>PUDQ02000078.1:0-69253 GCA_002964805.2 Trametes villosa | reverse complement strand
CCTACACTTTAGCCCTACTTACTTCACTACCTAAGCTTAGTAGTAGTACTCCTTACACACTCCCTTACACCCACTCTAGTAACCCTTCCACTACACTTCCTTACCAGTTAGTACCACCACTTACAACAACTCAACTCACCCTTACTCTTAACTTGCTTACCGGTTAGTGGTACACTTAGTAGTACCCCTTACAAGCACATCTGGTCCACCTAGTAGTCACATTAACAACACAAGTAATCCTGACGCTTAACTTGCTTACTAGTCACACAAGGGTGACGGTCCACAAGATTCTTGTGGAATGTCACTCCAGTGTGACACACCTTGCCGGGCAGGAAGGGTCAGTCACATCAGTTGTCACATCTGTGACTCACATCCAGCCTCGCTCTACTTGGGTCACGTCACTTGTCACCCCTATGCAACCTGGGTACAAGCCGGGTACAAGCCCATTCCCGGAGTGTGAGTGCACGTATGGACACAAAACCAGATGCATCGTGTAGCCCTCGTCCAGGGCTATCAGAAAACACCCGGGTACAAGGGTCTAGCGGCACTGGTTGCTGCGCTACAGCCTCGTACCCACCTTGTACCCACTTAGTTACGCTCGTACCCGGCGGGTACGAGGCCATTGCCGGTGCACCAGAGCACGTATGATCATGAAACCGGATGCATATTGTAGCCACGATCCAGGGCTATCGGAAAACACCCGGGTACAAGGGTCTACGTGCCCTCGTTGTCACGCTACGGCCCAAATACTCGGCTTGTACCCACCTTGTACCCAGCTTGTACCCGGCCACTGACGTCAGTGTCCAGTATTATATAGATAGGTATGCGGTTAGATCCACGTGATAAGGTAGGCGCTTCTTTAGCACGATCTATGCAAACCGTGTGAACACAGAGAAGCGCCCTAAGTCCAGGCGTCTCTTTAATTAGACGCGCCTGCCCGTATGGGGCATAGACCAGAAGGGGAACCATTCACGTACCTCCTTCTTTAGGTACAAGGGATCATGTGAGCGATCAGCTGATCGCTTACATAAGTAGTGCATCGTCATACGTATTACCTCGCCGGGCCGAGGTGTGTGACGACGGGCCGAGCTTTAGTAATCAGACCTATGTCAATGGGAAAGTTCCCGTTGCCATCGGACCGGCATCAAAGATGCCGGATACTTCATGTAAGCGTTATCACGCATCATAGAGGCCGTAGTTCCGGCCGTGATGCCGGGTGAACTCTATCGGATGAACTGTACAGGACCTGATGAGACCCTATAAAGTCGAAACAGGGCGGGATGGAATGATCTCCATCCCCTGTCGTCCTAGTTCGACTACCACTCGTCGTCGTCGTCGCACACCTCGCTTCGCTCGGTGTGCTCCTCCTCCCTAACCCACGCGCTGCAAACAAAACACGTGATCCCACGTTATGTTTGGTAAGCTGACTACTGTTCGCACTTGTCGGCTTAGCTTACAGCGCTATGACTACAGCATCCAATGGTTCAAGTAGTCAGATGCTAAGTAGACGGCTAATGAGGTGCACAGCGAGCTCGCTGTCGTCGGCGACGAGCGCGAGTAGCAGTACTATGGCGTCGGGGCTTGCCGAGGGGCCCTAGCGATCATTGAGGCTCCGGGAATCTCGGAAACCTCGGGTGATGCCACCGCAGGCCTGGCCCCGCGTACCTGATGACGCAAGCTTGCTTCGCGCACGGACCAGCCACCCCCCGCCGCACGCTGACGTCCCCCAGCAATGGTACAGCATTGTGATACTATAATAGCATGCTATATCAACGTTATGCCTCTATATTAGTACTATATACAAAAAGAATGGGCTCAAACGGCCCAGGAACAAGGGAGAACGCGAGCTCGCTGTCGCCGACAGCGAGCTCGATGGCGCCCACGGCGTCGGGGGCCTTTAGCGCTTGCCCGGGGTCTGCCGGGCGCGCCCTGCAAGCGCTAGCTAGCCACTACACTCTATAAGCCTGTAAGCGCAGCCTTGTAGACTAGATCAGCGGGGATTTATTGAAGCTTTATTGGAATGCGCCCGTTATAGGAAAAGCGAGGCTAACTAGCCTGGCATAGGGGGCTATGCGAGGCTAGTTAGCCTGGCTATATGTGAGGTCCAGGTGCCGGAGATGGGCTATCGTGGACCGCAGCGGCCCATACGCGCAGGCGTCCTTCTCCGCTCACGGCAGGTGATGTATTCATACCCTTTTCAGCTCTACATGCTACGCCTGCCACACCCGCGCCCTACTGAAGTTGTAAAGTAGCACTTACATAGATGAATTCCACCTGAAATGATATTCATACCCTAGTCATCCGATCGCCACTTTCAACGCTTTTCAGCCGCGCAAGCGCTGAAACCGGCTTTTCCCACCCGCGCCCGTTGAAGTTCATGCCCGTCCATTTGCACAGTGCTATTCCTTGCCTGTTCTGGACCGGAATATAGGGCTTTGCGCATCGTGTAATGCTTGGAATACGCAGGAGTGCTTTGCGCGAATGGGAGCGCTTGGAAGCGCTTGGAAGTGCCGCCCAGCGAGCGGCGGGTGTCAAAACCTACCCAGCAAACAGCGGTTTCGCTGATACGACTCGGGACAGGGGATGTCGCCTGAGGACGTGACAGGACGGAGGCAGAAAAGGTAGAGCCGTCACCAAGCAAACAGGGTGGCGGTTACAGGGCGGGACTTCACGAGAGTCGAGACTCGCGAAACAATGAACGTGTTATACAATTGCAGCGACGGCCGAACATAAGGTTACGCAACAAACATCATATGGCTATAGGATACAATCATCATCATGTGCTCATGTAAGAACCGGCCCACGCTGCTACTGTGAATCGTCGTCCGCGTTGTGCGTACGTGCGGATGCGGATGTGGATGCGGAGATGTAAGGAGTATCGAGGGGAAAGGGATGTGGACGATCATGGAATGGACGCATACTAAAGGAACGACAGACTCGCAACGAGCGACTCGGGACTCACCGCCGCGCGACGCGTTTCCGCTGCGGGCCCTCCTCTTCGACGTCCATGGCCTCGCTCGCGGGCTGCTGTTGCTGTTGGTGCTGGTGCTGATGATGCGCGTGCTGGTCCGACCCGCGCCCGCTGCGTGTCCGCCTTCGGCCAGTGCCCGACCCACCCACCGCACCACTCGCCCCATCCGCGCCCGACCCCAGCGCCGACGCCGGCGCCGACACATCCCCACCAATCGCCTCCCTCCTCCTCTTCATCGAGTTCATCGCCGGCGCCCCAGAATCACCCATCGACGGCACCGTGACGTCCGCAACCGCCGGGGGCTGGAACGCAAACGGGATTGGCGCAGCAGCGGCGGCGGCAGAGGCAGGGAGGGGGACGGACGAGAGCTCCTTGGCGTTGACGGAGACGGCGGGAATGAAGCGCGCCTTGGCCGCGCGCGAGAGGGGCTGGATGGGCGCGGATGCGGTGCGCAGGGGCGCGGCGGCGGGCGTCGGGGACGCGAGCGCCGGGGCGGCGTACGTGCGGTTCGGCTCCATCGTCGAGGGCGTGTACGGCGTCGGCGGTGCAGCGCCAGTCTTCCTCGGCCACAAGAACGTCAGCATAGGGCGGGCGGAGAGGTGGCCGTGGGACGTACCGTCTCCCTAGCACGCGCCTGGGGCATCGGGGGGCTCACAGTACTCGTCTTCGTCTTCGGCGCACTCGACCCAGCGTTGGAATTGCTCGGCCCCGCCCTACTCGCCCGCTCCTCCTCCTCGTCCTCCTCCTCCTCGCGGCTCTTGATCGCCTCGAGCCTAGCTTCAATATAGTCCATGATCCGGCCAATCGTGACCTCCCGACTCGGGTCCGCGTCCGTCGACACGCCCTGCTGGATCATGTTGAGCAGGTCGTGGCACGCGGAGGCGTAGCCTGCGTTGTACGCCCGCTTCGACGCCGTCTTCGACGAGCGGAAGAGCGTGGTGAGGCTCAGCGCGGCCGCTGCGGCGGGGCACAAAGCGTCAGCGAGCCGTTCTCAGTCTGCGGTCCCGGTACCCTGCCCGCCGGTCCTGATGGCCGCCGTCGTCGAAAGGCTCACAGCGAGCGGCGTGGCGGAGCGACAGCCACAGGACCGGGGAGAAGATGAGGAGAGATAGGACACATACCTCTAAAGTTGTTCGTAAGCTCGTTCTCCGCCTTCGCATAGCTCGACGCGGGCAGGGAGCTCGCCAGGTTGTTCAGGTTGAGCGACTCCATCCGTAGCCAGTCGTCGTGGCACTGAGGGCACAGACACAGAGGTGAAAAAGAAAAGCGAACGGGAGCGGGGGGCTCGGAGTCGAGTCGAGGTCAAAGCGTCTTGGCGCCCACCTGCCGTCGTTCATCCATCGCCCGTTACGTAAGCGCTGCGTTGCACGATCTCGCCCAAAGCGGAAGGCGGAGGCTTTGGATCTTAACACGCACAAACAACGCCTGCTCTCTCCGATCTTCGCTCTCCTTTTCGTTCTTCATTCGCGACGAGCAGGTCTAAACATCCTTCTTTACCTCTGTGCGCCCTTTTCAACACACCGAATACATCTATAAGTTCCTCGGGGGCGTCTGTAACAACGGCGGGTGCCGTAATTGCCGCGCGGCGAAGCACAGGCCTCCGCCACCGCCGCTCGCCGTCACGAACTGAGCCCAACGTCTCCGCTACTTGTCATGCAGAAAGGTTTCACTAAAAAATCCCTCCGTCCCCGCAGTGCCCCTGTAGGCTCACGGGCGGCGTTAGGGCCTCGCGGAAGAACAGCCGCGGTGCATCCGTCTCGCAACTGCTCGCGCAATTCCACAGCCGCACGCGCACTTGGCTGTAGGAAGACCGCGCGATGCGTCTGATCGTCATAAGACGCGCCCGCTCTGCACACGCCTCTCGCAGAGGGTCCCGCACTCTTCGTCTCGCCGCGCCGCGACACACCCCAACGCGACTCTAACCAGGACAGACACTGGTCCGAGCAGGCCCCGGCCACCCGCCGCCTCGTCCAACTGGGACCTGTGCGCATCAGCCATACCATCGTAAATAAGAGTAGTAAGACGTACCCTGCAACGACTCCAGCCATCTCCGCTCTCCGCTCTTCGCGAACCCGGCCTTCCTCATACCCCTCCAAGTTCGCAGGACCGAACGCGGCTGCGTCCCCGGGCACGCGCGCACATCGGCTTGTCCCACCCCGTCCGCCAGAAAGTCCAGTAGTCGCATCCCAGCGCGCGTGACGCAGGAGACAATGTACCGCTTGAGACGGCTCCTTGCGCGCGCCGACCGTCCTCCGCGCCTTCCTCCCGTCTCCGTGTGCCAGCATTCGCGGCCGGTGCAATCTTCATCGTCTTTCTGTACCCGCCACCCCGACTCAACTCGCCAGCGCAGGGAGTGGGATGCAACAAACGACGCACCGATTGCCACCCCTCCCTCCCCGGGACGTCGACCGCCGTCTCCCGCGACTTCGACACCTTCCCGCACGATCGTCTTCGCGTACCGCATGTGCGGCCATGCCATAGCAGACGCAGCACCGGAATGCGGCCACGCGCCCCTTCGCCCGAGGGAGGTGCATGACCGCGCTGCGTCAGGATCCGGGGTCGCCGTCAAGTGCTAAGCACCCGTCGTGCTTCGCGGGCGCGGAAAGCAGCCGTCCAGGTGGCCGACCGCTCCATGCGGACTCTACCTCCACGCGGTAGGGCACCTATCAATTAGTCAGATCCGGCGGGGTAGGCGTGTTTGGGCGAGAACACGCACCTTGGCCTTCATCGCCCCGAGGAGGGCCTGGAGATACCGCACGCCGCTGTTATAGGTGTCCGGAGACGGAGGTGGGGCCCTCGTAGGGTCCACGGGAACCTGGGCGGGCGGGGCGCACTCCTTGCAAAGCAGCACACGCGAGATTTTGCGCGTCGAGCCGGGGCGAAGATACTTTGCCGCACCCTCCCGGGCGGACGCAATGGGGACAGACGCGAACACACGTCATGCTCTCCTCGTTGCCCCGCCGAGGCTTGTTTCCTTTCCTCGCGCGACTACCCCTGACACGACGCCACGATGCCCAGACACGCGCAGAGCAGGCGAGAGCTCGCATCGCAGCCTTCGACTCGGGGCGGGAGCGCCCAATCCGCGGGAGGCGCGACCTATTTGCCACGACCGAGGAGGCGCAGCCAGAGTCCACGTAGAGCCACCGAGTGACAGTTTCTCATTCTCCTGGTCTTGACAGAGACGTGAGGTGATTGAGGGCCGGAGGAGACGGATAGTGTCGGTCATCGGCCCAACTTTCATCCCGCCGTGTACTTCGAGTCCACGCCCAGCCGACGGGAGACAGCGAATGTGGAGGAGCCGGATTTTCTGAATATCAATGAGAGAGAAGCTACGGCGCACATTCAAGAGTAGTTGTAGAAGGATACTTACCTATCGCAGTGTCGGAGTGACATGGACGGTAGAGCAGCGGGGCCACAACGTCCGGCCGCCAGAGTATACAGTGGCTGGAACCGTACCCAACAGTGCGTATATGGGCAGCGAGTCACCGACAGAAGAAGCATTATACTAGTATCCAGATAGCTTGTGCCAACAGATATATCATTAGCTGAGGTATAGCGATCGCGCGTAAACCAGAAGGCGCCACGAGATGGAAAGCCGGTGGCGCGGACTTCAACGAGAGATCCGTTAGACAAGGCACCAGACAAGAGTTTCGAGCCAGAAGCAGTCCCAGTACCTTTCCTCAAGCCGAGGACCAAGACTGAGCGAGCGAGAGCAGAGGCCGAGTGGAAGGAGATGGGGGAAGGAAAGAGAGGGCCGCGTGGCGATGCGGGGAGCGTTGAGTAGCAGCGCGCACAGCCACCGATCGCATCCCTCGCAGTCCGAGATCGCGCTCTCCTCCCGCCGTCTGCTCTCTCGCCCTCACCCACCTAACCTGGCCCACTCTGCTCGGAGAAGAGCGGGCTGTATGGTGGAGAGCGACCTGCGCGTCTGTCCACGAGTGCGCGGGGAGAGACCCGGGCAGGGTCGTGTCTGTCCTCGACCCTCGCGCCCTCTCACCTCCGAGTCACCTCAACGCAAGACCCCAGCCCTCTTCCACACCCACACCCTCGCCCCCTGCGCGTCGCGATGTCGCGTTCACCGTGGCCGCCGCCACGCGCCTGGTCCCATATCCCAGGTCGCATACGGATGTGCCCCGTGCAGTGCACCGCTTTCCAGAGCATGCAACCCTCGCACTGACGCTCATTCCTCCTATTCTAGCCTCGCCCACCTCGCCCACCTCCTCGCCCATCTAACCCCCCGCAGCCGCCCGTGGAGGATTGGTAGATTGCCAATCTCGCGTTCGATAGTGCACACACAGCTATGTGCGTAGGGCGACGTCTGCATGTTGCATGGCGGTAACCTGCAAGCTCGCGCTCCCGTGCTCCCGGTGCTTCCTCTCGCTCTGCTCACTATCCTCTAGCTCTTACCCCCACGCTCTCCCTTGCAAACCCATGTTCTTTCCAACGGCGGCCATCAAAGGTGCTCGCGTCGGCCTCTACGTCTTCCTTGTACGTCCTCCCCCTCCCTCCTGCGCTAACCTCCCACTGACCGCTTGCACCCCGCGCCCGCACAGCGACTCTTCGCCGCCGTCCTCCTCGGCCTCACCGCGCCCCGCTTGCACTAAACCCTCTGCCTCCCGCCTGGCGACCCGCTCAACAACAGCCAGGCTTTTTACGACCCCATCGCCGCAGACCTCCTCATCGCCTCCGTCTTCGTCTTCGTCAGATCTGGTCCTCCTGCATGTACGTCATTCCCCCTCCTGCACCCCGCGCCCCGCGCCTCATGTCTGCCGCGCCCTATCTCCCCTCCGCGGCCCCTGCACGCGCATATATGAACGATGACGAACGCGTAGGGAGCGGGGTCTCGGAGCAGGGTCCCGGGTCCACCCGCGCGTGAGGCGCGAGGCGCGCAGTCTGCGTTGCGTTAACCAGTGGTGCAAGTGACTGACCGCGCCCCGCAGCATCCACGTCATCCACCGGAGCTACGACTACGGCCGCCTCTCCTTCGCCACCGAGCTCGCCGATCTCCTCGCGCTCTTCACCCTCTACCTCGGCAGCGCCGCCATCACTTCCGTGCGTCCCCTCTCTCCCTTCCCCCTCCTTTCGTGAAATCCCACTAACCGCGCTTGCCGCAGACGCTGTGGGGCCCCTTCCCTTGGTGTCACGTCTACCGGCAATGCCGCCTTCTCACCGCGCTCGTCGCCGTCGCCTGGCTCGCCTGGGCGCCAACCTTCGCCCTCGTCGTCCTTCGCCGTGTCAGGCCCCGCGTTCGCGCACCCGCTCCACGGGCGCTACGATGCGCGCGACTGCTGCTTCCGTGAGTCCCCTTTTTCGCTATTTGGGTGATGGTGAAGAGAAGGGTGCTGATGAGTGTGTGTGGTAGAACACGAGCCGATGCGAAGGCGGTTGGGGTGCTTCTGAAGCCCGCGCGTCCGAGTAGAGCGCGTTTGTACGATGTTTCCCGTGAGCTACCATGTGAGCGGTTTTCCTGCCTTCGCGCGCGCACGGCATTGACGACAGCGTCGGTCAGACGGCTTCTAGTGCCACGCGCGCATATACGAACCACGATGAAGATGCAGTGAGCAGCGAGACCCGCGGCCACGAGGCGAGGCGCGATTCCTCTTCGCTCACGAAATCCATCACGCGCTGACTATCCCTACGACCTCATGTTTGGGAAAATCCCTAGCAGCTGCCAGACCCAGCGAACGCCATAACCAAGAACACGAGAATCCCGCGCGCCGTCTCAACTTCATCTCCGATCCGCTACGGCGACATCCAAGTCCCCATTGCAGCGTGCTTCCTTCGCAAGCGGCCTCATTCTCCACGAACCGACACCGCGCTGAATGCGCCGAGGATGCGTCCTCTCCGCTCGCGCCCATCGTCGAGCCATTCGCCCCTACAAGTAAACCACGCTCACGCCCTCACGGCAAGCATGATCGCGCGTACTCGCTAACGAAGCGCCCTCCTGCAGGTACTAGGGACCGACGCCCTCCCGCGCGTGCAGCACGACCTGCCGCCTGCCGACTCTATCTACGGCTCGGACCCGGACCCCTTGGAGGACACGTACACTCGATCCCCGTGTACTCCCCTGCGCACACCCCAGAAGCCGCCATACTGTATCTCACAGTAACGGCATGTTCCAGGAATACACCCTCTCGACGAGCACGCGAGCACTCCGAGTCAAGCGTTCCGAAGCTTCACGCCTTGACGTCCGCGTCCGCGACATCCGGGGCTCCCTCTCGCGCTCGTCCGCCTCACAGCTCCCCTACAACACCCCACCCACGGCGCAATGCTGCCCAGGACAGCAGCTGCCAGGTCGCGCCCGTCTCTCCCGTCTGCGCTTGGCGCGCGGCGTCAGCTTTCAGTGGCGGCCCGGAGTTCAGGGGAAGGTGAGCGCGAGAGAGGCGTGCGCCTTCGCCGTCCGGACGTACACGCGAGGGCGGAGCTGCCCGCCGAGCTCGAGCGGGCCCGTCTCTCTCAGTCCGTCTCGCCCCCTGCCTCAGGCTCAGCTCGCAGGCTTCAGCCAACGCCACGCTCGCAGACGCACCCCCAACTTGAAGATCGTGGACTCAGCGTACGTCAGCTCCGGCTCTGCGACCGCCCAGTACAGTGCTCACACTCGCGCCGCGCGTAATACGTTGCGCTAGCGTCCCGCGCCATCATCGCGTGCAGCGAGCCTGAGGCCCATGTGCACTAGCGCGCGCACGCCTGTGCACATCCGTCTCGCTGTCGTATGGGGAGAGCCGAGCTAGGGCATTCGCGCGTACGGTCCGCGGCTACGCGGTGGCGTGTCGGCATTCGGATGCTCCGAGACGTATACTTCACCCGACGTACCAATATTCGCCCATCCTCGCTCACCCGAGTCCTGAGCCCAGCTCATCGCGCCCACCCCCTCCCCCGACTGGACGAACAACAACTCAGGCACGCATCCAAGTCGGAAGCAACACAGCGCACTCGGCGATCTCTAGCGCATAACCGGGGCACTACAAGACGGCGCAGCCGCGACTCCTAAAAGCGAGGTATGCAAGCCAGCGCAGAGCTGAGACACCCCGTTAACTGTACAATGTCATGCCAAGAGGCGCTCGCCTCACCTGCGTCACCACGACCGCGGTGTCATAACGCTCCCATAACACCGGCGTACGCACGACGAATGGATACACCCCCGAGCAGGACAACTTGAATGGCACAAGTGCGTATCTCGTCGTCGAGCCTGAGGTCTCCCGGCAACGGCTCACCGGCACCTTATGGTCCCATGCAGATATACTAGTATGCACCACCGTCCCTGGACTACTTCGACTTATACTACCCATCTCATGCTCTCGCCCGCCACCACTCAAGCTTACGCTGTTTGTTACTAGTACACCGGCCGCACTGCACGCTTCAAGTCCGAGGCTCCCGCACCCCCAGCTCTTTCCCGTTCTCATGAACGTACCATCCCCCAGAACCCGCCTCGGAGGACGGCCCGGGAATCAGGACCACCGTCGAGCCGCCGTCGCCCCTCCGCCCCTCAGAAGAAGCACCGTGGTCAACAAGTACTCACCGTGCCCCGAGTCGGTGAGCATCCGAGCCGCCTCGCCTTGCGCCTTGTGCCTCGCGTACCCCTGGCTTATACACCCCATCCCTAGTTCCCTCCGCTCCTGACTCCGCTGGCCGGACAGAAAGCAGGTCAGGCAGCGCGTCCTTCCAACATCACCGTCACGGCCATGACGCGCCCTGCGAAGATCCCTGCCAGTGCGCGGAAGCACTGGAAAGAAGCTCGCTAGACGACGACTCGGAAGACGTCTCCTGCAGCACCCACACGCAGCCGCAGGGCGGAGCGGGCCCGGATCGCGCGCGCGTTGTCGCTGCAATAGCAGCCCCCGAGGACGGATATGACGGCCCGATTGTACATTTATTAAAAAAACAGCGCAGTTGGCTTATCGCCGCGCACCGCCACATTAAACAACGCAACTAAGCATTTTCTAACGCAGCGCACGCACTAAATCCCACACAGCGCGCGCAACGCGCGGCCGTGAGGGGATCTGGAGGTTCGATTTCCCTCTTACGGTAGTTCAAAAAGCGGTTTTTACGGGATTCGAACTCGGGCTTTACTGGCAAAACCAGCAGACGCCCTCACCGACTCGGCCACCAGGCCTTTATCAAGATAGGGTGGTTTTGGCAACATAAAGCGTATTCACAGCGTTCTTCAATTGATGTATCTGAATACATCGAACTTGAGGATATCAGTCGATTACTCACTAAAGCAAGGCAAGTCATTCAAACTCTCTTCATTAATGAGGTCTGCGCTGCTATTAGGATGCTCTCGGGGAGGTCACGGAGTAACCACCACAGGACTTGATACTTACTAGGAAGTACCACCTTAGTAATACTATCGCCGCGATTAAGCGCCCATTTGTCGAACTGTCTACTACTTCAAATCCGAGTCTTTAGCCAGGAGTTGTCTCCCTCTTTGATATAGCAATGATAATAAAAGAAGCAGAAGGACAGGGAGAAATGTGCATAGTGTAGTACTAAAGACTGGCCGTAATCCGCAGACTTGTCACCCCGGTAGATTGGAACCCTGAGGAGCAGATACACTGAATATTACCGCTGGCTGACCTCTACCCAAAGAGCGTGTGGCTGAGTGGTAAAGACATCCGTCCCCGACCAAGGCGCCCTCGGTTCGAGTCTCAGCTTTGGCACCCTTTTTTTGACTTCCATAACAAGGCATCTAATCCTCCAGTAACCCTATACTATGTGCGCCGTTTGCGCGCTGGTGCGCGCTGCGTGGGATTTATGCGCGCGTTGAGTAAGAAAAGGTTAGTTCTGTGCGGTAATGTGGCTGTGTGTGCCGATAAACCGACTATGCGCCACAATTATTAAATGTACAAATGGACCGTCATAGACGGAGGTCTGATCGTCCTCCTCCGGAAGGCTGCAGATTCTCCGCCACGATCACGGCGCACGTCCGCCGCGGGGACGGGCAGACCCGCGGCGCATGCACAGGACCCGCACGCCCTCAGTTGGGCGAACTCGCCCACCTCTGCGGCTCGCCCGACGGCGCGCGGACGGCCTCTGCACACGCGACCCCGCGCGCGCGTCAAGCCGGAGGGGTGCCTGTCCCGCCGCTGCCGCTGCCAGAGGGCGTCCGACGACGGGCGGATCGCCGCAGGGTTCCTTGATAACCAATAACCCAATTCCTGCGTATGGTTCCCTGGTCGTCCCTGCGTTGTATGCGAGCGCGGCGGGTTGCGTGGGCGATAGAAGGCTGCTATGAAAGTGATGATGAGACCGGGTCGTCGCGCAAGTCCGTATACGCGCGAACGGGGACGGGACCTGACGTGGTATTACATGGCAACATATACATACATGAGATCCGGAATAGATTTAGTCCTAGCACAGCATCGTATCGTATCGTCCACAGCAACGCACAACGAAGAGCCCGAGCCTCCACATCCACACCTCGCGCGCACGAGAGACGGACGGACACTTCGCTTCGGCTCGCGTGGCACTGTGTGTCGCGCGCCGGGGCACTCGTCAGTACTCTGCGCGCGCGAAGGCGACCGTCGAACTCACAAGCAAAACAGCGCATTTCGCACATCGCCTCGCCTTCGCCTTCGCGCGCGTGCGCGGCGGCTCAGAAACACCCAAACCGCCTCTTCGGCTCCCTCCCTGTCCTTCCTATCAGCGCTCTCTTCCCTTCACCCCCCCCCCTCCCTCCCCCAACCCCTCAAACAAACTAAAGAGGACGGGACTCACGGAAATAACTATCCCGCGCATCGTACCGCCCATGGAGCGGGTGCGCCCACGCCGCATTGGACACCGCAAAGAGCGCGCTGAGGACGACGAGCGCGAAGACGAGCGCGCACGCGAGCCACGCGAACGCGACGAGCACGGTCAGCAGCCGGCACTGCCAGTACACGTGGCACCAGAAGAGGTTGCCCCACAGCGTCTGCCGCGGTAGCGTTAGCGTTCAGTGAATCTCCGAGCGACGGTAGTAGATCGAGGAAGGGAGGGGGAGGAGGGGAGGGGAGAGGGAGAGAGGGAGAAAGGGGGAGAGGGGGGGCAAGGGACGTACGGAGGCGATGGCGGCGCCGACGAGGAAGAGCGCGAAGAGCGCGAGGAGGCCGACGAGCTCCGCGGCGAAGGAGGAGAGCCGGCCGTAGTCGTAGCTCCTGTGGATGACGTGGATACTGCGCGGGCGCGGTGCGCGGTCAGTCACTTGCACCACCGTTTAACACAACGCAGACTGCGCGCCTCGCGCCCCGCGCGGGGGTCTGAGCCCTACTCCCTGCGCCTCCTCCGTCATCGCGCATATATGCGCGCTCGGGACCGCGGAGAGGAGATAGGGCGCGCGGCGGACACGAGGCGCGGAGCACGCAACTCGCAGCTCGCAGTGGGGGGATGATGACGTACATGTACGAGGACCAGATCATAGCGAAGACGGAGGTGACGAGGAGCTCGGCGACGATGGGGTCGTAGAAGGCGTGGCCGTTGTTGAGCGGGTCCCCAGGCGGGAGGCGGAGGGTGTAGTGCAGGCGGGTCGCGGTCAGTCCGAGGAGGACGGCGGAGAAGAGCCACTGTGCGGGCCGCGAGCGCTGAGAGTTAGCGGGGAGGGGCTGGAGACAGGACGTACGAGGAGGACGTAGAGTCCGACGCGGGCACCGTTTATGGTCGCCATTGTAGAGAGCTAGGGTTAGCGAGGAAAGGGAGGCGGTATGAGCTAGAGAGCAGTAGACAGAGCGAGAGGAAGCAGCGGGAGCACGGGGGCGCGAGCTCGAAGGTTATATAGAGCGGCAAGGCAACGTGCAGGCCTCGCCGTACGGATATAGCTGTGCTGTAACAAGTGCAGGACGGTCGATCTACCTATCCTGCGCGGGCGGTGGCCGGGGATTAGATGGGCGAGGGCAGGGGAGGAGATGGGCGAGGCTGGAGTAGCCGGGATGGGCGTCATGAGGGAGGCATGTTCTGGAGAGCTGTGGATGGCTCGGAGTACGAACCTTGGATGGCGCTCCGCCGAGCTCTCCCGTATGCGACTCGGGATGGAGATCTAGGTTTCCAGACATGCCGAGTGGTCGCGCTCAGTGCGCATATAGCCACACTCACATAGACGGATAGGCCAGAGAGAGGCAGCGACGGTGTCTATCGCTTGCTGTTCTCTCATCACGGACACCCCGCAACGGCCCAGATGAGCGGCATATAGTCAGGAAGGGAGAGAAGCGAGGAAGAGGGCTGGAGTGTTGCGTTGACGTCAGCTGAGAGGGCGCAAGGCGCGAGGGCGAACACGAGGCCGCCCAGACCTGTCCTGGCGTATTCGTGGAGAGACGCGCAGACCGTTCTCCACACGCAGCCCGCATTCCTCCAGAGAGCGACAGCGGGTTTCGCGCAGATGAGTGCAAGAGAGCAGATGGCGGGAAGAGAGAGCGATCGACTGGGAGAAAGGCGATCGGTGGCTGTGCGCGCTGGTACTCAACGCCCCCGCATCGCCACGCCCAGCCACGCCCTCTCTCTCCTTCCCCCATCCACTGGCTTTTGCGCTTGCATGCTCGATCTTAGTCTTCAGCTACCCGTAGAGTACTTATACTACTGCTGGCTCGGAAATCCCTTTGAATGTATCATTCAAAGGATCGTTCGTTGAAGTCTGCGCCGCGCCGCGTTCCATGATCTCAGGCTAGTGCCATCTGCTTTACGCACGACCCGATGCTATACCTCTGCTGATTCCCTCTCTGTTGGCGCGAACCGTCTGGACACCATATTCACGCTCCTGCTGTTGGTGGCTCGCCGCGCATATACGCACTGTTAGGGCTCTGTTCCAACCTTCCACTTTCTGGCAGCCGAGCACGAGTCACTGTGGCCCCGTTGCAATTCCATCCAATACACCGCGACAGGTACGCATCCTTCCCCCACCACTCCCGTGGTCGCGGCCTAGCTCCTATCTAATAGCATTTCGAAATCCGCCTCCTCGACAGCCGTTATCTTCCCCCGGCTGGGATTACACGGCGTCATCCAAGCAGGGCCGACGACCGGTACCACGCGTCTCCCCTCGCGCTCGATTTCCTCCGTCTCCCCTGGCAGGACAAGGAGAATGCGAATGCGAGCTCTGTCACTCGGCGGCACTACGCGAACTCTGGCTGTGCTTCCGAGTCTTTCGTCGTGGCAAACAGAGTGCGGCTTCCCGCGGATGCGATGCGATGCGCTCTCCAAGTCGAAGGCCGCGGATGTGAACTCTCGGTCGCTCGGCGTGGACAAGTGCCCCGTGGCGGCGTGCTTTGGGCGGCTGCGCACGGAAACGACAAGGAGGCGGAGCGGAGCAACGAGAAGAAGACGAGGTATGTTCGTGGCGTACGCTCCGCCGGCGGGAAGGGCACGGCAGGCTGTGCTCGCCCGGCTCAACGCGCACTCACTCTCCCGTGCTGCGTACTGCGTGGCAAGGAGTGCGTCTCGCCCGCTCAGGCTCTCGTAGACTCCGTGGGCGCCCGATCCGCGTCTTTGGGGCCATATGGCGACGGCGTGCTCTCCTCGTATCGGCTCAGGCCCAGGTGCGTATCCTCGCCCCAACCAGCCTGTTCCGAGTCCGCCGAGTCTGTTCCGTCGATATGTGCCCTACTGTGGGCAGGTCGAGTGCGACCGGCCGTCTGGACGGCTGCACTCCGCGTCCGCGAAGCACAGCGGAGGCGTGGTGCTCGCGCGATTCTGCACCGTCCTCGGGCGAACGCACCGGCGGCGGCATCTCGGTGGCGCGTCCGCTTGCGCGAACCGCGGAGACTCGTGTGCGGAGCAGTATCGAAGTCACGAGGGGCGGCCAACGTCCCTGAGGAGCGGTGACGATTGGTACGTCGTTTGTTGCACTTATGTCCCTGCGCTGGTGCAATGGCCGTGGCCAAATCGGGTGGTGGATACAGGATACAGCAAGACAGCGAAGACGACGCTGGTGGCGAATCGGACGGAGACGGAAGGAAGGCGCGGGGGACGGTCGGCGTCCGCAAGGGGGCGTGGCTGTCCGCTGTATCGTGCGCGCCGCGACGCGACTACTCGACATTTTGTGGACGGGGTGGGATAGGCAGAGGACGGAGACGGTGCGCGCGTGCGAGGCGATCGATGTTACGAACTCGCAGGAGTATGAGGAAGCCCGTGGTTCGCGGCGAGCGGCGATGGCTGTGGGCGTCGTGAGGTACGTCACTTCGATACTCCTGTTTTCCGATGTATGGCTAACGCATTCTCCCATCGCCTTCCGCCCAGTCTCTGCGCCGGCGAACCCTCTGTCTGGCAGTCGATATGCTCGTAAATTTGGGTTTGCTCTTACTGAGGCGGTCGGCTCTCCCTTCGAATGCTTCTCGAATGGTCCCTCTGAGTCCTTTAAGCCACTACGACCCTCGTGGCACCCCGCGCTATCCAGATGTATGCGCGAGTAGTAACTGCCATACAGTCCGGACATTCTTCCATCAACCCAGGCTATTCATGCCTTCGAAACATCACCCTTCTCCGTAATCCGCTGTTCGTGAAGTTTCTCCCGTAGGCTGGCTACTAGGGTAATCGTATCATGACCCATAGCTAGACGAGTAGTCGAGTAGTCCAGCGATCTTGCACTACTTGGGCGACATCCCAGTTGCCAGTGTCCCTCAGGTGCGTGACCTTGGTTTACGCGCTCTACCACTGGCTACTAGCGACCCACATAGTTGAAATGTACTGTGCCATTGTCCGCGGCAGACACCAAGACTTCTCGGTCGCCGTATCGACAGAACTTCACGTGCGTGACTGTGCCTCTGTGCCCGGTGTCAATGACCGGTGGCAACGCAGATGCGCTCGTCTCCACTAGACGGACAGAAGAATTGGACGACGCCCAGGCGACGTGTCTGCCGTCCGGAGACAAGCAGGCGCTGCCGATGGCGCCTCCCTCTTCCGTGCGCGTGTGCGCATGCCACTCACCCGTACGAGCATCGTGCTCGCCGAAGTACATCGTCTGCCCGTCCACCGCAACGACAGCAAGCGCGCCGTTGGACAAGAAGAGCGCGCTCCGCACCCTGCCGAGGGATTCACTCGTCGTGGCCAGTAGGTTCCCGCTTATGATCTCCCAGACACACGCTCGCCCGTCGTCCGAGCAGGTAACGATGTGCTTGCTCTCCGAGTCGAAGGCGGCGTGCAATACGGCGTTCGACTGGTCGCCCCCTAGTCTCAGCACCAGCTTGCAATTGTTGGCGTCCCGAACGTAGCAGGGGCCCGCGGCGCCGGCATACACCACCACGCGACTGTCGGGAGAGAAGAGGACGAAGGCAATGCTGGAGGGATGACCGCGCACTCTGCGCAGGAGCCGAGACTTTCTGGTGCTCCAAACGCCCAGGGATCCGCCGTCGGAGCCTGCCGCGAAGCGCCTGCCATTGGAGGACCAAGCCACTGCGCGCACCGGAACTCCAGGCACTGTGTCCCGGAAGAGCCCAGCAACCCGCGCCCACGACCCCAATAGATTGGTCAGCCACAGCATGATGTGCCCGCTCGCATGAGCGGAGACCACCCGTGTGCCGTCGGGCGAGAACGCTAGCGCCTTGACTGCATCGGAGTAGCTAGCCCTAGTGACGCAAGGATTGGGCAGGAGATCCGCAGGTCCGTCAGCCTCACGCTGGTATGCGCGGGGAGGAATGCCGGTCCTCCACAGAAGAATCGTCCCGTCCTCGTAGCCGATCGCAACGTAGCTGCCATCCATAGAGGTCACGAGCGAGTTTACTGCGCCCCTGCGACGACATGGTCCGGGTAGCGGCGCGTACTGGAGACCGGCTGATACTGTGGAGGCATAGTAGGGTTCGCTGTGGTGGTGGAATCCTTGTCGAGGCGACCTGTCGCTTTGCGCAGCTGTAGAGCCGGGACCTGAATATGATGTAGACCCGTCAGCACCGTGCAACGCATGGGGGCGATGTGACTGGTGATCTCACTATGTGCCAGAGCCTGGAGTAGCTCTGCCCGTAGTCTCTCGTCCGCAGAGGAGATCGGGTTCTGCGGGAAATCGCCACTCGGAAACTCTACGCTGTAGGGCGGGGGAGGTTCATCCATGGAATGAGCTCGGAGAGTTGGGCAAATCCCGTGGAAGATGTGTCGCGGTTAATAGGGCAAGAGCTGAGCAGATGGTGGCAAGGGAGGTGTCGCTGGCGCCGGGTGAAAAAGTCTTGTGAGGATGGGGTTACTTATATATCTGCAGCTTATCGTGGAAACACCTGTCGGGAGGCAAGTGTAATGCGCTTGAGGTCCAATAGGCCTACGCACCTGCGGCATTCAGTCTTGTGCTCGACAGTGGCATCCTCATTTATCGCTCATGTGCCGGTATTCCTGTGAGCGCCCAGCTATATCTCTTTATAATTGCGATACGATGAATAAGGGTATGACATGGAGCGACTCGTAGCATGTCTGTATTCACCGAAATTCCTCGCTTTTGTGCGTCGCAGCACCGCTCCGGAATATCTCGATTGTGCGGAGGGCGTGAATGCCCGTCGAAGGCCTTCAGAGATTCCGAGCATGGCCTTTCTCAACGCACTCACATCCGCTGCACGCGAATGAAGGCCTTGGCCACACAGTTGGTCCAGATAATGGTTGCAAGCTAGCGGCGAGTCGCGACTCCGAGCCTCGAGTCAGAATGGAGGTGAGAAGTAATCCGAGAAAGGAAGGCGGTGGCTTTGGAAATTGGATCCTAACAGGCGCAAACAACGCCGCCGACGCGTCCGCCGCGGCTGCGCCTCCGAGGCTTCTTCTCGCTGAGTAAGTACATCCGCTATGAGACTTCCTTGCGGCGCGCTAGCGCTGTTTACTCCGCTTGACCTCGAACTGGAGTCTCTTTCTGAGAAGCGCTGGCGGCAGGCACGCTACCGACTAGTCGTGGTCGTCACCGGCCAACCCCGGGCCACCTACTACGTTGCGTAGCGCCTCCGACGAAAAGCTCCGGGACCCCAATCGATCATGGAGTAAGAAGTCGGAGCACTCGAGCGCTACTACCTAACACTTCCTGCGAAGTTATAGCTTTCGAATACGGAATACGCGACGGCGACTCCGGCTCCTAGCGCAGCGCGGCGTACAATTCTTCCCCTGGTATGTAATGTTTCCCCCCTATAACGAGCGCGCGCATCCCGGTGCCGCGCTCGCTATAACATGGTAGCCCACGCGAGCCGCGGCCCGAGTCCACCAGTCCTTCACTCGTATGATTCTCCTCGCGCGAACATGCTCCTATCATTTGGCCATATATATGCCCATCTCTATCGTATATAGTAACGTAACGGCGGCCACTCTGCATTACTCCCCTCAAATCATGCGCCCTGCTGCCCTACATTGCGGACACAGGTCCTAGTGTCCGCCGCAACGCCCATCAAAGCGGCGCTATGCAAAATCCACCGTACCGTCTCTGAAGCCTGACACGAAAACTTCCCGATGTCCATAGCGGCAGAACATCATTCGCGTGACTTTGCCCTCATGCGAAATTTTCTTGTCCGGAGAAAACGCCCATATGCTCCGTCCCCAGATATGCACCCTGGGAGAGGGGCGGGACGCCGCAAATGCTACGTGCTCGCCGTCTGGGGATATGCATGCACTCTCCATCGAGACGTTCTCCTTCGGCAAGGTGCGCGCGCACCAGGACGTCTTGTGGTTCCAAATGCCACCCATTGCGCCAAAACCCATCTTCTGGCCTTTGACGGTTGCGAGATGAAGCACGTTGCGAGGCCCGAACAAAGCGCTCCGCACTGAGCCACGGGACTTCGGTACCTTGTAGGTCGTAGCAGGTCGGCCTCCGTCCTCTGTTTTCAAGAACTGAACCTCCACGCGCCCATCAGCACAGCAGGTGGCAAGGCGCCTGCTCTCCCTATCGAATGCGGCATGTACAATCTTCCGCTTTCCGCCGCCGTCTGGCAGCGGTGGCGGCACCCCTTCACTTCCAGGTTCACTGATCTTCCGGGTGAGGACGAAGGATCCCCGGTCGCCAACACTTGCCAGGAAGCAACCGTCGGGCGAGTAAAGAACGAAGGTGATTGGAGAGGAATGTGCGCCGTCGTGTTTGGTGAGGATGTTGTATGTGTCCGTGTCCCACTCGTACAGGGTCCCGTCGTCAGCCCCGACAGCAATGCGGTTCGGGTTACGGCCGGCAGACCAAGCTACCGCACGCGCCGCTTGGCCTGTATTGTATTTCGGTGGGGCGTTCACTGTTCCTGGCCCCAGCAGCTGCGGGCGCGCGCTGAACCCGGGTTCGCCGACGATCCACACCTTGACGCGCCCGCTCCCATGTGCGGACGCCAACCGATTGTCCGGGGAAAAGGCGAGCGCGTGTACCGCAGTGTCGTCAGCCTGGAACATGCAGGGGGCGTTGTGTACGAAATCTAGAGAGCGGCGCTCGGGTTCGTGAAGATCATGGCGCAAAGCTCGGGCCATCCACAGATAGACCTTCCCGTCCTCGAAGCCACTGGCGATATAGTTTCCGTCCTCGGAGGCCGCTAACGACGTGACGGCCTGACGTGAATTATTGTAGCATTGGGGCAGCTCGGGCTCCGAGTCACCATATGCAGGTGGAGCATCATCTGCTGGTGGTGGTCTCTCGCCTTCGGAGGGGCGGCGCAAGGGGCGCGGGGTTGGCGAAACAACACCCACTCCCGTGTTGGTGCCATCGGATACGGGGGGAGACGTTTTCATGATAGGAGCCTGGTAAGATGCGTGCTGTAGGAGAGTGGTCGTGCGGCTGGTCGAACGAGATCTCGGCGGATGATGGATGGGAAATCGCTGGCTTGCGACGAAGCAGCCTTGAGATGATTTATAAACTGGCAGCGCATTATGAGTTTCACAGCAGCGCAGATGGATTCAGACCGCTTGAAACACAATCAGTCGACGTGCGCACCCATGCGGCCGACTCCGCTGATGTAGAGGGTCTTCATTCATCGCCCGCCGTGTGTTATAATGATAGAGGCACTCCGGCGCATCCTCCATGGAATGCGGATCTGAAACACGTCATAGTATGTTACAGCTCGTGGCGTGTCTGTATTAGTCAGATGCCTTGCTTTTGTGCGTTGGTGTGTCGCGTCTGAGGTGAGGTGGCAGTGTGGCTTGTTGCGCTCTGGGAGGGCGAGGACTCCACGATGTAGAGGCCCTGACGATTTCGCGAACGTTCTCCGGTGAGCGGCACATAGCGCTCCCCTTTGGTAGACCGATCCCTCAGTCGACGAAAGGACTACTGCCTTGCGATACAGCGTTTCCGTCTCATATTCCACCGCCTATAGCAAACCAAACATCAGCCATATTTATTATGAAAGGCGACAGTGCTCGAGAAACATACAAAGGACGCGTTAGCGTGTACCGTACCATCGAGACCAAGCATTCTCCAGCCCTCTCGTATTGATGTTCTGCAGCCACGAGGATTGACGAAACCATGCCATGCTTCGCAGATCCGGGCGACGCCCAAGATGGAAACACACGCTCCCGTCCTTCGCGCCGGACGCCACGCGCTCTCCGCGGTTGCAGAACGTAACGAGAGTCACCTCCCTCTGCCTCTCCCGGTGCTCGGTGACGTCGGTCGGCTCGCGCGGCTGCCTGACTGTCTCCCAAAGCCGTACGGCACGATGGGACGACGCGGTGACGAGGTAGTCTCCGTCCGGGGAGAAGCAGCTGGCGGTGACGGCCCCTCGAAGGTCCCAGGGCTGCCTTCACCAGCTGGGCCGCTGCTTCGTCGTAGCGTCCTTTGGCACGTCCCACTCGCCGAGGTGTATCATGTCTCCCTCCACCGCGAGCATTCGGAGTGCGAGTTTGTCGTAGGGGAAGAACCACGCGTTCCTAATCGCGCCTTTGGAGCCCCGGCTCGTCTTCGACCGGGTGGTGGCGATCAGGCTCCAGCCTTTGGACTCATTCTCGGCGGTGGAGAGCTTCCAGACGCCCAGTGTACTCCCGCCGTCTTCGTCCTGGGAGCAGGTGGCGACGTGCTTGCCCTTAGCGTCGAACACGACATGAGATATCGTACGTTGCTCGTCATCGCCGTCGTGAACCAGCGTCGCGCACAGCTTGCCGTTGTCGATGTTCCAAATCTCGCAGGGACCCTTCTCGCCGCCGCACGCGAGCCAGCCACCACGGGGAGAAGAGAGGAGGAAGGTGAGCTTCTCGGCATCACTCCTGCCGCGGATTATGCGAAGGAGCGCGTGCGTGGTCGAGTCCCAGACGTACGCGGACGCGCCCTCCTCGGAGCCCGTGACGATGTGCGCGCCGTCGGAAGACCAGGCTAGCATATGCATCGCCCTCGGGCCATCCGGGAGTGCGCGAGTGACCTTCGAGTCCTCCCAACCTGTGCCAGAGCCGTCTTCGCCCAGTCGCCTGATCCAGTACCCATACGCGTGTGCGCAGGCGAGGCGCGTGCTGTCGGGGGAGAAGGCGAGGGTGTATATGGCGGGGAAGGAATGATATTGATCCCCACGCCGTGCGGTGAACTGCCCGATGTGCATCGACCACAGGAAAAGTGTTCCGTCCACGGAGCCACTGGCGACCCACTTGCCATCTTCGGAGGACACGAGGGAAGTGACTGGGCCACCATGGACAGGATTATTACCCTGATCAGCCGCGGAGGAGGACGGATGCGCGCTAGGATCGTAGTCGGTTTCGCGCGTAGCGGGGTCCAGGATCGGAAGAGGTGTCAGATTGGGAGCCTCACTGGCGTATGCGCCATAGGCAGCATCTGAGGGGTAGCCGGAAACGAATTTGTGTATATTCGTCATCAGTAAAGAGGGCCGCGAGGCCGATTCGACTGTGCTCTCACCATATGCATTGAGGATTGGGAATGGCTGGACGGGATCAGCGCCAGGGCCGTGGTCCGATGTGAACAGGGGCAGCTCCATAGTATGGTGCTGGTGTGACGAGCGCGGTTGAAAGAGTATCGCGACCGACAGGCGGAGCGGAGTAGACAATGACAGGCTAGAGTCGACAGTGCATAGCGCGGGGAATTTATGAGAGCCCTTCATATATCTGCATGAGGTCCTAAGTTGAGAAATATGAGGATATCCCGTGGTTGCGACGCCGTCAATAAATAGAAGGATACGCACCAGTGCCATTCATCCTGCTTAGAAGCACTTTGGTATTACACGGCTATCCCGGTGCGGTATCTTGGACACGTAGATGGATAGCGCACCGTATAGCGTCATGGACCTCGTAGCTTGCATAAAAGAACTGTTACACCTCGGCTCTATACGCCGTGGCGTCGCCTCGCCGAATGCCCCGGCTCCTGTGCAGCGGGCGCGAACACCTCTCTTAACGGCGCTCTACACAATCTGTTTGTATCAGAGCATAGCGTAGAATTTGAGTACTCAGGGACACGTACCTCATCAGGCGGCTTCCGCGAAGCCGCTGCTATCCGCATGCACCCGGGGGGTCCTACCCAGCGGTAAGTCGAATACTAGTTATCCTCCGGTTTGGCGCGAGCGGTCTCGACTGTAGGCGACGATATCATCGTAGCTGGGTTATTGACTAGAGAAGTAGGTATCTAGATAGATGGTGGTCGCGAGCAAGCAGCAGCTCCGATAGTCTCGGAGCGGAGGCGAGAAGAAATCCAGGAAAGGAAGTCAGAGGCTTTGGATCCTAACAAACGCAAACAACGCCATCTCAGGTTTCGAGTCATCAATCGTTGATTTTCAGACAAAGTCTCAAAGTTTCATCGCCGACGCCCGCTATGAGTTTTCTCACCGCGTTCTGCTCAACGCCGCCCTTCAAGTTCTGAGGGTTGGTGCCGATTCTGGGAGGAGCTCTGGCGACAGGCAGGCCTTAGATGTACGCTTGCACACTCTCCTGGACCCAGTAGCATCGCGCTTAGCCTGCATCAGTAGCCTCGCGAATAAATCCTCTGGCAGTTCCCTGACGGCAGCATCTCTGGCGCTCTTTACTGACCGACGCTCTCGGTTTAGTCAACACGCCGGATATACCTCGGCATATCATCGACGCGCATATGCCACATAGGCCCGTTCTCTGGAAGTCTGCACTCGCCCCCTAGTTCCTCGGTTTACGTTACTTTCAAGGCTTGAACACTACACTTCATTTCTCTCACTGGCTCTTGTTGCGTGGCAGCTGAGATGAACCATTGCGCCGTGGCGCTATCTCAAGACTCGCGAGGGCCGGCACAACGCTGCATGGCCTGGGTAGTTCCCCTCTCGATGCGCGTTACTGGCGTATCTCAAAAAATCTGAATCCAGATCCTAGCGAGTATGAGCATGGGTTTTAGAAAGCGCGTAGCCCCCTCGCAGTCGCTCAGTCAACGATGGGTCTGCCGCCTTGCTATAGAGCGTTTACTGAAGCGTCGCCTGACGTTCCATCGGCCGGGGGAAACTGAATATGATTTACACGTACAACTGAGCAGGTGCCAATGATTCTCGGACATAGACTGTGCTACTGTATACCAGAGTATTGCAGCGAAGCTTGGCTAGGGATTGTTTCCATATCATACACCCCGGCCGATGCATCAGTTCGGCGGAACGACTCCGTCATGGAACATCACCATGCCGTCCTTCGCGCCGGATACAACCAGATCCCTTCTGTCACCACAGAACATCATCCGCGTGACTTCCGCCGAGCGCCCACCGCATTCGCCCAAGTCGAGCAGTAAGTTGTCCGCCGTAAGCTCCCAAATACGGATGTTGCGATCCGATGATGTAGTCGCAATGTACAGGCCATTCGACGAGACGGCCACCCTTTGGATCGCGCGCGGGTGTCCTTCCTTCCAGCACCACTTGTATTCCAGATTCCGCCGCACAAAAACGTCCCACTCACAGAGGCCCAACTTGCAGTTGTTTACCGCGATGACCCGGAGGTGAAGCCCATTATTGCGGCGGGGTAGAAACCAGGCAGCCCGCACCTGGCTTCGGTAGTGCATCCGGTTGATCAATCTACCGGTTTCGGCGTTCCAGACGCGCACCTCCCCATCGTTTGAGCAGGTGACGACGTACTGCTCCTCCCTAGGCCCGGGATTGTTGAACGCAGCGTGAAACACGGTGGCCTGCTTGTTGTGCCCTCGCAGCGTCGCCTGGAGCTTTCCCTGGCCAACATTCGTTCCTTCGCCAAGTCTCCAAATGCTGCAAGACCCCCCGGCGCCGCCGCTCAGGCTCACCAAGAAGCGATCGTCCGGAGAGAAGAGGGCCAAGGCGATCTGCGGGGAACCGCTGTGAAAGAGGTCGAGGCGCATGTACGTCTTCAAGTCCCAGATAGACAGGTGCCCATCGTCGGCGCCTGTCGCGATACGTTCATTCTTGGAAGAGAAAGAAATCACGCGGACTGGGCTGCCTTGAGCTTTCCCCAGCGAGTCCGGGAACGCGGTGAAGTCCGGCTGACGGACCAGCCATACCTTGAGCTGCCCATCCGCATGTGCGGACACCAGCTTTTCGCCGTCGGCAGAGAGGGCTAGCGCGGTGATTGTAGAGTTGCCGGTGTGGAAATAGCGGGTTTTGTTGGGCGTCCACAGTTTGACCTTCTTGTCCGCAGAACCGCTGCTAGCAACACAACTCCCGTTCTTAGACGCGGTAAGCAAGGCGACTTCCCCGCTGCGGCTGCCTTGCTGGGGCAAGTAGGGTGTCGCGTCTGCCGGGCGGGAAGGTGAAAAACTGGCACCCGGTGTTTGCTGTTGGGTATATGCGCTGGTATGTGACCCGCTGGTGGTCCCCTCTACGGCATGAAGGGGAGGTTCGCCCGGTGGACTCTGCGAGCGCCAATCGTCTGAAGTTCCACCTCCCCCTGCGGCAGCAGCCGTAAAAAACAGGGGCCCTAGAGCGGCGTACGTCTAGTAACAACATGCAATCTGTGAGACTGATATAAACTTACCACTCGGGGGGGCGCTCGCTGGCCGTAGTCCATTGTTGGAGGCGCTCGGAATCGAAAGATAGCCGCCCCTGAGTTCTTGCGTAGATTGGCTCATGAAGTGTGCTTGATATAACGTGCGTTGCAGACGAGGGGTCGCAGTAAGTAGAGCAAGCTGAGTAGAGGGTGGCGAGCGAGGAATAGCTAGTGGGATTCTGGGGGCCCTCGAGAGAGTGCGTGCCTTATATACCTTCAGCAATATACACATTTATTCATACGCGTGAGTCTTTCGCCACACGTTTGGAACAATCAGTTACACGGAGGGACGTACCAATTCCATTATTCTGCCGCCTCGAGGGCATTTGCATTCATCGCCCCTACTTCAGTATTGTGCACATGTGTTTGGGACGTTTCCCTGTGAATGGAATCAGCTCACTCATCTCACGGCGCATAGCATGTCCGAACTCAAGGTAGAACCCCCGCATAGAGGCCCACGATTGTCGATTTGGATTCGCGCCACGATGCACTTTTCCAAGTGACGCCGCTCGGTAGTTCGAAATTATGAGCCGAGATGGGACATACGTACGCGGTCAGTATTGAGTCTAGAGCGTGGCGAACGTAACAGGAAGCTTTTACTTTGGAAGGTGACCGTTTGAGAATTAGCGGCGGCTCCGATAGTTTCGGAACGGAGGCGAGAAGAGATCCAGGAAAGGAAGGCGGAGGCCTTGGATCCTAACATGCACAAACATCGCCCACTCTCTGCCACCTTCGCATCTCTTCGCATTCGCCTACTCATTCTCTCCGTCTACGCCCGCCATGAGTCTCCTCGCCGCGCTCTCTTCGTCCCGCTCGGCCGCGGGCTCAAGCTCTGTCCCAAAAGCCGCGCTGGCGGCAGGCACGCTGCAAACGCGCTCCGTCTCGTCCTCACCCTACGGCCGGACCCACGTCTGGAAACGCCGCCAAAAGAAGCTTCCCAACCCCGCCGTGCCCGTCTTTCCGCAACGACTCGTCCGTGTAGACGGCTCAACGGTCATCCACTACACGACCTCCCCGCGCTCGCTCATTCGCCTCACGCGTGATACGACGAACAACCCTCTTTGGAACGCTGCGCGCTTCGTTGGCATGGACGAGGAGGAGGACGAGGTGACGGGTCGTATGGGTCGGTTCAGCAGGAGGTTTGGAGAGCTCGGTGGACAGCGCGCAGACATGGACTGGATGGACCAGGCGAGCGACGAGAGCGTCGACCCCGTCTCGCGAGACGCGAAGGCCAAGAAGTGACGTGCCGAGCAGAAGACTTCATCCCATCTGTGCGTGCCATATTCGTTTTGCCGGAACAGTCTACTAATTTTAGGCAGATAGATCCATACACGCCTCTGCGTTCACGTAGTGTACTTCCCCTCCACGGACGTGTCTCGGACGCATCCGCGCTAATATCCAAGCCTTTCCCTTCCGTCACTCTGAATCGCAGTGCTTATCAGACTCTACGCAGCTATTCGGTGCGTGTGTACCGTTATAGAGCGAACCTGATATTCCACATTACTCGCCACGGTGGATGGAGGGAAACCTTCAACGTATCACTGCACGTCCACCACCATGCCCAAGAGCCTACGTGTGCGCTACCACGTATCGTTACAGTCCCCTCGTCCAGCGTCCGAACACGAACGGCAATGTCGGACGCCTCGGACGCCAGCGTATACCCACTTTGGTTGAACATTATGACCGTGACGCAATTCTCGTACTCATCGAAAACATGGAGGCAAGCACTACCGACAGTCCGCCATAATCGAGCGGCACCGTTGTCGGACGCCGAGGCCGCCTACCTGCGCTCCGGTGAGAGGTGCTCCCTGTCAAGCCTATACTTGTTGTCCCTCCCTCCCTCGACCCTCGTCCCAAGGCGAATAGCGCAAGAACACTCCTACTCGGCTTCATCTTCATGACGAGGAGTGCTCACCTGCCTTCCAAGTTGTGCCGGCCTACTTATGTAAGGCCTCGCTCATTCTCGTATCTCATGCACGGCAGAAATTGTCTCTATCCTTCTATCCTTGAACGATCAGTGGCGGTGAGTGGCATTTCTTGCATGGCGCGTGTTGTGTATGTCTTTATGCATCCATTATAGGTTCACCTCCCCCAAGCCGGTTCGCCGGGCTGCTCTTCCAGCGCATTTACTAGCGCTGCCTTGGTGACCGAGTCGAGGCCTTCGTCCTGTATCATGAGTTGCCACTCTCAGGCTGGTCTTGGCCAGGGCCCGAAAGGATGTCAATGGGCGGTAGATAATAACCGCCATATGGCGGGCGCCCTGCTGGTGCGTATTACCCTTAGGCTTTCCGCTACCCTGTCGAGGGACTATAAATCATCATTCCCAGTGGAGCCTCTTACAACCTTCTCAGCCTTACACGCCCTCACCACACCACTCGCGACCGCCGCTGACTACTCCAAGTCCTTTTTGGCGAACCACTATCGATTCACTATCTGAAGCGTCTGTCCTATGGCCTTTTCACCTCACCCTCTGCAACGGACGCTCGATGCGGAAGTTCATGGGCGCATGCCTAGGGTGCTCGTCTACTCCCACGACAGCCAACTGGTCGCCACTGGTTCAGGCAACGACTCCATCACAATCTGGGATGCATCGTATCAAATCATCACCCGCAAATGGGACGCGCACACAGGCTCTGTGTGCGCGCTCGCGTTTTCCCCGGACGACACGCGGATCGCATCTGGCGGAGCCGACGGCAGCCTTACGGTTTGGTCCGTCGAGAGCGCAGAGTGCCTGCAAGTCGTGCACGCCCACAATGCGCAGGTCCGCGCTGTCGCCTGGTCGGCGGACGGGAGGTGGATCGCAACCGGATCGAACGACACGCGCGTCTGCCTCTGGGACATGGAGACATTCAAGGCGGCGGCCTCGATCCCGGGGCACGGAGGGGGCATCACCTTCGTGCGCTTCTCGCCCGACGGTCGATGGCTCGCGTTCGGGGGCGCAGACCTCTATGTGCACATCTGGGACGTCCCCGCGAACGCGCCGCACCTCGCGCTCGCGCACAGCAGCGTAGTGTGGGTGGCCGATTTCGATGCGGACGGCGCGCGGATCGCGACGTGCTGCTGGGATGGAAGCACTCAGGTGCGGGACGTCCAGACAGGCAAGACGCTTATCGTGCTCGACGAGCACTGGCAGTCGGCGCGGGGCGTCGCGTTCAGCAAGGACGGCGGATGTGTGCTCGCCGCGTTCGGCGACGGGACGATGGCACTCCAAGACTCGTTGACCGGCTGGCGCAAGCTCAAACTGACCGGCCACACGGGCGCGGTCAACGCTGTAACCTTCTCGGCCGACACCAAGTATGTTACGGCATCGGCCTCCGCAGACCGGACTGTCTGCGTGTGGCGAATCGCCGACGGTTCCTGCATGGCAACTTTCGACGCACACGACAACATCGTTACGCCCGTGGCGTTCAGCCCGAACGGAGATACATTGTCGTATGCAATGGCCGACGGTACCGTTTGCATTTGGTTGGCAAATGAATGGGGCCCTGACCGCGTGGGATAAGGCGGGGATAGACACGAGGGTCGAAGTCACGATGAAGATTAGGACGAGAATATGGCTCCAGAGGACGAAGGGCGGAGGATTTGAACCCGTACACTGTCAAAGCGCAGGTCGTCGAGCCATGAACGTAACGGGGAATACGACAGCAGCTTTATCGTTATGTAGTCTGTTTCCTGTATCTACTAGTTGAGAGCGTTCAATGCGATAGTCGTTCAAGCAGAAACAGCGGGAGTCCTCGAGCGGGAGGAGTGCCTTGCGAGCTCGGGCCATGAGCAGGGAGTGCGCGGTTTTAAGGACGGGCGGTGGATCGCGCCGGGATCGGGCGACAAGGGCGTGTGCATCTGGGACGCAGAGACGTTTCGAGCAGAACAGGTTGTTCTGTTCGAGGGGCATGAAGGCGTAGTCACCTTCATATATTGCTTGGACGACCGCCTCTGGCTCGCGCGGCAAGTAGAGGCGAACCCGGGCATATCTCGCAGACGCCAAGTTGTGCCCCCAGTATGCGTTGATCGCGGAGCGCATCGGGTGCGCACGTTGCAGAGCGCGCACCAGGTCAGGGGCGTCGGGGAACTGCGTGTCGCAGTGGACGGCTGGGCGGTGACGCTCTCTAACGCGTCGACTGGCCAGCGCGAATTTAGGCTGACCAGCCACGAGCTGGACGAATTGTCAGTCGTGACTGCGAGTAAGCATAAGTGGTCCGGGATGGTATACAACAGCGTAGAGATACATGAGGCGGTCGTGACGGATGATGGACTGGGAACATCGGGGGAAAGGGACTATCGTCCGTCTACGACGAGGTCGCGGAAGGCGCTTCTGACGTGTCGAATGAAGGCGTAGATGTCTCGCGAGTCGTTGAGTTCGTCGAGGAGGATTGGTAGCGTGGGGAGGAACGGCGTTGTTGTCGGTACTAACATAGACGAGTGAGCACCGCGCGATACAACAGCGCAAACCATTCAGAGCGAGACAGACCTTTATATATGCGACTAGAGACATCAATAACAAGGCTGAACTCGCGGTCAGAGTCCGCGGGGTCGACATGCGTGAAGCGGACGAGGATCTTGTCGCGGTCGATGCCCTCCACAGTGCACTTGAGCGCCGCCTCGCACGCAGAAACCTCTGGATTTGCGCGTGCCGCATGTGAGTTGAGGATGGACTGCTCGCGCTTGCGCTCGCGAAGGAGGTTCGCGGCGACGACCCGGTGCTGGTCGATCTCGACGTCGAGCGAGGCGCACTTCTCCTTGATCGAGTTCAATTGTCGGCGGAAGGCCGCTACGCTCGCCTCGGACTCCTTCTTTTCCTCTTGTTCCTTGTCAAGAACTGCATTCCGCTCATGTTCAGCCCGTGCGCACGCGATCAAGGCGGGGAGGGGACAGACCTTTGATGAGCTCTATCTCCTTGAGCTTGCACTGGTTCGTCTCGGTCTCAATCTGCTGCGCTTTCTCTGCAAGCCGCTTCTTCTCCGCTGCATACGCGTCTTTGCGGTTCTGGATCTCCGCGACGGCGCGTTGTGTGTAGTTTGAGACGGCGGCAAGGAAGTTGCGGGTGGATGTCTCGTAGGCGTCGAGGCGAAGGTCTATTTGTGGGTTCTGCTGTGCAAGAACAGCAGCCAGATCTAGTTTCGGTACGCGGAGTACTTTCGACATCGCCGAGAGTGCGGTGGAGGGTGCGAGTACGAGCACGAGCGAGAGCAAGTGAGAGCGTGGCGGAAGCTGGGAGAGGACGGACAGAGACGCCCGAGGCGCGTTCGTGTTCGCTCGCGTGGGTATCCGTCACGTGATCGCATCTTCCGACGGACGCGCCTCGCCTCAGCTTGTGGAGGTGGGCAATCCCTCCAAAACGAGCGTGCCAGCGTCTAATAGATCAACTCGGGCGCTCCTTACGATCGCAATCATATCTATAGTGACCTGTCTTATCAGCTCCTCGCAATGAGATCCAAATGAGATCGACGCGATCGAGCTGGGCTCGCTTAGCACTCCCGGCGCGATCTCAGCAGTGGTACGGACACTATGTGAGGTACAGTAGGACGAAATGCACACAGTTTGAGGAGGAACTCGATGCATCCAACTCGAGAGGTGTTACAAAGGCTACTCCGAGTTCAGTAATAGAAGCCATCCAGCCAAAGATCGATGGCATCTATCATCAACACGCTTCCACGGTGAGGCCTCGCGCTTCCCTCGCCTGTCCTCTCCTCCCTACTCGTCGCTGCTGTATCCCGCCTCCTCCGCTACCTCGTCCTCCTGGCCATCCGTTACCGGGTCAAGCTTGATAGCAGGCCGGCCAGCAGCATTGTAGCGCTCCACTGCCGCAACGAGGGCCTTCAGCTTCGCCTCCTTATTAGGGAGCAGCTTCTTTATAGGTATCTTCTTCTCGCCCTTGGGTCCGGGATCGAAAAACTCACGGTGCCAGTCCAGCTGTTCATCAAGCAACTTGACCGTCGTCTTCGCCATTGTCAGCTCCTCGAGGTTGCAAATCGGGACCACCAGAGCAAACCGGGCACGTCGATCTTCGGCTTTCTTAGCTCTTGCTATGCGCTCATCCCGCTTCCTCTTCGCCAGCCGCTCGCTCTCTGCCGCCACCTCAGCCCGCCGTTTTCTCTCAAGCCCTCCCGAGTCGATCTCGCGTGCCCTTCGGCGATAGAACCGGCGCTCCTCGGGGCTCGACCAAGTCGCAATGTAGGTAGAGGTATCGTTGAGGCGGTACATCAGCTGTGCATTGAGCTGATGCACGGACTTTGTAGGTGAATTCCGCGCAGATATCCGCAGAATGCCGAGGGCCCCTTCGTTCTCGTCGTTTGTAGACGGCATCCACGCGCGTTCCCGCAGCAAGGCGGACAGCTTCGCGATGGTCCCATCCGGAGCGAATTCCGAGGTGAAGCGGCCCCATGTCCCTAGCGCTCCGGTGAAATACTGAACTACCACTTCCCGCAGGTGCGGCAGGGTGGGTGCGAGCTGATGCACGGTCACAAAGACCTCGGGTCGCTCCCATTGCTTTCCGTCAAGAGAGCCGGTCGAATAGGACGCGTCAGGAGCAAGGAGAAGGTCGGGATTGGCCACGATACGCGCCATATGCGCTTTGAGGCGGTCGTGCAGTGGTCCGAGCCCGAGGTGGTTCGTGAGTCCGTCCTGAGGTCCGCGAACCTTAGTGTTGCATAGTCCGGTCTAGTCCGGTCTTTTACCCCCGAACACTAGGACCGAGGACCAAGACTCAGACCGGACCGAGCCGCGGTCCTAGGACCGGACTAGGACAGCAGTCCTTAGAGGACCGTGGTCTTGAGCGGTCCTAGGACCAGTCCAGCCCAGTCTTGGACTCCAATCAGTCCTAGACCTGTAAAGACTGATCCTGCTCAGTTCAAGACCAGTCCTACACTGATGGAAGACGTCAACTTCATGGTCATTGAGGTGGACATACAATACTACTATGAGCATATACATATACCGTGCTTAACTACCATAACTAAGAAACAACTAAGTACATCTGGCTTTATCTATAGTAACAGTCAGTGTAAGGGGAAGATGACGACGAGGAGAAATGAACAGACAGATTGTAATGACCATTGACGACGGACTTGCAGGCGATGACGAGGACGATGGTGCGGGCGGACGTCGACACCGGACGGCCGCGCCGAACCCGAGCGCGAAGGTGACAGCCGGGCGTGATGCACACAGACACGCGCACCAAGGCAACGAACGAGCCCACGGTGCGGCAAGCGCCAGACAGGTGCGCGCGCGAGCCGGATAGTGAGCCTGGGCGCACACAATGAAGAGCGCGGCGATGAGAAGACGACGCGTGCGCGTACACAGCAGAGCGACGCGTGCGCGTACACAGCAGAGCGACGCGTGCGCGTACGCGGGATGACGACGATTGCGCGACGGCGCGCACAGCACGATGACGATAGCGAGCCGGCGTGCAAGAAGTCCAATGCGCGCAAGACCGAGAGCGGGGAGGTATGAGACGAGAGCAGCGCCGAGATCGCGCGCGGGGTCATACGGGACAAGAGCAGCGCCGAGATCGCGCGCGGTCACCGGACGATGCGTGCGAAGCAGGACACAATCGCGAGAGCGTCATGCAGGCGCGAGTGCGGAGCGAGATATGACAAGGGAGAGCAACTGAAGTCAGCACACTGTATGCATGAGTAAGATAGCATACTTACCCTCAGTCCGAGGACGCGTCGTCGTCCTCGAGAAGCTCCTCGAGCTCTTAGAACTCGAGGTACTCATCCTCGATGTACTCCTCGATCTCCTCGGAGTTGATGCGTGCGTAGTCGACCACTTGACGCGCCCAGTGGTAGTGGAGGCATTCTATCCACTCGAAGAGGTCCGGTCCGAGCCGCGACCGGCGCGCCGTGGACACCTCCTTCGAGCGGGAGAATAGTCGCTCGACTGCGACCGATGACGCGGGGATTGGGAGGACGTCGAGCGCCATGCGCGCGAGCGTTGGGTACTGATCTACATGCTTCTGTTGCGGAGGCATTAGCATGACGTTCACGTCACAGAATAGAACGGGCGCCGACGTACCGACCACCATTCAACCGTATCAGTATCCTTCTTGACCTTGAGCGCCGGGTCGGCGAGGTACCGGTCGAGTTCGGCCATCCAGCCGTCGCTCTGTTCGGCGAGCAAGCGCTTGCGGCGCACTCGGTCGTAGCTGTCCTCGTCCGAGTTGCTGTCCGTGCCCGAGGCATCCGCAACCGGTTCAGCTTGGGCTGTAGCGGGAGCGTCGGGCTGGTTCAGCCGCTTAGGCCAGTACGCGCGCATCTAAAAACCTTATAAGTAAGTAGCAGATGGTGGCCGAAGGTCACTCACCGCGTCCTCCGCGACCTGCCGCGCATGCGCCTTCCAGTCCACGGCGTCGGGGTTCCCGTTCGCGACTTCCTCCGCTTGCTCGGCTGCACCGCCCCATTTGTCCTCAATGTACGACAACTTATAGTAAGGGTGAAGCACTGTGGGAGAGGTTAGCAGGTGACCGGCTGGAGGGTTAGAATACGCACGTAGGGCCTTGATGTATACGTCCGTCTGATCGAGCTTCGTATAATACTTGTTGAGTTTGTTGATGCCGCGCCGGAGCGCGCCGTGGAAGAGCTCGTACTTCGGGTTGTCGGCCTTCTTCTCCCAGCGCGTGCAGAGCGACTCCAGAGCGGGGATGACGCGGTGAATAGTCGGGATCGTGTCGGAGGAGAAGTGTTGCTGATACCGGTCCGCGTCCTAGGTATCGAAACGACGCGTGAGCCCGTTATTGTACACGGATACCGGAACTCACTCACCGCCAATATATCTACGCACAGCGCAACGCGCTCCCAGTCCTCCTCTTGAAGGCGGAAGGCGGACCAGGGGATCTTCTTGATGATCTTGCCGTCCTTCCGTATGGTGGTGATGGGCCCGAACCGCGCGTCCGCGGTCATGATGAAGGCGTCGATGGCCTCGCGCAGCGTGTAGGAGCGTTCGCACATCTTGTGCGCACTTCCCCAGCGCGTGTTGCCATGTAGAGGGATGACGCGCGGCTTGTCGAAGCCGCAGCGCTTCTGGTAGCGCTCGAACGCCTCCTTGCGCTGAGGCGATGCTTGGATCTGCGTGACAGTTAGCTAGACTTCAACGGTCGCGGTAAGAGGAGAGACGCACCTTGATTGTGACCGTGCGCATCATTGCGATGACGTCCAGTCCGCCGCATGCGACACGGTTCTCCGGCAGCGTCGGGTCGTACTCCCAAATCGACTGCTTGTTCTCGATGACCGCGATCTTCGTGACCTCGCTCATGAAGTCCTCAATGCCAAGCTGGACGACGTGGCCCATGCATCTGCAGCACAGAACGAAGCATTAGTCAATCGAGCTTGTCGCTAGGAGCAAGCGCGCGCGACGCACCCTAGTTTCCGCTCGCCGGCCTCCCAATCCATCGTCCCTCGCTTGCGGAGCAGCCGCTCGACCTCGCGTGCCGTCGTGTCGTTGTTACTGGTGTTGTCAGCCGTGATGTACCCGAGCTGAAGTCAAGCAACATTAGTCTACGCGTGCGAGGGATGAAAACTAACTAACCTTGCTCGCCTCCGTGCGAGAGGTCACCCCGACGCGGTCTGTGAGCTTGACGAAGTAGCGACCGAGGTTCTTGCCTGAGTGGTCGCCAGAGATTTTGTGCAGAGCGAGGACTTCGGCGCGGAGAGTCCACTTGTCGTCGTGGACATCGATCCACTGGCCGGCCATGCCGAAGTAAGCGATGCCAGCGTGGTCTTCGGTCCAAAGGTCCCAGTTCGGCGAGACATCCCCAGGGGCGGCACGGATGTCGGCACGGATGGCGTCCACGTAGTCGGCGTACTTGTTCTTGATGTTCGTGCGGACCGTGCTGCGCGTAGGGAGCTCCTTGCGCGTCGTCTTGGGGCGCATAGCCACGAGGCAGTTTGTAAACGTCGGTGTACTTGCGACTAGCAGCGCCTGTATAGAGTTCAAACTTAGTTCCGCCTCCAGCTAAGAATAGTAACTAGCAGCTTACCTGATCGTTCACCACGACGTGCACCGTGACCTCGTGGAGGATGCCGGTTGCAGAGAAGGCGGTCGGTGTCTGAACCTTCTGCACGACCGCGTCAAGCGTCGCCTGGCGCTGCACCGTCTTCTTGCTCTTCGCCGCCTCCTCCCTCGCCTGCAGGACCGACTTCGGTATCGCCTCCTTCGACTCTTCAAGATTCTTGGCCTTACACCTCTCGTGGTAAACCTGGTAGTGGAAGGAGGCGATGTGCCGGCGGCAGGTAGAGTTCGCGCCGGTGTACCACCCCGCGCGCTTGCCTCGCTTCGCCTGCACCTTCGTGTCGTCTCTGGAAACCGGTGCATCAGTGAGTTCGTGCCATCGCAATCACACACAGCCCTCGCTGACCTGCAGATGGTACACCAGCGGCCAGTCTTCTCGACGCTGCTGCCGTCGGCTGACTTGAAGCGAGCCTTCACGGGCTCGGTGAACACCGTGAGTAAGTCCGCCGTCTTCTCCACCTTCATGAAGGTCTTCTCAGGCACATCGAGCTCTGATATCTCGCCGCCAGATTCCTGTACCCATAAGTGAGCATGGAAACTGCCGCGCGCTGCCCGATGAGGCCTGCTCACCTCGTTTTTAGACCCGTCATCATTGCTGCCCCCATCCTCGTCATCATCTCCGTCTGCCTCGTCTGCGGCGGCCTCCCCATCACCATACTCATCTTCATCCGACCCACCAGACCCGCCCGTGCCGTCAGCGTTCTCCGGCGCCGGTGTCCCATCGCCGGCGCTGTCTTCCTCGGCATCGAGCTCAATCACCTCCGTATTCGCGCGCTGAACACGCGGACGGCGTTTCCCGGTGTTCCCGGTGTCCTTCGTGCCTCGCGACTTCTTCGCGGGAGGCTTGTTGCCGCCATCTGATGCATCAGACTGTGCCCGTTTCTTAGCTGTACCTTTGTTCGCCTTGGATGTTCGACGTGTATCAATGGCCATGATAGACCTGACCGGTGACTTGAGAAGTTTGCGCTGGTGCTCGTTTGGGGAATTTTTGGTCGGCTGGTCAGCCCGTGCACGTGTTCGCGAGGTTGACTGACTGCTAAGGCGTGGGAAGGACTGTGCAGCACATAGATGAACCAGAGCTGGCTATATACCGAAACGGTTTCCGAACTGAACCACCGTGACCGACCGAAACTAAACTGGTGGCCCGGGAAGCTGTGCCAAGTGTACTTTTGAGAAGGAAAGACCGGTCTGAGACCAGTCCTATTTAGTCCTTTCAAGCAGTCCAGGACTGATCCTGCTTGATCCAGACTGGTCCTAAGTATTACAAGGCCCTCAAGGACTGAGGACCGGGACACAGACAGGACCTAGAAAGACCACCACCCAGTCCAGTCCTCTAGCCTAGCAGTCCCAGTCCGACCAGCAGTCCTGAGCAGTCCCGGGACCGGACTATGCAACACTAGCGAACCTCGCGCATATATGGATGGCTGACTGACTGCGCATACAGAGCGAGGGCACAAAGCTCGGTGAGCGTCGGGATGTCGTGCAGGCCCAGCCAGACGTTCGACTCCATGTGGTTGAACCGGCCATGGTCCTTCTTGTCACGAACGATTTCGAGGAAGTCCCGATAGTACTGCAGGTGAACGAGGAGCTCTCCGGCGGCTTCACAGTACGATTGGTACCGTGTATTGCTAGTGTCCGGAAAGGTGAACTGGAAGCCCAGGGTCGCCTCGAAGAAGTACCGTGTCGCGTCTTGCTGACCTTTCTTGTCGTCCTTGTGACGGAACAGGGCACCTGCAAGCTCCGCCAGCTTGACAGCTCCCCCGCGCGACCGCTCCTCTGCCTGCGACTTGGCCACCGCCGAGCCAGACTGGGCGGCGGCATCGTTGTCCCGGTTCATGAGGAGACAGGGTGGCTGTAGCTCCGCCTTCGCCCAGAATGCCATCATGGACGCATTCCCGCCCTTCACCGCGTTGAGCTCCTTGTGCATGCAACAACCGGCGTGGATGAAGAGGTCTGCAAGCTGCCTCTCCGGCTGCGGGAGACTCCGGTAAGCCTCTTCCCCTAGTCGAACGACCACAGCTTTACGAATGCCCAGGTTCGCGGCTTCAAGGGCATCGGCCCCGAGCTCGGCCCAACGCTCTCCACCGCCCGCCTTCTCGACAGCAGCTGCGGCTTCCTCAGCCAGGATAGGCAAGAGATCCAGAGGTGCGATTTCCGCCATCGCCCGTTCGTAGTGTACACCAAGGGTGGACCCATGGGTACCGCTGGCGTGAATCATACCCGTACCCTTGGGACACCCGTACCCGCACACCCGCGGGTTGACATGGGTATGGGTGGTAGCGCCGGGTAGGACGGGTACAAGGGTAGGCCACCCTTGCATGAGTCCTCATGAGTATTCTCCTAAAAATACAGCTGCCAGAAAAGATAGATTTTGCCCTCTCATACATTCCCAGTACTCTACACACTATTCTCGTCGTCTTCGGGACCATCTTCTGCCTCTGATGACGGCGGAAAAGCGTCCTTATAGATGTCATGCAATAGTCAGCAGATAGCATGCATATTAGTACTTGTATGGGCTTACTGGGATTCGACGGCGCGCCCATAGCCCAATGTTGATGGCCAGGTCTTCTCCGGAGGTGCCAAACGCCGCACCCATGCCGGAAGCCATGAAAGCGAGCTCTTGAAGCTCCTTCCATGCAGCGCAAGCATCCGCGCCACCGTTCTCCGCGCGCGAGAACCATGAATACACCGTGAATATGGTCTGGATGCCCACGGTCTGCTCCTCGTCGAGTGTGCCGCCCAAGGACGTGATGATCGGCGTGAACCGAGTGTTCCACTCACGATACTCACGCGCGCGCGCATCTTCCCAGGTCAGAGGTAGCGGTACCTGTGAAAGGCTATGTCAGACGGCAACAAGGCAAGGGAATGAAGTAGTCGCGCGCACCAGGAAGCTCATGAAAGCACCCTCCGCGGTGATCCCACGCACGTCCAAAGACAGGCGCGGGACTGTCCCATCCGATGACCAGCCCTCCCAAAGCAGCTCTACTGCTGCCGTGCCCCGCGATAAGGGCTCCGGTGCAATGCGCCGCGCTTCCCAGTCGAGCGGGTCCGGATGAGGCGGCCAGAGAGTGCCTTCGAGCGCGCCGGGATCGGGATTGTCGACAGCGGCTAGCGGCGCTGGAGGCTTTGCGGTGGTCTCGTCCGCGCGCGGATGCGGAGTGTAGGAATCTGAGGGCGGCAGGCAGGACATAAGGCGGAGAGCGTGTGCGCAACAGTGTGTTCGCGGTGAGAAAAGAAGCAGAGGAGCAAGAAGCAGCACACCCCGGGCCCGACACGCAGATCGCTATCTGTCCCGCGCGATACCCATCGCGCTTGATCACACCAATATCAGCCATGTTCTTCTGGGTGCAGACGAGTCACATGCGCATGGCGCGCGCGGTGCGCGCGGTGCGCGAGAGGGGCAGGTTCACCTGAATATGGGATTGCATACAAATGTGATACGGTCGCGTGAAGGTTCAGTCTCTGTCTACGTTGCGCACGTCAATCTTGTCCCATCCTTGCCCCATGTCTACATCACTGTCATCCCCATCCAGCTCGTCCATCGCGGCCGCTTTACGCGCATCCGAAGGGTGCACAAGACCGGCACGGCTCCAGCTGCCGAGGCACAAGAGCGCGCGCGCGCTCTCACCCTTGAGACGGTTGCGGACGTGCGGAAGCAGGAGGCGGCCCGTGCTAAAGACGCGCTCAACGGCCACAGACGTACATCAGCAAAACGTAATTTCTCTGAAGAGGTCTGAAGCCTCTGACAAATTGACCCAGAGGTTTCAGAGGCCAGCAGAGAGTCTAGAACCATTAGAACTCATATGTGTTTGGCTTGAGAATGTAGAGCAGGGACTCGGACATATATTCCAGACTGTACAAGCTATGCTATTGCCTTAAGCGTTTCATGTGTATGGTAATCGGCGTAAGGATTGAGGTAAAACCGCTGAAAGGCATCAAGGGATTGTGTGAAGTGAAACTCTACTGGAAGACGTGCATCGCCGTAACACCCAATCAAATGACAAGCTCGTACGATAGAGTCAACGGATATGATAGCCAGGGCCGGATGTCCATGTCGTACCTCGGGTTCAACAACCCACATTCCCGTTAGGGGATCTGGATTATCCCCAACACGCTCGAACCACTCAACTAATGCGCACTCGTACCGGACGATACCGTATGCAAAAGAAAGGAAAGACTTGACCCGCGCAACAGACATCCCTTCGAACCCAGCATCATCACTCAACTGTACTAAGACAGTGTCATAGCGGCGATGCTCCCCGCGCCAGCGACGGCTGCATCGGATGAGCTCAGAGTGCATGCAGCCGGGCCCGCAAAGCTCACTCGGAGCGAAGAAGACAGCGGTCGCGCTGTTGTGAACAGTGATGCGGGTTGTAGGCGATAGCCACGGGCAGTCGTCAAGAGGCACGACCTCATCCAGCTCGTCGAGATCAGGGAATAGCTGTTCCCTGAGAAAGCGACGGAGAAGCGCATGCAATGCCGGCACCTGGAGCTGCTGCTTGAGGGCACTGATGCGGGAACGATACGCTGCGGCCAACATTAGCAGGTTTGTAAGGAGACAATAGGGTACATACCATAGCGTGCACTTAACCGCACACGGGACTGAATACGTGGACCATCGACGTCAGCGACCTCTTGCTCCATGATGAGGTGTTCCTCTAGCTCTTCCTGCTCGTCGTGAAGCGGGGCTAGACCGACCTATTTCGCAAGATCAGCTTGCGTGACGCAGTACAATGCGCGAACATACCTTGCGTAAAGCATGCGAGACAACATCGCCCTGCAGTAGTCGACGGCGACCGAGCTCAACGCGCAGAGCCGCAAGCTTGTTCAGCCGAGTGTTCGTCCGCAGGATCTGTATGAGAGGATTGTTGCGGTTCGACGCGCGCCATGGCTTCTTAACGGCTTGGATATGTTTCGACTCGGTGATGGAGGTACACAGCCCATTCGGTGAGCCGAAAAGTCGGATCATCCGGACGTAGTGCAGAAGCGCGTGTTGGCGCGGCAGCGAGATGCCGTCGGGGCGGACACCTGTCTCGACAAAAACGCTGCGTAAGTCACAGAAGCGCTCGAGTGCCGCATCCATGGCGGCGAGCGAGACCGTGTCGTGCGAGGACCGTCTGGCGAGATAGGTGAAGTCGAGGAAAGCTGCCAAGCATTGGATCATCTTGTCGGGTACGTAACCGGCCAACGCAGGTAGAAAGACCTAAACCAGATCAGACGCAGGTCTAACGCCGGCGCGAATAGGCTCACCTTCATCAGGGCCTTCGAGTCGTTACCTGTCCATTGCTTGAAGTTTCGGCCTTCGGGAAATCGCCGCAAGCCAGGAAAAGCCGGGGCGGCGGCGATGCTATGAAACCAATGGGTACGTGAGGTACAACAATGTGCTGTGGGAACACTCACCGCCGGTCAATGTCATCGAGAATGCGCTTCGCATCCCGGGCACTCTCGGCCGTGAGGTATATGTAGTCCTTGACCCATGACACGAGGTGGTCCTTGAACGTGCCTTTGATCAGCTGATGTAGCAGATCAGGCGTGAGGAGTTCGTGTATGTCAGCACGAGGGAAGTGATAAGTGAACGGCTGTGACAACGACACATGAGATGTATACGGGCAAAATGCGAACCGAGCACTTACCATGACATCGTGAATAAGACCGAAGACATCCCACAGCGTGCCAGGGTCGAACGTGTCCCACAGCTGGCATGTGTGCTCGCGGAACCGGGGTGCATCGGCTCCTTCTAGCCCGTCGGGTGTGGCAAGGCACCTGGTATCTCCATGAGCACTGCGTACGTATGCGAGACTCAGTACGTACTTGGGACACCAGCCCTGAACGATGCCGGCCAGATAGACCTGCTCAGGGTAGTCGGCGATGATGGGACCGATGCCGAAGATGGCACGCCGATAATGGCCGTCCATGAACCGAATGACGCGTGGCGTCGACATGCCTGCCCGCAGCGGCTCGAGGATGTGCCGTAGGGCCTCGTGATAGAGCTGCTTCTTGAAAAGCCGAAACTCGATGTCGTTGTCGTATTCGCGTGCGGCTGATAGACATTGTTAGCACAGGTTGCAGGCGGTGATGTGAACTCACCTTTTGGAATCGCCAAGAAGGCAAGAACGTTTGAAGTGTCGCGGTGTGCCCGCCGCATCTCGTTGGTGACGTTCCCAGAAAGCACGTACAGCGGATGAAACTCCTGATTCCCGGTCGCAACCGACACTGTGGTCTTATCCGCACCAAGACAGAACGGCATGAACATCGCGCCATGCGTAGATGGATCCTGTGCGATCAGATCCTGAACATGAATCCGGCAGGCATAAGCATCGCGCACGAGAGAAAGTCAGCAACCGCGTACCGCCTGCTTCCATGCCCAATGGGCGGACATGACGTCGGAGTACTGGCGTGTCCCTTCGGCGCTGTACTGCCTGTAGGGGCGACTATGCCAAGAGCCCAGGAAGTCCGGGCTCGCCGCCATATTCCGCATCATGTGCTCTGGGTCGCGGGTATGGAATACGTATGCTTGCCGCTTCCAGGACGGCGCGTCCGGCGGTAGCGGGCCAGCGTAACGGATGACGAAGCTTCGCCAACCAGTCTCGCCGTAGCGAACCGCGTCGATGGTGGATATCAGCTCACTGTGAGAGCGAAACATGACGTCGTCGTCCGGGTCGCCGCCGTCGAGGATATGCTTAGCGCGAAGGACGCGCAGGAGGTGGTTGATGTCGCCTTTAGAGGAGCTCATCTTTTCGAAGACGAGCCCAGCAAACTCGAGACTGGGTCGGTCTTGAAAGGGGTCGTATGGGTGGAGAGGGTCGAAGATATCCTGCGGCGGGGCCGCGCCGTCCGCGTCGTCCAAAAAATTGCCTTCAGCATCGCAAGGTCGTGCTGAAGACATGGACGTGCTATTATTGAGCTTTTCGGCGGACCAGTTGGGGAAATGCAGTCGGGAACGTACCGTCTAATAATGGGTGGTACTTGTACTGAAATTGCTGAGCGCGCGGCTTGGGATTCGCATGGTACGAGGAGTTGTGCTTCAAGTATCGGACTTCTGTCGGAAACGAGCGGTTGCATAAGTTGCAGAATCGCGCCATGGGGATCTTAGAGAGTCCAGAGTAGTATAGACAAAGCAAGAGTCCGGGTACAACCAGTACAGGCTGAGAATGTGAGGCCAGAAGGTATTCAGGTGAGTTCAGCGTCCGGACGGTTTGCGGCTGTTGCTCAGACGGCCCAAGCTGACTCAGCATTCCCGAAAAGGCAATGCACCGCGCCGCGCTCATTGCGCGCCCTCCTCCACCGCCGTGTCCAACTCACCAACTCATATACTCATTCTCATTACTGGGGCTGGACCTCATATATCACCCACACCCTCATTATGCCTCCAAAAACTCGCAACACTCGCTCAACTCGAGCACGCGCCAACCAGCATCAAGATCAAGATGCCGTCAGCGCGCAGCGAAGCACTTCACCTAAGCGTCGCCAACGAGCAAGCCGGAAGAGGCAGGCCTCTTCCGACCTGCCACCTACTTTGCAAGTCGAACCCAGGCCAGGTACGTGCAAGTTCGCTGACAATGTTTGAGATATCAATATTAATAGCTCGCTACTAATCGCTCCCTTGTTTCCAGAAGCCGCTGAAAATGATACCGTAGAAGACGCCGGCCCTCCCCGCCGCTATGCAACCAGGACAAGTACTCAGAACGCCCATCCAGCGCGCGCTGTTGGTCTACACAAGCGCACGATGGAGGAGATCACCGAAGCGGCCGCCACCAGGAAGTCGCAGCAACACGACAAGGTTCGTCGCGCCGCCGAACGCGAGGCCCACATCCAGGAGGGCATGAAAAAGCTTGCCCGACTACAGGACCAGCGGGCCGCAGCTGACGCCGCAGAGGACGAGGCCTTACGTGCACCGCGCTCAAAGCAGGATAGCGGTGCTATGTCTCATTCTACGGAGGTATTCATTTTACAGTACTATCCGCCCCAGTCTCTGGCTCACCTGACTACAGCGCCAGGTTCCCATGCCTATCAATCCCTTCCAAGCGACACAAACCGTGAAGATGCTCGTTGAGTACGACAGCAGCTCCTCCGAGTCCGACGATGACTTTGAGGAAGCGGTCGAGCGCATCCGGGCGGCACAGCCTACTCAAACGCGCTCAGATCCCGGCGCCGCGGTACGCACCGTATTCATCTTTCTCCTGCCCAGTTCTGACCCCTTGTCTAGGTCGACGTTGACAGCCAGGATGGGCTGCATGGCAGCAACAATGACGGCAACGACGCCATCATTGAGCTCTCCGACAATGAGCCGAGCAGCTTCGGCGGCGATGACGACGAAGATGACGTCTTCGAGCCCAGCAGCACGGCAGATGAGGGTGAGCCTGACGGCAGCGGCGAGGACATACCTATGCAGCCCACACGTCCCCGAGTGAGTGGCTTATCACAGACCTCTGTGTGCGCGCTCATCGGTGACCGGTAGCCGCGGGTACAGCTGAGTGCTTCGGAGAAGCGGCTTGACAGACGCAAGCGCGTACGCGACGAGATCGCAGACTACAGCCAGCAGGCTGCTCAAGAACCTCCGCCCAAGAAGCTCTATACCGGCAGCCCACTGTGAGTTGCCCATGCAATGCATCCTCTAACACCCGTCTAACCACGCTCTAGTCCGGCAACCTCTAAGAAGGGACGTAAGCAGAACGCAATCCCTGTCTTCCGACCTGGTTGGCACCCTACGTCCCAACAGCGCCAGCCGAAGGTATCGTCCTCTACACCAACATCGAGTCGCAGTCCCCCCTCCACGAGCTCCGCGGTGTCGTTCACTCCATCCGGAGCCTCGGGGTGGAAAACCAAGCTCCTCTCGCTTTCCAACACGCCTCCCCCACTTGTCAATGGTTCCCCAATCTCGACATCCCGCTCAGCTCTTTCGAGCACGCCGACTGAAGAGTGCGAAGAAGCGGGTGCCGTCCGCACGCGTGGGATAACTGACGAGGACGTCGCCACCTCGCGCGACTACGCCCTCACTGTTGCCGCCCGACATCAGAAGGTCAGTGCTTCGCTTATCGTGTCACTCCGGACTAACACTCTCCGTCTTTCAGCCACTGCTCGTGATAGAGCCTGTTGCTGAAGACGACGATGAAGACCCCGATGGCGAAGGCGCACCGACCCCCGCCCGCAAGCGCCCGCGCAGGTCAGCAAGCGCCATACCGGAGGAGGAGTCGCGCTCCACGCGCAACATCCCCCCGTTCATCAAGCCGTTCCTCGATTCGCAGATCATCCCCACCGTCGTCGACTACTACGGTACAAAGGAGAATCCATGGAACCTGTACGAAAGTGGCCGCGACGAGCTCCTCGATCTGTGCCAAGCGCTAATCAACGAGGCCGTGCCGCACATGCAGTACAAGCTCGAGAAGTCGGACGTCATCTACAAGGTGGTCAGTACGACGTACACATTGCACTCGTTTGTATGATCGTGACTGTTCTGCGACAGGTGCAGCAGGCTGCGTACGACTGGCGCTCGAGCTTTGCACAAGCCGCTGTCACCGCCATCAAGGACGGGATCAAGGCCAAGTTTGGACCACAAGGCAAGCGCAGCGACATCAGGCCGTGGGTCGCCGCTGCTATCGACGAAGGCGGCGAGGCACTGTGGGGACGGCCCAACAAGCAGGTACGGTGGATAGGACCACTTGTGGTTGTTGGTCTATGCGTAGCGCCCGGGTTTCGCGCCTCCGCCCAAGCGCGCTCAGCTTGGGCCGCGAGCCTCAAAAGGCTGACCGCGAGGCTCGCTCTCCGCCAGCAATGCCAGCCTCGCGCTTTGGTCGTCGCGTCGCCCAAGCTTGCGCCGAGCTTGGGCGCGCGTGTCTTACGCTTTGCATTAGGACTTGTATATAGATTCACGTACTCTCTCTCTTCCTCCTTCATCCCCTCTCTCACCCGCGTGCTCGAAAGGTACATTAGCTACTCTCTATAGTCATCCCCTCTCTCACCCGCGTGCTCGAAAGTCCCGTCGACTTCGAGTACTTCTTTCTTCCGCAGACACCACGCCTCCGCGTCGACGCTTCCAGCCCGAACGCGGCGACAACGGCCGCTTCGTTTCTCGACACTCAGCTACTCCTCTCGAAGAAATGGCCGGTCCCGACGACCTCAACAACCCCTCCGCTGCTGCCAGCGAGCCTGTTACGCATACTCCGGTTAATGGCTCCGCGTCCGGCGGCGCGCAAGAGCCTGCCCCGCAAGGAGGCGGGACGCCACCCGCACAGGCCACTGCGCAGGGTCTCATGTTCACGCCCGCTCAGGTAGCGTTCCTCCTGAGTGGCGGGTTCGGATCTCAGGCAACCCCGCCGATGGCGACGGGCGGCATCCCCTCGGCTCCTATCACTTCTTCGTCTTTCCCGCAATTTGTGCCACCGGCCAATATCCCATCCCCCGCCGGTACGTCCCTCATCAAATTGTTTCCCCACATCGAGGCAGGCGTCCTCCTGGAGATTGCGCGTCATGAGTTCAAGCCATCGGACCTGAGCAAGCTTGACTCCAAGTACCGCGACCGAAACGCCCGCTCCGTTCTTGAGTTCGACGCCGGAGTCGGAGGTTTCACCCTCCGAGACTCGAGAGCCCTCTGCCAAAGACTATCCCTCCTTCCACTCGCTGTTCGCGCCCCTCACAACCTACTTTCACGTCCTCACGATGTTCGCCGCGTCAAGCGGGAGCATCGCGGCTGTGTGCCAAATCGCCGCCGGCTCCTATGCCTACATCGCCCAGCTCGAGCAGTTCAATGAGGACTATCAATGGTCGGCTGTTCTGGCTTACCATATGGACTTCCACTACCGCCGGCGATCCTACATGGCCGACGGCGACTACTCCGGATGGGACATCATCGACTCGGGCCTTCAGGCGAAGCACCTTATCGGGAAAGAACGCCCCCGCGCCGCGGCGGCACGCGGGCACACACCCAAGGCATCCCCCGCAGGCAGCGCTTCTTCTACGACCGAGATCTGTCGTCTCTTCAACAGAGGAGTTTGCACAACGCCCTGCCGCTACAAGCGGGTACACCGGTGCTCAGGATGCAACTCCACCGATCACGGCCAGGCCTCCTGCACGAAGGCCCCTAATGCGGCAACTTGAGGCGTTGGCCGGACGAGCAGCCGCGCTGCTCCCTTGCCTGCTGCTCGTCCGAGCCTCTCGGATGTGGCCCCTCCGGTTCTGTCTCCTGTCACTCGGCCTCCCTCGCTTCGGCCTCTCCTGCACTCCCACCTGTTCCCTCCTGGCCCGCCGCCACCCGCGCGTCCCAACACGGATCCGCGATGCAACTCGCACCTCCTCCGGCTCGATGACCGGCATCCCGCATGCTCATCCCTCCAGCGTGACGCCTGGGAAGCCCATCTGGCAGATTACCCTGATCGTAATTTTGTATCCTCGTTACTTCATATTATCGATTATGGTGCTGCACTCGGATTCACGGGCTCTTCGAAGTCTCAGGACTGCCGTAACCTCATAACCGCTCTCAACCACCCGGCGACTGTCTCCGCCGACATTGCCGCACTCCTGCCCCGACAACGGATACACGGTCCGTTCCCTACTCCCCCGCTGGAGTCCTTCCGCAGCTCCCCACTTGGAGTTGTCTCGCGCCCGCGCAACCCCGCCAAACTACGCGTCATTCACCATCTATCCTGGCCACACGGAGACTCAGTCAACGACGGCATCCCTCACTCCGAAAGTCACATCACCTACGAATCTTTCGACTCCGCTGTCGCTGAGATTCGCCGTCTCGGTCCGGGCACGCTGCTCGCCAAACTCGACCTCAAGGACGCATTCCGTCAGATCCCGGTCCGGCGCCAGGACTGGCCGCTGCTGGGCTGTCACTGGCTGGGCGAGTTCTACTACCACGTTGTCCTAGTCTTCGGGGCAAAACCGGCGCCATACATCTTCAATCTCTTCGCCGAGGCTCTCCACTGGATCATAGCCCGCCACATCCCTGCTTCTCTGCGCCATTACCTCGATGACTTCCTCCCGCTCTTCGCGCCCGCCACACCGGCGCCGCTTGCTCACGCCGCTGTTGAATGGATCATGGCGCTGGGGTCCCAACTCGGTCTCGAGTTTCAGGATTCCAAGACGATCTTCCCATGCACCAAGCTCGAGTTTCTCGGGCTCGAACTCGACACTGTTGCGATGGAAGCACGCATGCCTGCCGATAAGCTCGCGTGGTTGGGTGATCTCCTTGCTGAATGGAGCGTTAAACGCACATGCCGCTTGCGCGAATTGCAGAGCCTTATCGGTTTCCTGCAGTTTGCGGCACAGGTTATCCCTCACGCACGCGCGTTTATTCGCCGCCTCATCGAATTCTCGTCGACGTTCCGCTCCGATTTCGCGACCCGCCACATCCCGGCCTACGCCCGCAGCGATCTCAACTGGTGGAGCATCTTCCACTCCACCTGGAATGGCGTGCACCTCATCACGCCCTCCCGTCCCACCATCCACGTATACACCGACGCTAGCGGCTCAGAGTCCAAAGGCATTGGGGGTGTCTTTGGCTCTGCATGGTTCGCATCGCGCGTTCCTCGACGCTTCCGGTCACGCGACATCCAGTTCAAGGAGATCTACGCTGCACTGCAGGCCACCATGCGCTGGGGCGACCAGTGGGCGGGCCACCACGTGGTTTTCCATATTGACAACCAGGTTATCGTTGACGCGATCGAGACCGATCGCAATCGCTCTCGCACCACCATGTCCGTCCTACGCACCCTCCTCATGATGGCCGCCTGCCTCCAGTTCTCGTTCTCTTCTGTCTGGCTCCCGTCCAAAGAGAACGCGCTCGCTGACGCTGCCTCTCGCTTCCAGTACGCCCGGCTGTTCCAGTTGGCCCCGTACCTCGTGCCGAAGCCCTCCTCACCGCTCCCCCAGCTCGCTGGTATGAGACGCATGCTCAATACTCTCGACAAGTCGCCTTCTACCTCTGGCATGGCCTGGCCAGCAGCACCCGGAAGACTTACTCCACCGGGCAGAAATCCTTCGTCGACTTCGTCCAGCTCCACCCTGCCCTCCTCAACCCCGACGGCACCTTCCTGCCTGCGTCCCAATGCGCTGTCATGGAATGGATCGCATCTCTCGGCACGCGCGGCCTCCAGCCCAAGACAATTAAATCCTACCTCACCGGAGTTCGTTCCCTCCACGTCGACGCTGACCTGCCTTGGACGGCGTGTGAATCTCTCGTCGTACAGCGCCTCATCCGGGGAATCAAGCGCTATCACGGCGAGCGCGATCGCAACCCAAAACTCCCCATCACCATTGACATCCTGCGACGTCTCTGCGCCGCCCTCGACGGGGACGAACTCCCGAAGGTAGTGTTTCGCGCGGCCATCACGCTGGCATTTGCCGGCTTCCTGCGATGCGGCGAGTTCACGGCCGATCGCGCGACCACCTTCAACACCGTCTCCCACCTGTCCCGGGGCAGCATTCAGTTTCTACCCAGCCTCTCGGCCGCTACCCACCTCGTCCTCTCGTTACCAGCCTCAAAGACCGACCCGTTTCGGAAAGGAGTCTCTATCCTCGTTGCGGCGGCCCCTGATGCGCTGACTTGTCCCGTAACGGCTCTTCGTCGCCTCTTTGAGCTCTACCCCCGCCCGTACTCCTCCCCCCTCTTCTGCGCTCTTGACGACACCTCTTCTCCCCTCCTCCGCACCCCGTTCATCGCTCACCTCAAAGCTCGTCTTGCGGACCTCGGCCTAGACGCCTCTAAGTACGCCGGCCACAGCTTCCGCCGAGGCGCCGCTTCCTCCGCTGCCGCTGTTGGGTACGCTGACCACGAGATCCAGCAGCTCGGCCGCTGGCGCAGCGACGCACACAAGCTCTACATCGACGTTCCGCGGGACCGTATTCTCCACCTTTCCACACGCCTCCACTGGGCCGATCCTCCCGCTCAGCCTTTCGAGCCTCCGGCTCTTCCCTTCGCACCATCCTTGGCTTGAGCTCGGCCCCGGGTTCGAGCCGCGCCTACAGCGCGGCTCCCCGGCGTCTTGCGAGAGAGCGGTGGCGACACGAATGCGATCACGCTTTCGTTTGCCCAAACCCGCGCGCGCATGCATAGAGCACATGTCGCTACAACCGGTATCTATCCTTATTCCTATCCTCGGCGACCAGTCCGCGCTCGCCAAGGGGAAATTCCAGAGCAAGTACGCCCTCAAGACGTTCGCGGTTCATCTCACGGCTATCAAAGGGTCGACGCGTGACTATGGCTACCCCGGTGGTGCGCTCGCGCTCGCGGCAGTGGCAGTACGTCCCCTACTCGCGCTGCTGACTACGTATGCTGCTAATCCGCACCTAGGTACAACATATCTTTCCGATGTTCCAGTCTGGGGTATTCGTCGCCAGCAAGGCATTTTCTGCGGAAAATGTCGAGTCGGACACGCAGAGTTGGTATACCAAATCGGTGACTTACTTTATCGACAACCCGCATCATTTCGATACCATTATCCGTCAATCCGGCAAGTTCGCCAATGCGCCGAAAGCACGTCAGGTCAACCGCCAGGTAGACAAAGTGCCGGACGTCTTTCAGCGCTGCAGCTCGCCCCTCGGTGATGATGAACTTAACATGGGTAAGTGCGGCCGCTTAGCGTTGATTGAATAGTCCTCTGATCCGCTCTTCATCGTTTAGACTGAATTCTTCTCATCCGCCTTGCGTTCTCGGTACAGTACTAATGCTCCTATGTAGATAGATGCCTTTACATACCAGTGCTTATAGTCACTAACATACTGCGTTCCTTCCCTACTGCTTCTACAATAAATTTGTTTAATCCTGTAAATCAGAGTGTAACAGTACATGAAGATCTAATAACCCTGAGTACTTCTGTGAACATCTGTTGAGCTCTAAACTCGACCTCTGCCGGGTCTGACCCCTAAAAGGTCTGTGCACCCTCTGAAACATCTGAGATAGAGGTTTTAGAGCCCTCCAGAGAATTTATGTTTTGCTGATGTAGCTAGGAACGCGCGGAACGCGACGTCAGATGGAGCACAAGAACACATGTAGGGGGACAAGGACTCACCTGGAATAGAGAGGTAGTCCAGAGCCATACGCGAGAGGGTCGGGAAGGACGCGCGCCGGTCGTACCACCACTGGAGAGCGTTGCCGTTGCCAATAAGTTCCGGCGGGGTGCTGAGGTAACGCGTGAGCTCATCTTCCGCGCTCTCGTTCGCGAGCGCGTCGAGGGACTCGAGAGCGTCGAAGATGTTGACGTGCGCGGGTGCGCCGTCATCGCGCCCCTTGCCCTTGTTGGACGCGCGCGCGGCGGTCTCGTTCACCTCAGCGCGGCCGGCGCCATCGCGGCTCTTGTAGTTGAGGTTGTATTCGTCGCGAACGATCTCGCTCGCGGTGGAGATCCACCCGTCCTCCCAGTTCATCCGCTTGAAGTACGCGAGTTTGTGGCGCGGGTGCAGCACTGCATAGAGATCTCGTTAGCAAGACAAATGAGCACCTTCTGATGACTGCACATACCCATCGCGATGCGATAGACGTTCGAGGCGTCCGTGAGAGAGTAGTACTTGTTGAGGACCTTCTGGGCGAGGCCGCAGGAGACGCGCGTGCAGAACGCGTACTTCTCCTCGTCCCGGCTGATCGTGGTGAGGTGCGCGTCGAGGTGGTCCATGGCGGGAATGACAGTCGCGAGATTTGGCGTGCCACGGGAGAAGAAGTTGGTGGTGTCCTTGAATACCTGTATGATGCGCGCGGACGTCAGCACAGTGCAGCAGTTACAGCCTAAGTGTTGCGCGCGCACCTTGAGAATGTCGCGCAACTCCTTGGCAATCTTCCATTCGTCTTCTGACAGCTCGTACGCGCGCATGTCGTTCGCCTTGTCGTTGCAGAGACGGTCAATCGCGCGGCGGTATTCGATGCTCTCGTCAAGCATGTCGAACGACGAATTCCATCGTGTTCTGACGTCGCGCTTGATGTTCTTCTCCGCCAGGCCGAGCTCCTTGAGGATGTTGTTCCACGCGGGGAGGAGCTTAGTCGAGGAATGAATGACTTTGAAGGCGACCTTGCGAAGCTACCGCGCGCGCAGTGGGAGGGGAGACGTTAAGGTTCAGCCGCAAACCTTAACTCTAATGTGGGCAGCACTCACCTTGAACAACACAATCTTCATCGGTCGAACCTCGCGCTCAAACCTCGCGCGCTCCTCGTCGTCGAGCTCGGCCATCGGGTCGACCTCATCGTCTGGATCGTCGTCCTTGGGACCCCCCTCTCCACCATCCTCGGCATCGGGCACCTTCTCAGCCTCCACATGCGTCAGAACCTCGTCGCTCTCAGCCCCGGACACCAGCTCGCGCAACTGGCGGTCTTCGGCATCTTCGTCCTCCTTCTCCTGGTCGACGCGCGCATCGAACTGCTTGAGGAGGCTCTTCGCCACCAGGTTCAGGATGTGCGCGAAGCACCGGACCCGGTTCATCTCGTGCAGGGACTCCGGCGCGAGCACCTCCAGTCGGCTCACCATGGTGTCGTTGTTCGAGCCGTTATCGGCGGTCAGCCCAAGTGCCTGCCCCAGGTGAGTTAGTATCTCTGTCCGGACAAAAGGATGCTAATACACACCTTCTCCACAATCCCAAACTCGTCCAGAACCTTGTAGAAGACCTCCGCGAGGTTACGCCCGGTGTGCGCGAACGGCACCTCGATGACATCAAGGATAATCATCTCCTCCACGCCCTCCTCCTCCCAGTATGCGTTCACCGCAAGAAACGAGCGGTGGTTCGGCGACGTCCAGGTGTCGAACGCAAAGCTCAGGCGCGCGTCAATGTCCTAGCGGTACGTGACTCGTTAGCGGCTCAAAATGCGATATTAACTTAACAACTGACCTGCAGCTTGATCGCAACGCGGTTGCGGGTCGCCGCGAAGACGACCTTGACGTCGCGCGCGACGGTCGATGGCGACGGTACATAGTACCCCGGCCGGCCTGTCTTGAGGAGGCTCAAGAGCGCGCGATCCTTCACGATCCGATACGGACGCAAATCCTCCGCCACCCAGCGCACAACCTCGGTACGTACTTCGATCTTTGTATGAGGGCGATGACTGTACGTCACGCCTGGCTTCTTCCGCGCGAATGCCTGAGTTATCGAGCCATCACGCAGCAGCGGCGCGACGACCCCCGTACGCGCCTCTTCAAGGTCGCGCGCGGCGCAGATGGCGTCGATGGTCTCCTTGCCCCAGCACAGGCGTGCATGGCGCCACAGGTTACTCGAAGACGAGTGGTCCTTCGTGTCGAGGAAGCGGACGACCTTGACCTTGCAGCCGCGCGCACGGCACGCAAACGAATGGCCGCGCCGGTTATCACGGTACATGATGACCGCGTCCTCGTACAACGAGTATACGGGTGAGTCCCATTTGCCTTTCATCCGCTCTATGCTAACATTAGACTTGTTAACTAGGAGAATGGTTACGAGGACTCACCGAGCTCGGCATCAGCGTCCTCCTCATCGGAGCTTTCCTCGGCAGGCTCGGTGTCACCGGCGGCAGTCGGCTCGTCACCCGAGGTGGCTACCTCCTCAAAGCCGTCCTCGTCGAGTGTCGAGGTGCGCGTCGTCTTCTTCGCGGCGGCTGCCTTCTTGACAGGAGCCCGGTTAGACGCTGTCGACGAAGCCGAGCTCTGGGCGGCCACGCGAGGCTTCTTGCCCGCGGACTTGCGGGTGTCGGCGCTAGGCGAGGACTGTCGCTTACGGTGGTTGGTTTTTTTTGCCATGGGTTGCGGGTGGGTGAGCTGAGGGTAGGTTGGCAAGGACCCGGGTTGGTTGATACTTAGGCAGAGCAACTCGGCGGAGTTCCGTGTCGCCATCACTCGGAGTAGCATGTACTGTATAGATTATACCTAAATACAGTATCTACGGTGGACTAATGCCCTTTCTGAGCGACTGGTGGCGGTCGGCGCGCGGGCGGCCCTTAAGCGCCCACGAGCATCGCAAGGATGAGTACGGGTGGCTGTGACCCCCCGGCGGGTATGAGTCTGGCGCTCGGGTGGCTGTACCTATACCCATACCCACACCCTTGCTCAATACCCGCACACACCCTCGCGGGTTTTGGGTACCCTTGGTGTACACTACCCGTTCGCCTCGCAACTCACGATCAGCGCAGCGCCGCCACTCCTCGAACAGCTTCTTCAGCCGCTTCTGGTCCTCGGCGTGGTCAGTTAGCATCCCATGGACCTTCTGCAGGAACGACCGGGAATCGAGAGGGGTCTCCTGCCCACGCGGGCTGGCGTTGTACGTCTCGAACAGTGTGTCCGTAACGGTTTGCCAGCCATGGAGCTGCGTGTCACTGGTGTGGTTCGGAGCTGACGAGATGCCCAGGAACCGGCGTTTGTGAGAGGTGCCGTTGTTCGCGTGCATGTAGCGTGAGTCGTAGTTTACATTCCGGATTGTTGTCCCATCGCAGCTGAGTGTCACGCCTGGTACGTGCTTCCAAGGTGAGTTCCCGGCTCAAGCGGAGGCTGCACAATCCCGTACTAACCTTCGGCTTGTTGGCTCTCCCAGACAATCTGTACCCGCGATGCGACCAGGCCTTCGAGGCTGATACGCCGGACAGATCGATTACTAACATCCCCTTCAACCGTCGCCCCAACAGCGTGCGCAACCGTATCGATGGCACCCCTGACTTGGTCGACCTTGAGCCCAAGAGCGATCATGTCGCGGATGAGTGCCCGCGTAGAGTCAGGTATGATCCCCTTCTCTTTGAGCACGAGTGATGGCGGCTGATCGCGGACAGGATCCACCTGCGAGGCTAGCATCTCCGTCGCCTGCGTGCTTCGAAGCTGCGCGCGGTGGACCTGGGCTTGAAGGGCCTTGTTCCGCTTCCGCAGCGTGTCGGCCTGTTCGCGAAGGCGCACAGACGTGCCGACTGCATCCTCGAGCTCGGCTCTGAACGTTCCGGTGAGCTCCTCCACCGTCTCGCCGTGGGTCTTCATCACTTGCTGTGCATAGTTCAGGTACTGCTCGGCCTCCTCCATGGCGGCCAAGAGACGAGACTCGACCTCTGCGGTGGCTTCAAGCGCGTGCCTCTCAGCGTTGCGGATGGACTCCTGTGAGTGTGCTCGCTCCTGCTCGACGATGATTTTGGCGTTAACCTCAGCTTCCAGCGCGCGTTTATCTGCTTCTGAGACCTGGCTCCGTGCGTGGGTTTCCGAGTTCTCCATAGTCCACTGCACCAGCCATAGTACGTTGGCCTCTGCCGCCTGCGCGTCGCTCTCCGCCCGAGCCGCATGCTCCATTGCCCACGCGTGCGCCTCCACCCTGGCGGCCTCGCCGTTCTGCCGAGCTTCTTCGGCGATGTTCAGTGCGACGTCCGCCCTCGCCTCCGCCTCCTGCATCCGCGAACGCGCCAGACGCGCGTGTTCTTCCGCCATCACCGTACGTGCGTCCGCAATCCCCACACGGACCTCGGCATGCTGACGTGCGGCTTCAACCGCCTGTGTCAGGATGGCGATCTTGTGCTCGCCCTCTTGCTGCCGCCTCTCCTCGCCCTCTTGCTGCTGCCTCTCCTCGCGTGCTCTCTGATCCCTCGCCTCCCTGTCTTGACGTCGTACCTCCTCCTTCAAGGTCTTGAGTGCGATTTCGGCCTCTTGTACCCGGCGCTCCGCGGCTCGCGCTCGAAGCTCTCCGTCCACCTGGGCCGCCTTCAGGTGCTGCTGGAGAGCCTCCTTGGCATTCCGCAGGCGTTGTTCACGCCGGCGGGTATTGTGGAGATCCCGGCGGTGAGTCTCTCCACGCTTCATCTCTGCTGCTAACTTTCGTTCGAGTTCTTCCAGGGTTTGTGCCGCTGATGGAGGGCCTGCCATAGGTGGGGGAATATTTTCCTCGTCGCCGTTCCTCCGTGCCTGGATCTTCCAGAGACAGTCTTGTGTATGTTCTTGCTGTGCAGCAGACCGACGTTTTTTTAGTGGCATAGCGGTAGCGTGTGCACGTCTAGCTAGGATGCAATAGTAGTTTCCGGGCCAGTTTCTCGGACATCTGAGTCTGTGGCTGCGTGCGCGCCTACCGTCTCGCGCTGCTTATGTAAGGACCTCATCCCACTTTCTACGGTCCACCGCGAATTGTCAATACCGCCTCTTCCACGCAGCCAAACGTCTTCGGGCCGCAGGCAAAAATGTAGTGCTCTTCTCAATGGAAACATTCTTTGGAACACTTTCCTCGGTTTCGCTCTCCTGCCCGTTCTTCAGTCTCAGCCACAGGATAGATGAACAGATATTAAAATTCTACTCCAAAGAAATCGATGTATCTATAGAAAGACACGTTGAACAAGATCGGTTTGGGCACAAAACGCGTCGGCTGAGCATGCATTAGCGTCGATGTACGAGTACCACTCCCTCAGCCACCACCGCGTTCGCCTCAGCGCTTCGCGAGCTCTGCCGAGTCTGCCGATAATCTCAGCTGTGACCTTGAGTCTTATCTTCGAGCTGATAACAGTGCACGGCGATCGCGCGGTGAGTAAGTGCAAATAGACGCTGGCATGCGCGCTTCAGCTTTTTGGCCTGGCGTTGCCCACCTCCACAGCTTGCCTCAGCCTCTTGCCTTACCACCACTACCTCCATGACATATCGCCGCGCACCCAATTGACCGACCGGCTAATATGGGATGCGGCATATGCTAAGATCAAGTGCCGTCGGAAAACCGCCTGACTCTAATATTGCGACAGTGGCTCGATGTCATAAAAGACATCGGGGCTGGCGACGCATGGTGACGGTCGTGGGCTCCAGCGACAACACGAAGAAGTACACGCAACTTGCCACGCCTTAAATGAGACGTGCAACAGAGGTTGGTCTATTATCTATTGCGTGTAGTGGAGCGATATTGTACTGTAGCGACTAATATGCTGATTTTCTTACCAGCTGAGGTATATAAGCCGTACTCGAGATCGAGAAGGTCGAGAACTCGTTGTCGCTCGGACACCGCACATCAAATCACCCGTTGACACCCACTCTACCTGGCCGCAGCATGGTCTACCGCTGGGCGAATAAATCCGGCTCGTCCATCAAGACTATCGAATCCCTTGCCGCTGACAACATCTCCCAGGACGCCGTGACGGCGATCACATACAGCCAAGACGGTTCCCTGTTTGCCAGCAGCGTCATGGACCACACTGTTACCATCAGAAGAGCCTCAGACGGGAGTATTATACAAAAACTTTGCGCAGAAGACACCAACGTCCGCGAATGCGCCGTTCCGCCCAAGGGCAAATGCCTCGCGTTCTCGCCCACCGGCACGCGCCTCGTGTCCGCCCTAGACCGCTGGATCTACGTGTGGTCGACCAGAACAGGCAAGCTCCTGAAAAAGCTGGATGCCTACTTGGACGACGTCCGCGGACCCATTTGCGCCCTGGAGTGGTCGCCCGACGGCAGATGGATCGCAGCGGGCTGCGCAGATGGACAGGTGTGTCTCTGGGATACTCCTGCAGGCTATCGCTTGCTTCGAAAGTTTCAAAACCACCTCTCCGACATCCGCTTCGTGCTCTTCTCTCCTGACAGCCACCTCCTAGTGTCTGGTGGTGCAGCGGGTGGCTGGTTTGCCTGGAACGTGGACCTGGCGGCGTATGATCCGGAAAGGCGCCTCTCGGATGAGCAGATTGATACCGGAGAGCCCCTCAATCTCCGGTCACTATGGACGTACAACGACCGGCACGACCCATCGAAGACGGTCTGGGGCGCGAGATTCGACACGAAAGGAGAACGCCTGGTCACCTACTCCGACGACGGAACAGCGCGTGTCTGGGCTGTCTCCACTTGGGAGATGCTCGGCATCCTCGGAACCGACTACGACCCTGTGCGGAGTGCCGTGTTCTCGCCGGACGATACACGAGTGCTCACCGCGTCGGATGACCACACCATGACAATCTGGGATGCGTACACCGGAGCACCCCTGCACACCCTCTCCGGCCATTCCGGCGCTGTGTACTGCGCAGAATACTCGCCAGACGGCGAGGCCATCGTGTCTGCGTCTGCGGATGCAACCGTCCGGTTGTGGAGGGCCTCCGATGGTGCGCACATGCAGACATTCGAAGAGGAAGATGAGGTTCGACTCTTGCAGTTCAGCCCCCGAGCCGACGCGCGAGCATTTGCCTACGGCGTATCCAGCAGTGTGGTCTTCATGCTAGATCCTACTCACCGCTCTCGATTGTTCCGGGAATGCGGGCCGTACTAGTAGGCTCCACTCGCCGGAGTAGTAGTAGAGAGGTCGACTCGGGCCATCCATTACCTCTGTATCAATGCGCACCATTCTATGAGACTATTTCCACGAAATCCTGGGATGTGTTGTGCACTATGGGCAGAATCAATATACCTCTGTTTACAATGGCTTGCGTGGTCACGCCCGCATTCAACTTTCCAATGCGCCTCTTGAGAGCGTGCGCGCGGTCGAAGCTGAGCGGCGGCCGGAAGTCGGACGCCCGACTCGCTCCTTCATACCATACCACCATGTCCCCGAACGACGGCCCGCAAAACATGAGCTCGCAAATCTATGTCTATTCTCACTAATGCGACTGAATAGTCTGCCTCACCGATCATTCCGAATCACCCTAGGATAATAAGCGACAGGACACACAGTGGCGGTAACGTCGTCGCGGTGTTGTATCCTTGATATGCTGCCTGTGGCACCGTAGTGCGTCTCACTTGTCTATTCATGCAGCACTCGAATTTGCTGTTTCGACGTACTCTTGACGCCGCCGGGACACTTGAATAGAGCTGCGCTCCGAGCCGAATAAAAGACAAAACCGGCGAGCGCACATTAATACTGCCGGAGGGTATTCAGACACCACTGATGCATTCATCGTTGCCGCAATCCCATCGGCGGTCGCAAATCCGTATATAAGGGGCCGCTTTCGCATGTAAGGGAGCACCCCAACACAGTACTACCTCGTCGCATCGCTCATCTCCGGGTCACATCGCCCTCGAACTCCACTCGAAATCATTTTCAACGCACCAAGCAATCACCTTCGACGCGATGTCCTCGTCCCGGGTCCCACTGCCACCCTCTATCTACAGTATCAACTGTATGTCTGCTCATTCGCTGCATCGGCGTGGTGTTTGTTGACTCGCACTGACACACCGTTGGTCACGACAGCGACTGAGAATTCTCGATCCGCAGACAGAGACAGCTCTGTGGCGAATGCATATACCATGCACACAGAGCCGACGGAATCAGACTACGCGGGGTCGATAGAAGAAGATTATCCAACGGACCAGGAAGAACGCATCCGGCGCCAGCAGCCAGTCTTTGCCTTTTCCCCGGACAACGAATATCTCGCATACACCGCTGCTAGCGACTCTGAAAAGAGGGGGGGTCATATGGTCCTAGTCTGGTCACTCAAGCCCGTGAAGCAGGTCAAGAAGTTATATGGGCCTAAAGAGGTGATCCGCTTTTTGGAATGGTCACCAGACGGGACGTACCTCGCGTCCGGTTCGGATGATGCTATCTGGCTTTGGGAGACGACTGAGCTCTTGCTCGGGACCACATTGGTGGCAACATCTGTACTCAAAACGACTGAAATACCTGCAGAGTACGCTCGCTTTTCGCAGGACAGTCGTCTCCTCTTGTGCGTCAGCAAGCAGAAGTGCGGCGCCATCTTCGACATCCAGGAGAAAGTCTGGGAGAAGGAGTTCTACGTGGTGAAGAACAGCACCGTCTGGACCTCTGCGCTGGCTTCCGAAGACAATCGCGAGCTCCTCATTGCGTATAAAGACAAGCCGTCCAGGACCAGCCCCGGGACCGTGTTCCACGCATACTCGCGCGCCGTAAGGCGGGGGATCGTTCTCACGCCCGGGTCCAACACTTTCACCCTCATGCCGCCCTCATTCGTCGAAGGACCCGATCCGGTAGAGTTTGTTGGACATCACGGCGTGATCAACGACGCTCGCTTCTCCCCCAAGGGCAATTACATTGTATCAACCTCACAGGATAACACTATGCGCCTGTGGGAGACGAGCACCCGTGCGCTCCTTCATACATTCAGGGCAACCCAGCGGAACACACCCCACGAGGAGTACAGCGTGTCCAACGAGGACCCCGACGAGGACGACGCGATACTGCAGGTTCAGGACGCCAAGGGGGGCAGGATGGGGAGATATATACGTCTCTGGACGCAAAGAATCCCTTTCCGATTCTAGATGTCGTTCGTCCGGCGGGGAGGGTCGGCGAGGAGGGCGTACGCCGTATAGGGGCCTGTCGTAGCGGAGAATCTCGATGGTCTGGCCGGTGCTGCTTTAAGGGCTACTACAACACTGATAAATCAATTGTGCACACCGTGCGCTCTCCTAAATGTAGCCACACTGGGGGATCCATCGGTTCGCGGTTTTCTCATCGTACACGTCGGGATGACTCGTTAGACTCGGACGATGAGGCCATCGTTTGCATACATTACGGTGAACAGTCATTGATAATCATAGGAGAAGACGCAGCCACGTAGACCCCTTGCTGTGTTCGCGTTGCGCGAGAGCGTCATCGCGATCGCAGCTCGGAGGCTCGACAAGAGGAGATGATGGGTGACATACCTGTATCTTCTCGAGGACGTAGATCGTGGGTTCTGTGGCGCTCTCAGAGTTGCATGCACGCGGCCAGTGCATATTCCCGAGTCAACTTCGGCGGATGACGATTCTAAGCAACGCTAGGATGATTCTGCCACAGCGCAACTATCTCGGTCGTGCAAGAGTATTTCGAGCACAGGCAGAGGCCAACATCTATGTGAAGGCTTCACAGGGCAAAGACAAGAAGTAATGCTAGGTCCAGTACAGTGCACGGAGTTCCGTGCGTCGCCAATGTTGCGTTTCAAAGTAAGGGATGAAGGAGAGCGAGGGAGAGAAACAGGGAGAGAAGGAGAGAGACGCCCGAAGCGCGCTCGAATGAGTGTTCATCACGTGAGCGCATTCTCGCGAGTCGCGCGCGTTCTCCCGCCCTCCTTTCCTCCTTCCTCTCTCCAGCTTCTCCCTCTTCCTGCTTTCCGTCTCGCGCTGATAACGACCTTTCCGTGCTAGCAGCTTTTAGTGCTACAACTAAGCTGTCTAGCCAACGAGTCGCTATCTTGATTGGTACTACTGCTGGCACACAATCTCTAGCTCACGGATCGCCTTCCTGGACGCGCGAGCTCGCGCCGGACGCAATCTATCCGGACATTGCTATAAATTCTCGGACATCTGGTGACGATGGAAAATGGAGAGTCTTTCGGCGGAATCAAGGTGCTTGACGGCGGATCCATTCACAAGATAACTTCTGGCCAGGTCGTCGTCGACCTTCAGACCGCTGTCAAAGAACTCGTCGAGAATAGTCTTGATGCGGGAGCTACTACCATCGGTATGCATCTCAGTGCTTTGACTGAAACTTCCTACTGAACACCTACCCAGAGGTACGCTTCAAAGATTACGGGCTCGAGTCGTTTGAAGTCATAGACAACGGTAGTGGCATCTCCCCAGCCGACTACGACTCCATCGGTAAGCTCGGTTCTATCGCATTACACTGTTCAGAAATTCGTATATTTCTGGTTAGTAACGGAGATACTATACAGCACTCAAGCACTACACCTCTAAGCTCTCATCCTTCACCGACCTCGAGGCGGTTACCACCTTCGGTTTCCGCGGCGAAGCTCTCTCTTCACTCTGCGCCCTCGCCGACTCTGTCACTGTAACCACCGCCACATCCACAGAGGCGCCCGTCGGCACTGTCATCGAGTTCGAGCGTACCGGCAAGACCAAGAGCCGCAAGGGCAAAGCCGCACGTCAGGCAAGTCCGCACTCCTCTCACGAAATCGTCATCGGGCTGATTTTCCACAACTCAGAGAGGCACGACAATCACCGTGTCAGGCCTCTTCAAGCCGCTCCCCGTGCGGCGCAAGGAGCTCGAGCGGCACGCCAAGCGCGAGTTCGGGAAAGCCCTCACGCTCCTGCACGCCTACGCGCTCGTCCCCTGCGCGCACGAGAACAGGGGCGTGCGCCTCGGCGTCACCAACCATCCCGCAGGCGGGTGCGTCCTACTTGTTCCTTGTCTTCCTGTCAGTGCGCTGCATACTGAACGGTGGATGGTAGTAAGAAGAGCAGCCAGTTGCGGACGGACGGGACGCCGTCGACGCGCGCGTCCGTGTCCGCGATTTGGGGCCCGAAGGCGCTCGAGAACCTCGTCGACCTCGAGCTCGACTTCGGCGTCGAGGTCGAGGCGGCTGTGCTCCGCCGCCTCGGGAAGACGCCAGATGACGGGTACGCTCAGCTTTCCTCTCATCGCACCTAGGGATAGGCTGAGAAGCGCATTTGTGTTCCAGGAGCGGAAACGAGGTGAAGGTCCGGGGCCTGATCTCGAAGTTCGTGGTCGGCTGCGGGAGGACGGGTACCGACCGCCAGTTCTTCTTCGTCAACGGCCGGCCTTGCGCCCCCTCGAAGGTACGCTTGTCGCCTTACCCATTTGCCAGCTCTACTGACAGCGCTGCTGGGGCTGTTAGGTCCAGAAAGCGTTCAATGAGGTCTATCGCTCGTTCAACGCGACACAGTCGCCCTTCATCGTCGCAGACTTCATCCTGCCCACCAGTACGTCTTCCCCCTCCCATCTTGTACCCCTCCTAACATGCTTTCGTGTACTGGCAGACTCGTGCGACGTCAACGTCAGCCCGGACAAGCGCACAATTCTCCTCCACAGCGAGAACAACCTGGTGCAGGCGCTCAAGGTACGGTCTCTCCCTCTTCACTCCATCTGCCCTATCAGCTCTACGCTCTCTGGGGGGTGGTCACTCATACATTCGCATTGCAGATCGCCCTCGAGGAGAAGTACGCGCCCGCACGATCGACGTTCGACGTCAACGCAACCCAAACGCAGCTCCCGCGTAAGGCGGGTATAGGCACAGACAGCGTCCCGCAGGCCAGCCAGAGCGCGCGCGTGGCAGAGGAGGACCCGCTCTTCCTGCCTGAGGACCCGAGCGACGAACCTCCCAACGTGCCCTCCGAGCCCAGCTCTGGGGGGACGATGAGTCAGGGTCCGCGTCCTACGTCGCCAGATCCACTGGAAGAGCCATCCTTCGGCGAGCCGACTCTCCTCCTAACCTCCTCTCAGCCCGCAGGCGCCCCGTCCTCCTCGCAGGAAGCGTTTTTGGGCGCCTCCAGTGGTCGCGAGGAGGACCCTGTCGATCCCGCCGCTCAGGGCATCGAAGACCTTCTCCCAGCGAGCCAGTCCGCACGAGTGGACGCGCCAGCCACGTACTCAGGGTCCACCAGCACAGCTCGCGTCACCCCGCGGTCGCCAACCATCACGCAAATGGTCGCGAAGCGGAGTGCACGGATGTCCTCCCGTGTTCGGGATGTGGAAGAAGACAGCGACGCTGAGGGAATTCCGGGCTACGAGCTCAACGACGAAAGGCACAGCCCCCCTCTACGCAAGACCTCGAGCGATACAGCCATCCCCGACGACGCGCCCATCCCCACTATCAAAAGCCCAGCGAATCCAAAGACACGCCCTTCTCTACAATCCCGATCCTCATCCTCTTCACGCGCTGAGCAGATGGTCCTTAGCACCTCTGGCGCGTCCTGGAACCTCCGGCGCGCTGCAGACTCGCAAGGTAGCAGCAGCGCGGAACGCCCGCGCAAGCGGGGCAGGCGCGACTCGCCTGAGGCGCCGCGCAAGGACGCGCGACAGGGCATGCGTGATATGTTGCGCGGGTTTGCGAGGGTGGGCAGTAAGGTAGAGGAGGCAACTATGGATGTGGACGAGGACGAGGAAGGCGAGAATGGTGCAGTTGGGGATGCCGAGGAGGACGAAGACGGTGAAGGCGCAGGTGGTGCCGAACTAGACGAGCAAATCTACGCCCCAGAGGAACGAGGGGAAACTGGCGACGACGCACAGAGCGTCACCATGGACAACGAACCAAAGGACCTTCCGGATGTAGAACTCGGTCAAGATGGCGACGTCGATATGCCGCCTCAGGACACCTTGCCTGGCGATGGAGACATCGAGATGGCGGAGCACCTGCCCGGTAACCACGAGGTCGTGGACGTCGACAGCATCCATCCTGCGAACCCAGAAGTGATAGACCTATCGGCGTCACCGGAGCACAACCCCGAGCGTAGCGACATCGGGACATCATCCACGATCGCCACAGCGGTGAGCGAGGAGATCGTTCGCACGAACGACCGCGAGGGCGTCTCTCTCTCGTTCGACCTTGCGCGCGTGACGCGCGCGTGGAAGACGCTACACACACGGCTCGCGGACGCACAGCGTGCGCAGGAGGTTCGGGAGGTTATCGTGCGTGAGAGCGGCCAGGGCATGGCGATCGACGCGGCAGACGAAGACGCGACGGAGAGCCTATCGCGGGTGATCGACAAGGCCGACTTTGCAGCCATGGACGTTGTCGGCCAGTTCAATCTTGGCTTCATCATCGTGCGACGGCGCAAAGCTGCGAGTACGGAGGACGGCGCGGCTGGGGCGGGGTTGGAGATGGATGATTTGTTCATCGTGGACCAGCACGCCGCGGACGAGAAGTACAACTTTGAGACGCTGCAGCAGACGACGAAGATAGACTCGCAACAGCTTTTCCAGTAAGCTCTCTCCCCGCACTCACCCATACACTCGGCTCAATTACGTCCCCCGGGGGATGCACAGCCCCCAAGTGCTGGAACTGACCGCGGCGGACGAGCTCGTCGCGCTCGAGAACATCGACGTGCTCCGGCAGAACGGGTTCGAGCTCGCCGTCTGCGAGGACCGGCCGCCGGGACAGCGCGTGCAGCTGCGCGCGCGGCCCATCAGCAAGAGCACGGTCTTCGACACGAAAGGTGCGTGCCGCCCTTGACTCGCGTGCCTGGGCGGCGGCGCTCAAAGAAGCCACGCAGATCTCGAGGAGCTTCTCCAGCTCCTCCAGGACCGCCCCGCGGGGCAGATGGTGCGCTGCTCCAAGGCGCGCGCCATGTTCGCTATGCGGGCGTGCAGGATGAGCATCATGATCGGCACACCGCTGAGTCGGCGACAGATGACGTCGGTGCGTCGGGAGAGGCCCGCCTCCTCCCTGCTCCGCTCCTCTTGTGCTACGCCAGATGACTGACTCGCAAACTCTCAGGTCGTGCAACACATGGGGACGATGGACCAGCCTTGGCACTGCCCCCATGGAAGGCCCACCATGCGCCATCTCTCCGACATTGCTGGCGCCGGGTGGGAGCGGGCGCGCGCCGTTGATTGGGCCGCCTTCGCCCGCGCCGAGGCGTGAACTTACCTTGCGCGACGTAACGTGGCGGCGCTGGAGGACACTGGTGCGCGTGTATTTGTATTGCTCTATCTTCGTTCAGGCCCGCCCCCGCCCGCGCGCGATAGCCCTCGCCAGCGCCGCGCTTCCGACAGCGTCCGCAATAGAGTCGCCCCATCGCGCGGCGGGATCTCCGGGGGCTGCGTGTGGGCACGCCCTCGCCCATGCCAGGCGCGCGCAACTCCGCTAGTGCACAGCGTGATCGATAAGGCCGGGGCACGATCACCGCTGCGCACGCCCCCGACGAGATCAACTGGAGATGCACTGAATTGCGCGTGCGGCGTGGACGCGCCGAAGCCAGTACGAAAGCTTGTAACTCGTAAAGGCAACCAAGAAGCTCTATGAGGGAATTCGCGTAAAACGCACGGGCCGGCCCCGCCTGCACCGTTGGAGTGCGCGCGTCTTGGACCACGGACGCTCTTCAGCGCGCGACGAGCTCGTCCCGTTATGCTTGCGACCCTGGATTCGCGTCAGCTGCGGAGGCCGTACTGTCCTTGACGTCCCTGGAAATCAGTGAGCTTTTTCGACCGTGAGTGCGCACGCTGGGCCGCCATCAGCCTGACGAGCGAGGATCACGGCCGTACTCCTCACTCGTACACCCGTGACCTCGCGCCAATACGGTGAGTCGAGCGACGAAGACCGCGATAGTCTTTCCCACCACTCAACGCAGCTTTGTCGCAGGAAAAGGCAATCCCGTCCGAGAAGTGCTTGGCAGGCCGCGCCCGCGCAATTGCCTCCTTCGTGCTGGGGGCCTTGCCGTCGGTCTGGCAGAAAGATGCGCAGAGGACTGAGGAATCGAAGCCCCGCGCCACGGATAGCCATCCTATAGGGCACGAGCACAGTGGCGCCACTCGCAGGCGGGTCCTACTCCCACCGAAGCGGACGAACGCGCCCATGAAGGGTGGTCAGGCTCCGACATTACGTACCGACTCGAGGGAGTACTCGCTTCGACACCGACGCTGACAGGACAGTCCAACTTCAGACAATGGATGCAGGACACATCCGTGGGCACTGCACGGACGCGCAGGCTGTCAGGGAAAACGTACGAAGGCGGCCTTGTGCACCGCGAGCATCGACCACCTGACCGAGCGTTACTCGGGGGAAGCGCAGACGAGGCCTGGCCCACGGTCGCACCTAATGGAGGGCATTGACACTCCGCCTGTGCGCCCGAGGGCAACAGGGAAGGGTGGCATGTGGCACCCCTCGGTGGCTCCCGTCGACGAGACTCGGAGGCAGTCGACGCGAAGGGCGGGGATACGTCAACAGAGCGGCCCGCCAGAGAGCTCTTCCCGACAAGGTGATGCTGCGGCTCATGGGAACGGCGCGCTCGCCGGGCTCTGCTCAAGGTGCGGCTGCAGAGAGCGGCCAGCGCGAGCATGTGTTTGGACGCCGCGATTGGGACTTATCGGCTGATACTCTGCGTTCTGCAGGTATGAGGGGGCAACCCCAGTGCCTTTGCGGACGCGCGTCCGAGATCACCGAACCGGCCGTACGAAGTCTCTCTCCGCAGGAAGCGTAGCGGAACAGCGATGTCCAACTTCGACCGCTACATAGGTTGCATTCCTATCTCCAAATGTCGAGTGTTTGATATTCGAGCTGACTCCACTTGGAGCAGGACGTGAAGCGGCGCAGTAGGACACAGTCGCTGAACTTCCTACAATGAGCATGACGGAGCTTGCAAGACCCAACACCACCCTATCGACCATCCGCCAGTCGACAGACAAGAAATCCCCCATCACAAAACATGGAAAGAAGATTCCGACACAGCGGGTGCGGTGCGGTTTATTCTGAGACGGCGGCGCGACCGCGCTCTGGCTCGGGGCAAATGCTCTCACGCTGCGCACGCCGTGGGCAGCGCACGTCGTCGTACCAATCGCAGGTTTTATCATGTGAGTTCGCGGAGGACGGATTCTTGGCAGTCGCATGCGCCAGCGAGAGCGGGCGGCGGTGCGAGATGTCCGTCTCGCACCGCCGCCGCGACTGGCTGTGAGGTATTCCCGCATGAAGCACTCTCATAGATCCGTGCTCTAGACTGCGAGTCATTGATCTCGTCTCGGGGTTTGTTAATAAATGGTCAGATGGAGGAACGGCGTGGCCGGTCGCCTCCCCATCTGTCCGAACCTGCTGCAAAGAGCCCATTAAAGGGCACAAACTGTTCAGGTATCTGCACGCAAAATGACGCACGAGCCTAGAGGTCGGATGACGAATGAGTCGGGACGAAAGCTACGAAGTCGTCAACCACTTACTGTGGTTGCATTGTATTGGTGAAAGAAGCTGTCAGTCTAGAAGACGCTGTACCCCCGCCACATGCAAGTTACATCCTCACGGACATTATGTGGGAACGGCCGGTGCCTGGTCCCTTCGATTCTGCAGTCATGCGGGAGCCTACGAGCTTGAGACGACCTCCTGACAAGCGCAGCGCGTCGCCCGGCCCGCTGAGCTTCGTCGGAGTCGCGAAGCGACGAGCACAACTTGGAAGCTCGGCGTTTCGAAGCGCGAATACGTACTCACTAAGCCAACTCTATTCAGCCTTAGGGGGAGGGGGTCGTACAGGCATAGCCTCCAATGAGCACGATGAGCATTACTCTGCGCTCCCCAGAGGCAAGGTTCAGGATAGGTAGGATCTGCCCGAAGCCGGAAGCATTGGCAAATTTCGCCTTCTTGATCTCCCGCGGCCTTCTCTTCGCCGCACCAACGGCCGGGCTAGGCACCAGAGTCGTCTTCAGGAAACGCTCTGACTTTCCAGTTTGCGGAGGAAGTCAGAAGGGCCGCCGAGGAGCTGGGCGCCTTCGGTTGTATTCTCGTCCGGATCCTTGCTTGTCGCGGACGATTGTCGGCGGTCTGCGCAGTCGCTGTCAGGGAACGGCTACAGCTAGAACGTCCTATCCATGTTTGAGCAGTATCGTTCTGTGCGCTGAACAAGACAACGAAATGCCCATAAAGCACGCTCTTCGAGAAGGCTAAAACCTAAAGTCGACGTGGTTGACTGCAGAGCTCATCGCGCCAGGTACGACTCAAGGAGCACTCTCCACTAGTACTCCTGCACAATCCGACCACGACCATCCCTCCCTCATTCCCAGCCTGGAGTGGGAGCTCCGAGAAGTGAGCGACGTCTTCCCGTCCTGGGTGCGCTTGACGTCCTACCTCATCGCAGGCAACCTTCGCGTATCTTGCCCCAGGGCCTCTTACCTCACCATCTCGTCAACGTTCGCAGATAGGGGTGAGCGGTGAAGGGGATCATCCTCTCCAACAACGAGCAATCACCCGTGCAGTCCTCTGAGGTATCACGTCCAGTCGCACGAGAATCAAGCAGTCGCGTGTCGCGGGAACACGATTATATGGCAGATCGAGAGAAGACTGATGCTACACAGCTCGAGAGGTCCGCGACAAATACCTATCATACAACACGCCCGATGCCATTCGCGGGGTGCACCCCAGATCCCATTGTTCGTCCAATTGAAATCATGCACATACAATTCATCGTACTGACACATCGCCGCCCGTTATAGCGCAAGTCGGAAGCTGTTGAGCGCGCGGCGATCCTCGGAGGTGAGAGGTTTGTAGCTGCTCGGTATGCCGCCCGGGGACGTGGGATACATCGGAGATGTTGGCGGAGTGAGATGTGAGACCGGTACCACGGTCGCCAGCCGGGGGAGCACGCCGACGCCTGATGAGCTGTTCGAGCGCAGGCTCCCGACGGAGTACTGAGGCGATCGCATCGCTGTCGATGAGGAAGAGGAGGAAGAGGACGACAGCGGGCGATCCGCGCTGCGGGCTCCGTGCGAGGAAGGCGAGGACGGGACGGCCCACGGAGCAGGGCTCCAGTCCTGGTAATCCCTGCCCAGGTGGACGGGCTCCTGCCCGTCCGAGTCGTCCAGAGTGCGTCCAAAACGTGCGATGTTCCCCTTCGCGGACGTGAAGATCCCCTCGGGGACACGGATGTTGCGGAGGTATTCGTAGTTTTCGACGACGGGCAGCCGTGTGTAGTCGTCACCCTTTACGCAGCACAAGGTCAGCGACCGCAGGCTGAGAACACAAAACGCGGCGTCTTACCGTGAAGTATGCGACGATGTGCCACTTGCGCGGCGGCTCCCCGCGCCGTGTGTGTACGTGCGTCGAGTACGTCTGCTTCGTGAGACCGTCGGGCTTCGAGGGCCTGTCCTGGCGTCGAATGGGAGCGGGGGGCGCTGCGAAAGGGTCGAGCGTCCGCCGCGCTCTGCGATGCACGTCAACCGTGAGAACGCGCTTTTCCAGGCTGAAGCGGAGACATACCGCCGCGCAGCCTTTGCCTCCTTTTCCTCCGGCGTCGTCTCAAT
>PUDQ02000077.1:0-19231 GCA_002964805.2 Trametes villosa | reverse complement strand
GTGCGTTTGTGACTGAAACAGACCGAACCGTGCCGCATTCTGCACGCACTCGAGCACCCTAGAATTTTCTTTTCCCTTTCGGATAGACCGAGTAGCATCGATGGAAACAAGGTGGCGTAGCAACTCGTCTTCGTTCACTTCCCCAAATGACATGTGACGTTCACCAGCGACAGCCTCTTCTGCTCGTTGTCGCCTATGTCCCCGACGTCTACGATTGCCGCGGGACAGGTTTTCGTCCCGACTGTCACGGCATTCATGCAGAAGCTGCATGTTGCGCATAAGTCGTACGTGCGTCGTCGAAAACGTATCGCTGAATGACTCGAACGCATCGGTCCACGATGTCGAACCGTCCAGCAGATCCTCAGGCACCTTCCAAGGTTTGAACAGAAGTAGCATCAAGCGGCAATACTTCTCCCGGTCATCCTCACGGTCTCGACGCGGCATACTGGGACCAATAGGTACCGGGACGCTCGGTTTCGCGTCGTCGCCTATAACCACTAAAACTTTTCTGGTATGCTCAGGGTGGGACTCGTCAAAGGGAACCGTCCGACGCCGCCTTCTATCAGGCTCGTACTCGGGGGCGTCTGCATCGACGGGTACGTCTTCCTCGTCGTCGCCCGAGACGTCCTCGTCGTCTGATACACGGCCCTTCTTCTTGACAGTTTTGCGAGTTCGCGCGACGAAATCCCAAAGAGCCATTCCCCGCAGCTCATCTCCGCGGCAAAGATAGTCTGCCAGTTGTGTACTGAGTTGCACAACACCTCCGTCAACGTCAGCAGCTATAGCGACCTCTTCGTCTCCGTCGGCCTCCATCGACTGAAGGGGTTCGTTGTCCTCCCCTTCGTCTCCTTCGCTGTGCTCACCATCCACGTTGCCTTCAGATGTGTCTCCGTCCTGGGCTTCCACATCGGGCGGTGCATCGGCACCGTCGTCCGGTTGTGTTTGGCGACGCAAAGGATAAGTCTTGTCTATGTAACGTTCGAACGATGGCCAGTATAGATTGACAAACTTGTCGCTCGTGAAATGGTCCTCGTAGTCCATCAGGTATGAAACAACTTGTTGGGCAGATAGCTCCTGATTGGATATTATAGAAAAGGCTGTTCGTTGCAGAAGGCGACGGGCGCGCTCGAGATCGTCTGTCGGCATCGATGCGCCTTCTGCTTCCAGTTTCTTCATTGCGAGTTCCAAAGCCGCGTACGCTACGTGGGCTTTCAAGGGTGTCTTGGTGATGTAATCCGTTATGTAGTAGATCAGCGCTTTCGCGTCTTCCCCCGAACCAATGAACTGTAAGTCCATGTTGCACCTCAACGCTTCGAGCATCGTCGTATTGTAATTGTTGACCATGCCATTTTGAATGCGCAGAATTAACTCGCCCGTTTCCTCGTCAAAGGAACTCTCAGGTACGACGTTGTCTTCGTCCAGATCAAATCGGCAGACTCTCGGACCGTCTCCACAGTACTTGTAGCACGTCTCCGTGTGCCGGTGCATCTGATTTTTTTGAACGAGCCGGCGGATGTCGTCTGCGCGCTGAGAGCGCACGTCCTCGCTTGTAGCGTCGAGGTCGAATCCTCGAACTGTGTCAGGATGGACTTGGCGGGTGTCACGGTGTGGCGCGTCGGCCTCCTCCGACGTTAGGGGGGCAGTCTCCGCGGATTCGAACCCTTCCGGTATTCCGTTGCTGATGGTGTCTTCTAGAAACTCTAACAATCGCTTGCGAAACTCCTCGGTCGCATCCGCTGTGAGTTTTTCCTGAAGTTCTTTTGGATCAAGACCCCCCTCCACCCACACCATCATGTGGCAATGCAGAGTGCCGCGCCCTTGCGCTTCCACACAGCCGTAGTACGCCTTGACGACGCCGAGTATCCCGCCATCTAGGTCATTCTCCTTGGGGTCGAATCCTAGTATTGTTTTAATGAATGCCTTCATGTACAGATTGAAGAACTTTGCAGCCACCGCTGGATTGCGCGCTACAAGAATGGACTGTTCCCAAGGATCGGGGACTTCTTCTGGTAAGAGCCTGTCTATGTCTATGTCAGCTCCTCCTAGCAGTTTTACGATAGGATTATAGATATCCGCAGGATTAATGGTCAAGTAGAAGCTAGGCATACCATACGTGGTCGTCAAAGCGCGGATCTCATTCCGCATAGCTAGACGGGACGAAGATGAGCCCGGTACGTTTCTATTGACTAACTGAACTTCTTTCATCAGCTGCACGACCTTTCGCTCTTCAGGATCTGTGGCGCCCAGCATGCCCGTCTCGGCAACACGAGCACACACGCGAGCAACCGCTTCGTCGGTGACGGACGCGAAGCGCTCCGCGAACGACCGGAAGTGTTCGCGGCGAACCTTCAAACCTGTGTTCAACAACACGGCGCGACGCTGGAGGATATTGAATGCAGTAAACATGAAGCTATGGTGCGTTTGAAATCGTCGGTCTGATAGGGAGAGCAGATGTTTAACATGTCGACGCAAAGATATTGCGCGGCGGCGGGACTTGTCTTCACAGCCTCCTACGCCATACGGAAACAAGGTCGGGTACGTCATGGGAAACAAGGCGGGGTTGTAGAACTCGTTGACCGGCTTTGCCTGGTGAGGAAGCTCGATGTATCCTCCTCCTTTGCACTTAATATGCCTTATAGCGGCTGCGCGAAGTTCGTTCCCCGGGGCCCGGCCATCTACGTCGGTAATGACCACTTTATGGAACTCCACGTTTTCGCGGCGGATATCGCGTGTGGACGCCTCGTCCACCGCGTCCTCGGACTCGGTCGCTTCAGCGGCGGCAGCGGCACCTGAAGGGTTGTCATACCTAGAGGTAACGGCAGCAGCGCTCTGCGTGTTCGACAGGTACTGAACTTCATGTGGTAAGAGGCCATCTTCCGGCAACGAGCGTAGCCTTTCCTCGCTGATTACAACGTCAGCGTACAGCGGATTGTGTGTTTTCAGCCACCGCAGGGCAGCAACGACTTTTTGCTGTCGCACAACGAGCGGTTTCGCTTTCTTCTCAAGCCATTCACGCGTCGGCTTCCTGGATCCTACGAAAATCACGCATATTGGGGTCAAAATCTCGTCTATCGTCGGCGGAAGAATAGCGGCGACTTTCTCAGGACGTTGGGGGTGAATGATGACATGTCCTTTCAAGGCGCGCTGCGAGTTCGCCATTACAGGTGCGTCTTCGTCCTCCTTATCGGTACGTAAATGCACGATGCAGGTCTTCGCACGGCAGCGAGAGATTATCTGTTCCTCAATGAAAGTCAAGCCCGCCAATTCATCGGGTACAGGCCCAGTGTAAGTCATGTTTGCAAGCGCTAAGGGTGGCATATGCTGAACTCGGAGGCAACGGCAGCACTCAGGACATAGGTGGACGCGAGTGCTCCCATCGTCGGCCTTTTCCAACCCACCCTCATCTAGCAAAACGCCGCGTTCGATACCGTAGCCGGTCAGATCAGGCAGCGGTAGGGTGGGCGAGTACTGCAGCACTGACGCAGGACACTGTAGAAGAGCGACGGGTACGTCCGATATGTCAACTATCTCCTGCTGTTTGACCGGGTACGAAGCAGCACAGCTCGCGCAGGTGAACTGCTTGAGGTTCGCGCTGCCAGTCTCACGCCTAAAAGTGCGCACAAGCCGTTCCTTCACCTCGTCCGAAACCATGCGGGGCCAGTCTTCACGCAGAGCTTGCAGATTGGCCTCTTTTTCTTCCTTGGCAGATTCACGTTTTTCACGCCTCGCGCTGCGTTGACCGGATAGGAATTTGCCCTTCTTTAACGTACGGATGTACGCCTTCAGTTGCCGACGTAATTGGGACGTGCTTGCCCCACTATCATATTCTTCTCCATGTGCAGTCAGTAGACGGCGGAGTGCTTTGGACCGAAGCTTAGGCGTCAAACGTTCCAAAACTTGGACCTGCAGCTCCACTCGAGAAGATGCCTCGTCGGCACACTCACTTTGCACGGCCCCGCACGCTGGCGCAATAACGCCGTCCGAACGTCGAGCACATGTGCCGTTCGCGATGTGCGAGTACAATAGGACCTTCAAATGCTCGCGCTGCTCGGTGGGACCGTAGCGAATTCCGTGTGCATCAGACAGAGCACGCAGGTCGTCTAATCTCATACCGTCGATACGATTCACGCAGTCCACCACCGTCTCCGCGCTTTCTTCAGGGAGCGACCGTATGTACTCGTTCAAATCATGCAGGACGCTGTCGCGGGCCTCCAAAGATGTGACTGGTAAGGGTACATCCACTAGTGCGCAAATAACTCTCAAGATCGGTTCACGGACGACTTGCAGACACTCAGTGAGAACCCGTCCAAGGGACTCCCGCAGTGAAAGGGCGTCGGCGTGGTGGCCTGCAACACATTTGCATCCGAAATGACGGCTCTGTCCCGGTACACACGATCCGGACAAGAAATGACGTAGGAGGGATTTCTGCACCTCGCGGTGATCTGTGCCACACGGCACACCGTGGCTCTGAGCTTCAGCAAGTAGGAACTGAACATCCGGGCTGACAAACAGCCCGGGAGTCGTATTGCTCGAATCTGCTATGATTCTCTGAATAGCATACGCTACATTGTTAGGCACGTCGTTAAGGACGGCTTGCCAGGCTTCGTTCTGTCTACTTCCCCTGCCTAGGGAGGACGATGATCCCGCTCGATCGTCTGCGAGCGGTACTACCGCGTTGTACAACACGTTTTGTACTAAGTCTGACGGTGAAGATCAATTAGCGCGAAGAACTGGGGATTGAAATGAAATACTCACTGTTAACGGTGCTGCGCTCCCAGCGAATGGTGGGGTGAAACGGATTGGGAGGGACGGCGTCGAGGACGACGTCGTGCGCGACGACAGCGCCGCACGCCTGTACCCAATCGCGCCCGAGTATGACGTCGTAACGAATAGCGTATCCTACGCGAATCGCATACGTGGAGACGTACCACCCACTAGGTGTTGGGACGACGACCGGGCTGGAGGTGTTAAAAACCAGCCCGGTCGCCGTGGACGTGGAAGTGCGAGGGATCTTGTGGCTGAGTGCGAAGTGCGTGGATATGACGGAAGTCTCCCGGGCAGGATCTATCGATATAGACGCTGCAACGCCGGCAACGCTACCTTGCACGATGACCATGGCGATGGGGGACGAGAAGTGGAGGACGTTGACATCCATCGCCCTCCATTGGCGGATACAGCGAGACGCGCGGAAACCAAACAGGACAAACTCAATGACGTCACAATGATGTCATGGCACGTGACATTTTTTTTCAAGCGGGGAACCCGCAAACATTGCAGACCGTGAAGACCCACTACCAAGGTAGCGGGAATTTATACATCATGAGTTATATACATCAATATTACGACAGGAGCAAGGCGAGGAGCCACAAACAAACGGGGGACTTGAGAAGACAGGTACACGAAGGATCAAGCCGGGAGCCCAGCCTGAGACTGCAGCCTCGCGGCGTGCTCGCGCCGTACAAGCTCCGAATGCAATGCACGTTTTCCGCGAGACCAGATGTCGCCGGAGATCTTCAGGAACTTCTCGCTTTTGTAGTCAAAGAGGTTGCACAGGTGGAAGCCATCTTGAGGATTGAACTCCGGGTTCAGGGATGCCGTCTCCTCGTCGAGACTAGCCGCCGCGACCATGTCGTCGACGAGTGCCGAAAACGGTGGAGGATCTGATGAAAGGCTTTCCGAAGAGCTGGCGGGCGTGGGATTGGTCGAGGCACCGGAAGCGTCCTCGAGCGGCTCGGCAGCTCGTGCCAGTTCGTTCTCGTCCTCGTCTGAGTCGCTCATATCTTCCGAGCCGCCGTGGGAGCTGGGAGCTGGAGGGCTTGCCTTCGGGTAGCGCCGTAGGATGTCGTCCTTGACGAGCACAGTCTTCCGGACGCGTTCAGACTTTAGGCGGCTACGGAGCTTCGTCTGAACAGCTCCCATCTGGCTAAACTTCCGTTCGCTAGCTGCCGAATTTGCGACCATGCTGAGAATCCGCATGGCAAACGTCACGAGGCCTGGGGCACCGTTGAGAGCACCAGTGGCGAAGCGGCGCCAGACCGCGACGAGGTTGATTTCGACATGCTGCGCAAGCTATGAATATTGGAGCTGATAACTAAGTGAGAATTGTCTCTTACCTCGATGGCGGTGCGTTTCGTCCAGTCGTCGAGCTGTAATCCTTCGTCTGACCACTTGCCAACTCTTGCCAGGTACTCCTCGAAAGCGGTGACCAACTCCAGATTCGCCTCCTGCTGCATCATCCGCCGGTAAACCCGACGGAAAACGCTGAGAAGCTCGCCAGGAGTGACGGCTGGATTCTCCGAGTTGAAGCAGTCGCGTCTGGCCCAGGGGTTGAAGACGAGTGCCAGGATGAAGACGTCGCGGTTCGAGCCCTGCTTCAGCCATTGTGCCTCAAGCTTCGCCAGAATAGCGCGCGCGGTCTCGGGGTCGTACTCAGAGAAGTCCGAGAACGTCGCGAAGAGTTTCCCAAGGGTTATGAGCACCACATCAAGCCGTGTACCGTCCGCCTGCGTGATGTCGGTCGCAACCGCAAAGGGCTCGAGATATTTCCGCAACCTATGAATGCCAATAAGTTAGTAGCCGTTCATCTGGCGGCGAAGAGCTCATTATCGTGTACCTGCTCAACTCATCCCAGAACGTCTGATTCAGCGTTGATAACAACAGCTGCTTTGCCTTCTCCTGCTTCTGTGTAGTCTCCGCGATGTTCTTCCCCTTCGACACCAGCTGCACAAGCTGCTCGATCTTCGAGGTCACAAGACACCGAACAGCGGCCTCGATCTCCAGAAGACGGACGCAGGTCCGGTAACGTGAAGACCACCGAGTCGCCACCGGATAGAGGAGATTGACGATCCGGCCGTTATACTGATGATGCTGCTCGACGCGAAGCATCGCGAGGGCGCGCGAGTGGTTATTGAACCACTTGATGACCTCCTCGGCCTGGTCCATGACCCGTGCGTATGCTCCGTGCGCCTTGAAGAAGTCGCCAACGAGTAGATTGACCTGCAAATAGGTAAGCGACTACAATTCACAAAATATTATCTGAGTATTCACCTGATGCGCCCAACAGTCAAGTATTATGAGCCATGGGAACTGTGCACGCAAGAGGTTGCGCATGGCCTTCGCATCGCCGCCCGCATCTGTACAATACGCAACAACAGTCGTAGATAAGTACTCCATGCAGTACTTGACCTCTGCGCTAATGAGCTCGAATAGGTTCTCCGCAGTTTTGGCGACCGCACTAATGTTGAAGACATTGAGGAGCCATGGCTGGGGCCAAGGTCAGCGGCTGCGTGCGCCAAGCCCATATACAGGTATAGTAAGGTGCTCACCGTATACTCGACATTGATCAGCGATGCCACAAGTGAGTCCCGCGTGACATTCTTCCAGCCATCGCACTGACCGGTCGCGTACCGCCCAAGGACCCCAGCCTGCATGCGGCCTGTTGCCTTCTCCGCCTCCTTGTCAAGAATGCGCCCAGCGAGTGTCTTACGAGATGGCAACATGGCCGACGCAACCCACCGCTTGAAGAAGATGCGAAAATACGGGTTATCGGCGGCTACCCAGGCAATGTTGCACGCAACGAAGAGCTGACAGAGATCGGACTCGAACTCGTCCTGGAGCTTGTCCGTCCACGGTCCTACTGGAGCTGTCTGCCCATAGAAGGTGTCGCTGTCCTCAGTCCGAAGACGCTTCGCAGCTCGGGACTCAGCATCGCCGGGTGCAAGGTTCCCGGGAGCGGTGGACTCCTGAAGAGGTGTCGGCTCGAGTGGAGTTGCCGGGGCAGTCGCCGCAGACGAAGGCTCGAATTGAACCCCTGGCTGACTAGAGGACGCGGTCTGGCTTCCGACGGGCGGTACGTTCTCTTGATCTGGGTGTGGACCGGCGACAGGTGTTGGTGGCTGTTTGCGTCCCCTTCCGGAACGCTCCTCGAGAGCCTTCTTTGCTGCACTAAGGAGCTCTGTGTCGTGCTTATGGTGGGGGCAGCGCAAGATATGCCGAATGAGGATGTCAATTTTGCCGCAGAGTGGACTTGCGACCGCCTGGGTAATGACTGCGCGGTGCATTGTGCATCTAAGTGATATGCCCTAATACCGGTGTTTCGACAAGGTTGCGGACTGACCTTCGGCTTCAACAACAGACTCAGCGCGCACCTCCCGTCCATCTCCAGCACGTATTGCCTCGTCTGTCTCCCGTTCAATTGTTTGATGTACAGCATATCGGACACATCAACGGCAGAAGGCTTCCCAGTGAGTTTTGTCGTTTTTGAACTTCGAGTCGCCGCGATGGAAATGCTGCCACCATGGCGAGAGCGTGTTGCCAGTACGAGGTGCAGTCATGCGCAAAGCTCAGTACAAGTGGTAGCTAAGAATCCCGATCCCCCCAACCTCACCCCTACCCCCGCTGAGTATGTATCCTACGTCATTGTCTCACTAGTGCCTGGTTGCGCCGCGGCGGGCGATGGCGCGAGGGCGCGCGCCGCGCGGCGGCGCGTCGCGCCGAGGACTCGAACTAGGACGTCACGTGTTAAACGTTGACCCCTTGACCCCAGCTGCCCCGGGTCCGACCCAGAGTCGGACTTTTGGTCGGACCCCAGCTCCACTTGACCGAGTCAAGGGGTCGGGGCCTGACCCGCGCACCTCTGGTGCAGGGTTGTCCAAAGGAATCAAGGTGGGTTCATATGCTTAGAGAGAAAAGCCTACGGGTCTATGAAATAGAAGACGTAAGCCGCCTCACCCGGTGCTGACGTGATCTGTCCTTGTGTTTAGAACAGAAATTGGCCGAGACACATAGGGATGGACACGCACCGAGAATATGACCAGTATCATATCCACAATATTCATAGATACCAACGTACTGCGCAAGAGTGGTCAGATCAGAAATCATAGTGTAAAGTCAGGACATTGCTAACCAGAAATAAACACTTCCTACAGGAGAGACGGGAGGTAGCAGATCAATATCCAGGGGCTAGCCACAGGTGTCACGAAGATTGTCAAGCTCACCATTTTGCCACATGACCTGCTCCAGGGAAGGTCGGCGCATGGTGCTCGCCCTTGATATATTTGTTGAACGCACTTGGTACCAGGTTACGGCGACTGCCAGCGAGTCTGAAAGGATCAAACAGCTGCGGGAAGCGATGACCACTGCTTTGGCGTGTCAGTTACTATATTGCTGATGACCTTGTTTTTGCACCCACATCTGCTCCGTCGTTAAGTTAGTGCCATGTTAGAGCATTTCGTGGGAGAAGACTGACGCAGTGTACAAACTCGGGTTCATATTGTCAGCGTCTTCACAGTTATCCGGCGCGGGGAGATTGATGGGCCGGATCCAGCGATAATGCAGCTACAGCTTCATTGTTCAGCCGCGACACAACGGAGTCAAAGACGAGACAACGTGAAGGGCTGACCATGTTGATGACGAAGGGGGCCAGACTCAGTACGAGGGCGATCCCACCTAGCAGTCTGTTCTTCCTCGAGAGGGCGTATATTCGCAGTGTGGTAAACACTAGCATGGGCCGTTAGCAGGTTCGGTAATTCTGATTGTCGTACTCACTGGCAGGCCCGAGCAACCCTAGGTACTGCATAGAATCGGTAATCCAATCGAGCGCGGCACAGCTTCAGGCGGGGAAGTCATCAGAGGACATACGAGGTGAAACCAATGGACACACAGGTGTACCTCTGAGAGCGTGCGCTTCAACGTGAGTCTGGTGTGACCGGGTGGGGGGGAATCATGCTTACAGTGTCCGACATCGGGGGATTTAACCCAAGGTCCAGGATATTATACGCCAGGGCCATGTACCGATTCCAGGCGTAGAGAATGCGTGATGCCCAGCTCTTCGACGACTGCCAGATGTATTGGTATTCTCGGCCGAACGTGAGGGTGGCGTCATACGCAAGGAGCGCTATCGCAATCACGAATTAGCAGTTCGCGGGGAGCGCTATGAGCGTGCATAGAATAGTGATTACCCACGACTGCGATGCCGCAGTAGGCAACTGTTATCCTGTACAGACCGTTCGTCAGCTATGCTCCATGGACAGCTGTATCAAAATGAAATAGCCTACGTAGACCCAACGTCAGCGATCTCTTGTGCAATGGCCGCAGCGGTTAACGAGGACATGGCTCGGCTCGCCAGCTCCACAGTGGTACCACGCAGAGTGGGGGAAAGGGGAGAACCGCGGGGGGACAAAAGACGTCTGGGCTCACTTTATTCCCTCTTAAGTGGAACCTCAAGCTGCTCCGAGGATCATAACACTTGCGTTCATCGGTACGTTGCTGTTGATTGAGCAGACACCGCGCAGGCAGGTTCGGCCGTCGACTCATCATGCCCTTCGCACAACCATCTCCAGGAAGTTGCTCGGTCACCCGCAGCGGATTGCGAGAACATCCAGCAGGCACATACCACGTTCCCACCACCCGTACACCGAGAGCTCCTATAGAAGGATATCTTGAAGCGGCGATGGGGAGGACAAGGTGTCAGTGCGCCGTGGCACTGTACCCGTTGTCGAGACCCATGCGACCGGTGCACTCATCGTCGCCGCACAGACGCGACGAATCCACAATGCATGATCAGAGCCACAAGAGCGATGTCGGTCGGCGTACATCGAGAGCCTGCCGTTGAAACAGGATGCAGGTTGCAGTTCAACACCGTTGCTGTTATGATCGACTCGGGACGCACCTCGCGAACCCATAATGGATAAAAAATACTATTTGATGCCATTGTACATCCCTCGTGCGCTCGCGGTGGTATCTTACTCGGACGCCGCATCCGAGTCTCACAGAACTTCTGCTATTATCCAACATCACATTCAAGAATCCTGGCTCCGTGATAACAAGGAGATGAGCGCACCTGTTGGCCGGTAGCTAACGAGGGCCGGAGGCGCAGCTCAACCAGGCGTGTCTTGCGATTCGCCGCCGGATTGTGTTTGCACAACACCGGCTTGTTGATCAGAAGGTTGTTGTTAAAGCAGAGGAGCTGGTTACCAAGGCGGTTTCCATATGACACTTTCGGTATGACGAAGGGGTGCAGCCTCAATTGGAGAGGCTACCATGATTCATGAGTGCATGAAGGAAGAACCAACCGCGCCTGGTGACAATGCGTCGAGTGTGGCACAGACGCCCCGTACCGATCAGATCTTCGGGCCTTCGGCGCTGAGTGCATCGCCGCAACCCGCGGGCGTCCATGTGTAAGCTCCGAGTCCAACAGGACCCCCGAAAATCCCTATAGTAGGCCGGCCGATAGACGCCCAGAATTTTGGCGTTCGTGTCCGGACGGTTTTTGGGCGGTCTGAAGCCAATTTGTCCGGACTTTCGGCCAGGATGGCACTTTGGCCCAACCATGTCCGGATTTCGCGGCCGGCCCCTGCGCGGCCGGCCTGATGTCCGGATCCCCCAGCTGGCCTCCCATAAGCGCCAAAATTTTGCGTTTTCGCCTCCCCGACAACGCTTCTGAGGTACCACAGGATGGCAACCTTGCAAATCTCGTCTATGCGAGAGTCTCAGACACGAGAGGACCGCTACGAGGCAAAATCTACTTAGTAACGGGTTCAAGGGTCTGAAGCGCCGGCGAGCGTTTCTGAAGGGCTTATGATAGCGTGTTTCCCGCTTAAACTGGAGCTTACCGGACATTACTAGAGTTTGTAACCTGTGCTTACACAGAGTTGTAAATGGGCGCCGAGCGCGAGCCCGGCAACTGCCATCACTCCCCCCGAGCCGGACCCAGGACCTCCCTGGACTTCCGGTGTCCGGATCAAGACCTGGCCGAATTGGCAGGTCGTGGGCCGTGTCTGGACGCCGTGACCGGGTAGGTACCCGGTTTTGGGCTTTTGTGTCTGGACTCCGGCCTGGCATTTGGCCTCAAAATCCTTAGACGCCGTCCGGACTTTCGGCTGCCCCCCTATAGGGACTTTCGGGGGTCCTAGTCCAACGCTGTTCGATCTCTGAAGTTCGTGAAGATTGTACGAGGACTTCCATGGCTACAAGAAGGATCCTATGATACATTGTTAGATAGGCAAACCGGCGAAGATTTCACAGAAATTGCGACGGCTTCAGCTTGTTCAAGTTCGCGCACTTGATCTTCCCCTCGAAGACAAACTCTGCAAGAGCCTTCGCAGTCCCGGGCGCATTGCAGATTCCCTGTGCGCACGCCCAGGCAAGTAGTCAGCCCTCTCTATCCACCGCGCGCACCCAGCAACCCGGCCACTCACCCAGCACGTGTGCCCAGTCGCGATGACCAGGCCCTCCGCCACCTCCCTCGCCTCGCCCACAATCGGGCCCCCGCCCGAGCTCGCGACGGGCAAGAAGCACGCCTGACGGCGGTCGACCGTGCCCTCCCGCAGCTCACGCGAGATGCTCGCGACGTGCGCGCGGATGCTCTCGCAGGCCTCCGCGTCGACCACGACGTCGTCGACCGTCTCCGGCACTGCCGAGTCGTCGCCCGGCCCGCAGCAGTACACCTCGTCCGTCGGGCGCGCGTAGATCTCCGGGCTCGCGCGCGCGGCGCCCGGGCCCGGGAGCGCGATCTCGGTGAAGAGGACGTAGGGCGCGATGTGGGCGCCGGGCTGCGGGCGGATGGTGATGCTGTGCGCGCGCGTGCCGACGATGGGCAGCGCGGGGAGGATCTTGGGCGACCATGCGCCCGCGGCGAGGATGACGTACGTCGCGGGGAGCGTTTGGGGGCCGTCTGCGCCGTGGGCGGTGTAGGTGACCCCGGCGACCCGTCGCGCTCCTTTGCTTCCTTCGAAGTTCACTTCGGTGACCTTGCCCTGGACTAGTTTCACCCCACGAGCTTGTGCGAGTTCGAGCATGCTTGTGGTGAAGAGGTATGGGTGCACCTGCGCGGTCGCTCCCTTCGGCGCCATCGGCGAGTACGCCTCAGTAAGCGCAGGCTCCACCCAGTTCAGGTCCTCCGGCAGTCCCGTCGCCGCGCGCTGCTTCTTCGCCTCGTCGGGATCCAGACCAAGCGTCTTCTCCAGGCTCTTCCGCCGCCCGCCCGCACCGACCCCGCTCCCCGACTCGCCAGACAGCTCGCCGCGGCCCTCCCAGCTGCCGCAGTTGACGAACCGCCACCCCCAGCGCTCAGTGCCGTTGTGCTCCTCCGCGAGGCGTACATGCTCGGGGAAGGAGACGTTCACAAGCTCCTTCGGGTACGCCCACTTTGCGACGAGCCCGCCGGCTTTCCCGGACGCGCCCTGCGCGACGCCGTTCTTGGACGCTTCGACGACGGTGATGGTTGTCGAGGAGCTACTGAACTTTGGATGTGATGCAAGATAGTAGGCTGTCGTGCAACCGATGATGCCGCCTCCTACGATTACGATGTTTTGCGCAGGCTGGGAATTCGACACTAGTGTCAGGGCGTTGTTAGTCTACTGTAGTGACATGATTTCAAAACATATGTACTACACACTGGTTATCAAAGATCGACCCTCCAAGCTAGTGCGTTGTGCGCGATGGACCCGAGAATGCTATGACAGATGAGTGTAGGGGGGAAAACATGCAGACGATCGCAAGTGGCAGGCTCACCTCAGCGGTGGTGACATCATATGATCCCAGCGGGCCGTCCAGCCGCCACGGTCCAGAAATCTACCGAAGTTCCCGCTTGCAAAGGAGCACGGATGGTTGTCGATGGTCTCGAGACGAATGGAGGGGAGACAGGAGGGTCGCGATGAAGTCACAAAGCTAGGTGAAGTGGGCTGCGAGTATCTGAGGCAATGCCGTGGCGTGAACATCAACAGCATGTAATCATAACAACAGATACCTAAACACATCCATGCTAACTAACAATGTCCGGGTACCCTAGAGATACAACCACCTAACATAACGCGCCCTCAGGCGCCGGAACATAGGTCTTCGGTGCTGGCCCCAGGAGCTCGCGCCGCGGCATGCATAGAAACCGGCCTTCGACGCGTCTCACAGTCGCTTGAGGGCCTTCTTCCGCTTCTCGCCCCCTGCGCCGGTGGTTACCGCCGCGCGCTTCACCGCCTTGTTCGTCGCCACATCTGTCTGCACATTGACGGCAATGTTGGAATCAGCCGTCCCGAGGGGTGATGGTGAGGGCAATCGCTCTTTCGCCGTGGTCTTCTTGTCGGCAGACAGGTTGGGTGATGTCGTAGTAGAGGTGGGGTAGGTGTTGGGCGTGGACGGATGCAGGGGTTGTGAAGGTAGCGATGGTGGTGGGGAGGTGGCTTTCGAGGATACAGTTGTGCTCGCTGGTGGCAGAACCTTTGACGTCGAAGCCGCGGGGGTGACAGTGGCTTCTGACGCCGATGGCGTGTTAAATTCAACCGGTCGCACCTGTCTTGGGTTCAGTGGCTGACAGAAGGCATGCGCCAGTCTGACATACCTTTGGTTTCGCGTGCACGCTCGTGATCAGCCTTGCACGCTCGCAGTAGGTGTTGTAGTCCTCGAGCAGCAGCTTGCCCGCCTCCTCATCCAGCGCAGACTCGGGGTTGGGGTAGATGAGCAAGCACTTCACCGTGAGAAGGATATGGCCGATTCCATAAGCCGACTTCCAGTCCTTCTTCAGCGTGTTCACACAAATCTCGCCTGCCGTAGAGACATTGGGATGGAAGATCTTCGTAGAGAACCAGCCTGTCACGTAAAATCTTCAGCAGGCAGACGAAACCTAACAGAGAGTGCTACGCACATTTCGGTGGCGCCGCAGGGAACTCCTCCGTGAATTGGAACCTAACCCTAAAGTAGCCACCCGCATACGGCGTGCCCTCTGCGCCAGAACGCGTTGTAAGCATGCAACAGGCGCGTCAAGAGGCCTGTGGTACGCACCTGGGCCCTCGATGATGCCTGTCACGTCCAACATGTTGTCTTCGTTGGTAACGACGCGTATTCCCTCAGGGGGGTTGGTTCGAAGCTCAGCGAGCTCACGCATGAGGCGGCGCAGAACGGCAGGGGGGACAGACTGCTCAGGTGTTAGTATCGCAGTCTCAAATGCGGATTCTGCAAAACCGAAGACATACCATGTTTCGAGGACGGGAGGGGCGAGGAGGCGGATGCTCGGGGGCGTGTTGAAGTTGTGGTTAGAAGTCAACCAGAGTGGCGCCCGATCCATCTCCGACCGGCCCTAATCTTCCTCCGTTATTGTGACGCGACGCGTCACATTCTACCATCCGCCGTGACCACCATGACCATGGCGTTAACCGCGCTCCCCGAACTTCCCTAGCTTTCGCAGCGAGTGACTTTCTGGACGTGTTGAAAAATACATGACTGCTCATATATCACATAATCCAGTGGGAGAAGGCACACCGTAGCGGCATCCAGGCTAACGTCCTGTGAACATTTACACAAGCATATCCACCGGAAGCAGGGAACTCAGCAGCTCACCTCATTCAATCGCCATGGGCATATCCTAAGGTGCCATATCTTCGAGAAAGGAGAGAGCGACCCGCATATAAATGAGACGCCTACGCGCAGTGATATGTATACACGAGAAAGCGCATTTTGGTTTCCCCACTCACGCGCCGCCCCAGGGGGCGACGGGCGAGGGGTACTTATCCCGAGGACCACGAAAAGGTATGCGCCAGGACCGGAGTCCCTCCCTCGGGACGCACCTTGTATGTTCGTCCTCTTGCTGGACGATAAGACCCGTCGTCTTGTAGAATGTACCACCCAGCTTCGGTCTCAACGGGTGGAAGACGGGAATAAGGAGCAGAAGTGGCCTCGCGCGGGTATTTATTCTCGGGTAGCGGGAGGCTGACGGGAGGCTGACACGGATATCCGCTGCAGAATATCAACTGGCATATCCCGTCGATCGTCACGAAAAAGCTCTAGATTCCAGACCGTCAGCCTCACTGAACGAGGGTGACCTACCAATCATGGGTATCCAAATAGCCGGCCTTAGCGCAGTCCCGGTCGAAGGGGGTGCACTTTGGTCGGGCGCGGGGGAATGTCGCGATCCTAGCTACTGCATGAGCATATAGCGTATTGACTGCAGTGGCAACATTATCCATAATCCCCGAAGAGAATTCAGGCGGATAAAAGCAGATTACATCTCCAGAGACCGCTATCGGCGACACGAGTACCTGGTGGTCGTGGACGTTCAGTCGAAGGAGCAAACGTCCCGGCGGCAGGCGTCTGAAGTTGTTGTGACAACCCGACTTGCCCTTTTCAGCACGCAGATCCCCGATGTGACTCGTTTGAAGATCGGCTAGATTATTCCGGGATCATCTCTTAATTGCCCCAGGTCCCCCACAACTCCTCTATTACCGCAACCACGACACCATGGAGGCCTTCGACACGTACCAAACGCCGCTTTCAAGGTCGATATCCTGCGCTTTCTTCAAAGAAGTGACTCTGACGCCGCTGCAGCCGCTATGCAAGCAAGGAAATGGCCCACCTCTTCTCGCCGGCTGTACGCGCTCGTCAAAACTCTGTTCGAGCTTCGAGGAAACTCAGACGTCTGCATAGAACCGGTTCCACACATGGCGCAAGCTGTGGCTGAACCTCGCGATCGCGGAGAAGGAGCTGGGTCTCCCCATCTCGGACGAGGCTGTCGAGCAGATGAAGGCGAACCTCGTACGTCCATCTCCCTATGTCCAGGAAATTGGATGCGCAGTGCCTGTACCTTTGCAATGCCCCTCGCAAGTGCGGAGAAAGCGACACTGCGATCTGGACGCTACCCTCGAGGCGTTCGCCTGGTTTTTGTGCAATATGACAGAAACTCACGAAGGTACTGACGTCTTCAATAGCATTTGAACCCGGAGCAATTCGAGATCGCGGCCGTGGAGGAGAAGAAGAGGCGTCATGACGTGATGGCGCATGTCCACACGTTTGGCCAAGTCGCTCCTGCTGCCGCGGGTATCATCCATTTGGGTGCAACCTCCTGCTACGTGACTGAGTGAGTACAAACGTTCTCTCCTTCCCTTCGCTGAACTCTTAACGTGCCTCCAGCAACGCGGACCTCATCTTCATCCGCGAGGCACTCACCCTGCTACTGGCGAAACTCGCCATCGTGATCGACCGGTTTGCGAAGTTCGCCGAGCAGTACCGCGACCTTCCCACTCTGGGGTTCACGCACTTCCAGCCCGCGCAACTGACCACGGTTGGAAAGCGCGCGACCCTGTGGATTCAGGTATGACAACATGGCATTTTGCAGTTGTATGCGCCCTGACCATCTGTATCGGGTTAACAGGAGCTCCTGTGGGACCTGCGCAACATCAAGCGTGCGCGCGACGACCTCGGCTTCCGGGGTGTCAAGGGCACCACAGGCACCCAGGCCAGCTTCCTCACCCTGTTCGATGGTGACCATGACAAGGTTTGCGCGCCGTCCCTCTGCCGTGGCTAGACTCTTACGACATGCTGTCAGGTTGAGGAGCTCGACCGTCGTGTCACCGAGCTGTCTGGGTTCGGCTACGCCTACCCAGTCTCCTCCCAGACCTACTCCCGCAAAATCGACGTCGACGTCCTTGCGCCACTAGCGAGCTTCGGCGCCACAGCCCACAAGCTCGCGACTGACCTGCGCCTCCTTGCCAACCTTAAGGTTTGATTCTCCTCTCGCGGACGCCACAATAGCTGAACATCTCGTATCACACACAGGAAGTCGAGGAGCCATTCGAGTCGACGCAGATCGGCTCCTCCGCCATGGCGTACAAGCGGAACCCGATGCGCTCCGAGCGCATTTGCAGTCTCTCCCGGCATCTTATGACCATCCAGCAAAATGCCCTAGGCACCGCAAGCGTGCAGTGGTTCGAGCGCACGCTCGACGACAGCGCGAACCGCCGCATCACGCTCCCCGAAGCGTTCCTCACTGCGGACATCGTGCTCACGACGCTGCAGAACGTGTCCGAGGGCCTCGTCGTGTATCCCAAGGTCATTGCGCGCCGCATCGCGCAGGAGCTGCCCTTCATGGCCACGGAGAACATCATCATGGCCATCGTGAAGGCCGGCGGGGATCGCCAAGAGGCACACGAGAAGATCCGAGTACGTCATTTACCCGTTCTTTCGACGGAGGATACCTGGCTGACAGTGTGTCTGCTCACAGGTCTTGTCGCACGAGGCTGGGCACCAGGTCAAGCATCTTGGGCTCGAGAACGACCTGATTGAGCGCGTCCGCGCGGACCCGTACTTCGACCCTATCAAGAGCCAGCTCGATACGCTGCTCGACCCCAAGAGCTTCGTCGGGCGCGCGCCGCAGCAGGTCGACAAGTTCCTGGCGGAGTGGGTTCGACCTGCGCTCTCCGACAACGAGCTGCAGGCTGCCCTTGGCAAGGCTGGTAAAGCGGAGCTGAACGTTTAAGGGAGGGTGCGATGAAAAGGTATAGAGACGAAGTCATGCGGTATGTACAGTAGTAGAAGTGCAAAAGCACCTTGTTAGACGGTGAGTTCCCGCATTTAATTTGTTCCGAAAGGTTTCTCGGTACGAGTATCTAGAGTCCCTGAGTGTCGGTTTTTAAAGTGGAAACGACATTCCATTTCAGAGATTAATGTCCCGTGGCCACTTGCCGCTTGTCTGCACCTGTTGACGCGACCCGGGTCCTCCCAGCTGACTGCAGCAGCGCAGGCCCGTGGGGCTCGCTGATATAAACAGCGTGCCACCGACGCACTCCCACCCATCTTGCATCCAACCACCACCACCACCCCTCTCGACGGCCGCTGCACTCCCGGCCTCAGGTCTCTCGCCTCAGACTAGATCTGTTGCCGCACGGAACTGCACACCCTGAACTAGACCTAGACGCACGATCATCATGGTTGGCGGCGTCGCCCCCGCTCACTGAAAGGATATGCTAACATGAAAATTGACTACAGCCGGCTCATGACGACCACCACCGCGACGAGGCGCACGTCCACAGCCTCAGGCTCGCGCTTGGCTCCATCCTCTCACCAGTGAGTATAGCATGACCTGTTGGCTCGAACCCTCGCCACCTCCCCACATTCGTGCTGCGATGCGCATGCGCCCTTTGTGCCATATACGCTCCGAGAGCGAGCCTTAACGCCGCACGCAGAAACGTCCCCTCCCAGCCCGGTCCTCATCCTCAGCGACCTCGGGCACCGCCAGCCCCGCGCTGCACTGCCCGCACTCCGCCATCCCCATCGCCAGCTCCCTCTCTTCCAGCTCCCACGGCTCGAGCCATCCCTCACCCACGGCGTCCCCCGTGCCGCACGCGCACCCACAGCCGGCGCTCGAGCCCGGAGCCGTGCACGCGCTGGACGACGCCCACCCGCGCGCGCCCGACGCGCTGAACGGGAGGCTGCCGGTTGCGGGGGGCGTGTCCGGGAGCTCGACGCCCGG
>PUDQ02000076.1:0-236018 GCA_002964805.2 Trametes villosa | reverse complement strand
ACAACCTGGCTCGGCCACCAGGCGGTGAGTATGACATACCTCGTTCCCAGAAAGTACGTACATCCGTTATTCCCGCATTATTTCTTTCCAGCGGTAATTCCCGCGGTTAGGCGCCCATGCCCACCTTCCAAATCCGGTCCCTCCTCCACAGCGCGAGAACACCGCACTCGATCTCCCTTTCACTGAGCACGCTGCGACGCCATGTCCCCCGAGCTGACCGACGCTGTCACGCCGGGGGCGGCGTCGCAGAGGTTGACTTTGCGCACTCTGTTACAATTTCATCCTCGGTTCCCAATACGGCCAATGACTCGACCTGACTCATTCTGACTCAGCCCCTATATTTAGTCCATATGACTCATCCTGACTGCGGTGTACTATACTTAGCTCAGACCTGACTCATACTGACTGCGGACGTGCTGCAGCAATGCTGCGCTTCACTGCGGATCTGCTGCGCAGATCCTTCCCCCACAGTATATAAGGACCCCCTCTCTCCCTCTCTCTTCCCCAGTTTCGATCTCCTGTTTCATCCTGTAACAACTCGTACTCTTGACTCATCAATCTACTTGTTATTTATAACTCTTTGAGTGCGCTCGAACGCCACTTCAAGTGTTATCTTAACATTAGATCGAAACTCTGGATCCCTCACCTCGTAGCGGTGTAAGGGCTCAACTTCGTAGGCGTGTAACCCGAGCGTTACTAGCCCCACTCCGTCGACTCCACAACTCGCCCACCACGTCGTCACCATCCGAAACATCTGTCCGTTCCGGACTATTCTCAAGTCCTCTCCACGAGGAAGAAGAACTTCACGTGTGGAGTCCCCAGCCAATCCGACCAGCATCTCCGTACTGGTACCATCAAGAACTACCTCCGCGTCCGCACACCATCACGACCCTCGAAGAGGCCGCTGAACGTCCAGAGCACGTCCCGGGCTTCAACTACGACCAACTCGACATCAGGAACGTCCAGTTCTCTAACGAAGAACTCGCTCGATCAATCGACGAATACGTTGACCCTTCAGTCATCGAAGAACCGGAATCATCACCCGACCCCGCGAACGACGAAGAAGAACTCGCCTTTGACCCACTCATCTTCGAATCACAACTCATTGGCGCGCTCAACGCAGCAACATACTTCCACGACCCTATCCAATTCAGGCCAGAAGTAGACCCGCTTATTTCGCGCCATCTACAAGACGCTGTATTCCATTACCGAGAGGCACTTCGAATCTTCCGCGGCGAACCACCGGTTAATCGAGACAACGACTATATTCTCAACAACTTCGGGATCTACCTGGAAGAAGAAATCCGAGCAAATCATAGTCGGTGGACAAATCTTCAGTCTACGGACCCAATCTATCCCGTCGTACTCAGCTCAGGACAAGCTCTATTCACGGCCAAGAACATCTACCTCCAGTGGGTCGCAACGAGGAACGTGTATAGCCACACCCCATACACCCAATACTAGTCGTACCCGAGTGTATGACCACGGACATCATCCCGAAGGATCGACTCCCTTGCAAGACCAGAGACCATTACTTCAACGACAATACACATAAAGACATTCACTGGGCTCCTCAAGAAAGGGAATTCCAACTCTGCAAATACCAACCCTGTCCTCATCGACTAAACAAAAAAGTCGTCAGCAAACAAGGATTCTTCGCTTGCTCCAAAACAGACAACGTCACCACAGGAGAAGGCGAGAAATACATCGAAACCAAACCTTCCACTTCGACAGCCCCTACTCCCTCTCCTAGACCATCGACTCATCGACGGACAAGCGCAATATCCCCAAGGACCCCAGTCACAGAAACACCAGCCCCATCTCCTCTGGTAGGAGTTGAATATCTCAGAAACCCGAACACGCCGATCAGTGATCCCGAGCGATCGCCGGCATCTGCATCCGAACCAGCCACAGAAGAAGAAGACTTCGGCGGAGAAGACACTTCTCAAGAAAGGCAAACCAGTCCCGAACCGGACAACCTACGAACCATCAGACCCACAACGCCAATTGGGGTCAGAATACCCGCACGAGAATTCACGGAAACTCTCAAGCGCGTCGAGGATACAATGTCATCAGTATCAACAATCACGCAACCTGCTCAGACAGCAAGCACGGCAGCGCCGTTCGCGACGGCCGTAAGGGCTGGACGAGGAACAACATCACAAGCCCCTCAACCACCAGAAGATGACGATAACCATCCTCAAGGAGGTGGCGGACCACCAGGAGGAGAACCTCATGGTGGAGGAAGAGGAGGCGGACCCCCAGGAGGAGACGGAGACGATGGAGATGACGAAGAAGGAGGAGGACCAGGCGGCGGACCACCAGGAGGAGGAGGCGGAGGAGGACCACCCGGCGGTGGACAAGCGGGAGCGAACGCACAAGGCAACGCTCCAGGACAAGTCAACCCAGGACACAAGAGCAAGGTCAAAGAACCCGAGGTCTTCATGGGAGATCGCTCCAAGGCCAACGAATTTCTTACGGACCTTCAACTCTTATTCCTCAGTCGCCCCCAAGACTATCCCAATGACACATCAAAGATCGTCTCAGCACTCTCATACATGCGAGGCGATACCCATTGGTGGGCCGAAGCCAAGGTTGACGCAGCAAATGGAGAAGACGAGCATGGCGCTCCACTCGGATTCGGAACTTGGAGACAATGGGTTGCCGATTTTCGCCTGGTCTTTGGCGAAATAGACCCTCAAGGCAAAGCTTCAGTCGAACTAGCCACCCTGAAGTACAACCCGAAAGAAGATCTCTTCAAGTTCAACTCGAAGTTCTTCGACCTATGCGTCAGGGCAAGAATCAACGACGATCACGCCCAACAAACCATGTACAACACCAAGCTACCGCAATACTTCCGCACCAAGCTCGCCCTCATATACCCCGCTCCAACCACGATGCACGAACTCATTGACAGAGTTATACACATCGAGAGGGGATGGAGGACGAACCGCGAGGTAGACGAATATCAAGGTCTAAAGCCCAACTTCAAGAAACGGGGAGACAATCCGAAAGTTCGCGCAATCAACACCAACACACGAATGGATCCGAAGACTCGACAACAACTCCTGAAGGAGAACAAATGCTTCTACTGTCGAGAGCCCAGACATCGTGCAGCGAACTGCCCCAAGAAGAAAGGTCCTACCACCAAGACACGTGCTATCAAGGAAGACGAATCGGACGATGCCGAAGAAATGGAAATCGGTGTCGTAGCCCTAGGAGATAACGATGACGAAGAAGACGGCTTGGATTTTTAGGAGGACGAACGGACCCGGCGCCCGTCTCGTCCTGTAGCTGGGACTACACCATCTCATTTGTAACTATCGGCCAGCAGCGCAGAAATGCATACCTGCTATCCGGATATGTTGAGTGTGGACCCAAAGTCGTCGGAATTCGAGCCCTATTCGACTCAGGCGCGGATGCAACAATCCTCAACCGTCGAATCGTCAATCAATACAATCTCCCTACGGTCAAATTACCAAAACCAATCCGATTCCGAAACGCGGACGACAGCATTAACACCATTGGAGAAGTCACCCACCGAGTAGAATCCAACTTTGTGGTCCGAGGACATGAACTACCCACAAACTTCTACGTCGCCGACCTAGGACGAGACGACGCCATCCTAGGCATCCCATGGATCCGAAGATACAATCCAAGGGTCAATTGGGACTCGGGACATTTCGAGTTTGACCCGAAGATTATCAAGAAGCAACAACTCCGACGCGAATACCAGCAACATCACGACCCCCCACCAGGAGTCCCAATGTGGGGACTACCACGAACAACAACAGCAGACCCAGAAGGGGTCCATCAATTCATCAGGAGAACCTCGGAAGATCTAGAAGATGATGATACCTGGAACGTCCAGGCCAATACAATCTTGAGTTCTCTTAGGCAACAATCCAAAGACCTCACTATTGGACGAGCAACAATGTCAACCAATCTAGCGATCAAGGCGCATGAAGGACAAAAGGTCAAGACACTCGAAGAATTACTGCCAGAATATTTGTTGGACCTACGAGACGTTTTTGACAAGAAATCCGCGGAGCGCATGCCCATTACAAGGCCATGGGACCATGACATCAAGCTAAAGGCAGAATTTATACCCCGTGACTGCAAGATTATTCCATTATCCCCAGCAGAACGAGGAGAACTCGACAAGTTCGTGGACGAAAACCTGGCCAAAGGTTACATACGACCCTCCAAATCGCCAATGGCCTCACCATTCTTCTTCGTCAAAAAGAAGGATGGATCACTACGACCAGTCCAAGACTACCGATACCTCAATGATGGAACGATCAAGGACGCAGGACCTCTACCGCTAATATCCGACCTATTCGACAAGCTAGGCGGAGCGAAATACTTCACCAAACTCGATGTTCGAGCCGGATACAACAACATTCGTATCAAAGAAGGCGATCAATGGAAGGCAGCGTTCAAAACCCCTCGAGGACTATTCGAACCAACAGTCATGTTCTTTGGACTCTGCAACGCTCCTGCAACCTTCCAAACCATGATGAACGCCATCTTCCACGACTATCTATCCGAAGGATGGCTAGTAATCTATATGGACGACATCCTACTCTTTTCCGACAACCTTGAAGATCTACGCAAACACACGCGGCTAGTAATTGAACGACTACGCGACAACGATCTATACCTCAAGGCAGAGAAATGCGAGTTTGAAGTTCAACGGGTAGAATTCCTAGGAGCAATCGTATCACCAGGACAAGTATCAATGGACCCGGTGAAACTCGACGGACTAAAAGACTGGCCCACTCCAACAACAGTCAAACAGGTCCAAAGCTTCCTAGGATTTGCGAACTTCTATCGGAGGTTCATACGAGGATTCGCCGACTTAGCAAGACCCCTGAACGACTTAACTCGGAAGGATAACCCATGGAAGTGGACCCCCGCATGCGAACAAGCATTCCAAGACATCAAGAAGCGCTTCATCGAGGAGCCTATTTTGCTTCAACCGGACATATCAAAACCGTTCCAAATCGAGTGCGACGCGTCCAAAGTCGCCACCGGGGCGGTGTTGAGGCAAAAAGGGGAGGAAGGGATATGGCACCCCTGTGCATATCTATCAAAATCCTTTACCGAAACCGAACGCAACTACCAGATCTACGACCGTGAACTCCTTGCCATCATCCGAGCACTGGAAACATGGAGACACTACATCGAGGGCGCCAAACAACCCGTGGAAATCCTGTCAGACCACAAGAACTTGACATATTGGCGCAGTGCTAGAAAACTCAACCGAAGACAAGCACGATGGAGCAACTTCTTATCCGAATTCAACTACGTCATCAGACATCTACCAGGAAAAAGCCTGGTCCAAGCCGATGCTCTATCCAGAAGACCGGACCACGACCAAGGAGACCACGATAACGAAGAAGTCACTATGATCCCGGGAGATCTATTCGCCAAGGCAGTCCACGTTGACCTCCAGGAATTAATCCGCAGCACTACTTCTCGTGACAAATCAGTCATGGACTCCACCAATGGAGCGTGGCACCTCAAGAAGGAACCTATTTTTGGAACCAAGACCGACTGGCGCATGGACGACGGCATTGTTCTCTTCAAAGGGAAAGTCTACGTCCCACCCGAAGATAATATCCGCCGAGAAGTAGTCCGCCTACATCACGAACCAGCGGTCATGGGACATCCCGGAATCCAAAAAACCTTCGAACTCGTCAGCCGAGAATACTGGTGGCCAGGCATGCGACACTTCATCACCCAATACGTCAAAGGATGCGCAACATGCCAAACGGCCAAAGTCAACACACATCCCACCAAACCCGGAATGATGCCCATCCCCCACGGCGGATCAACAAGGCCGTTCGGCACGATAACGATGGACTATGTCACCGGGCTCCCCTTATCCAACGGGTTTGACGCAATCCAAGTGGTTGTCGACCACGACGAATCCAAGGCTATTGTTCTCTCCGAATGTACAAAGGAAACCAACGCCATGGACACCGCACATCTTCTCGTGAGAGATGTTTACTCCCGATTTGGACTTCCGGACCGCATCATATCCGACCGAGGCCCGCAATTCATCTCACACGCATACCAAGAAATGAATAAACTCCTCGGGATTGGCCAATCGCTCAGCACGTCTCACCACCCTCAAACCGACGGACAATCAGAACGAACTATTCAAGAAATCGAAGTCGCACTGCGGATCTATTGTGGGAACTACCCCGACACGTGGAGCACCCTCCTGCCACAATTTGAATTCGCGCACAATCACCGGACTCATTCAGTCACTGGGAAAAGCCCCTTCGAACTTCTGATGGGATATCAACCACGAGCTATAGGCACCGTACACCCTAAGCCCAAGCATCCCAGCACTGAAGAACGATTGAATCACCTCAAGGAACTCCGAGAAAACGCCATCGCCTCCCACGCAAAGGCCGCCGCCGCCATGGCCAAGAGACAGGCAGCAGGCAATGTGACCTTCAAAAAGGGAGATAAGGTGTTTCTCGAATCCACGAACCTCAAGTTGCCCTATCCCAACCGGAAACTCGCACCAAAACGAGAAGGTCCCTTTGTCATCGACGAAGTCATGGGACCTACCACCGTGAAACTCCGACTCCCAAAGGCATGGAAGATTCACCCAGTATTTCACACCGCCTTGATCACGCACTACCGAACCACCCCAGAACACGGCCCGAATTACGTGTCACCACCACCGGATACAATTGACGGAGAAGAGGAGTGGGAAATCGAAGCAATTATCAATCACAGGAAGCCAGCCCGTGGAGGAATCCAGTACCTAGTCACATGGAAAGGCCGTCCGCAGCACGAGAATGAATGGCTGCGTGAGAAAGACCTCAAACACGCACAAGCAACTCTTCAACGCTATAAGAAGCTGCACAAGATGGCCTGAAATCCCCAGACCCTGCCCACTCTGGATTCCCTCAACCCCCTTGCACTACTCCTCCTCGACTTCGACAGCCTCAGCTTCGACAATGGCCCGCAACCACCGCTCTCGCCGCCAACACCGCACTCGCTCCTCGAACTCCCCCTCTCCGATCAATCGACTCCAAGCCCCCGTCCTGGGACGCCTCGTCCCTCCTACACCCTCCTTTGTGAAGGGGGTGAACCCGACCTACGACCACCTCCCTCGCCTCCCCACTGCGTCCTATTCCAATGGGACTCTACCCGACCGGCTCGGGTGGACTCTCCTCCACCCCGATCTCCAGGCGATTGTCAATCAACGCCTCGCCTCGCTCCCCGGAACACGTCACTGGGTCGACGTGTACCGGATGTGCGGCGACGTCCTTCCCGCTCTCCGCCACATGGACAACTACGTCCAGAACCATCCGGATCCCCAGGAGATCGTTTTCCTCAGGCAAGCCAACGTCTCCTACACCTCCGCCTTCAGCAGGATCGTCCAGATCGCCGAGGTCGCCCTCAACCAAGTCGCCCTCTACCCCGCTCTGGGAAAGATCGAAGATCTGCTTCCCCGCCGCCGCGCCGGATGGAACGCCCCGCAGCCTAACCCCACTCACGACGGCCCCGCCCGCATCGACTGTATGCTGGGCACAAATGGCAGCCGCGACCCCCTCTACAAGATCACGGAGGACACCACGAGGTGGGGAGTTCCCAACGGCAACTGGGAGAGCTGGAACGACGACAACAAGGAAAACGAACCTCCCGTTGCGGACTCCTTGGAAGTACAGGCGTCCACTCCCGAACCCCCCTCCTCGTCGACAAGCTCGTCCTCGGAGTGGCACGACATGAGACAAGCCCTCGAGGACCGACTCACGTCTCCTGTCCGCGAGCCTGCTCACACTCCACCCATCTCCACGCCCACTCTCCTTGACCCGCCTACTCGCAGCCCGTCCCCTGAATATATCCCGCTCTCACCCTCCTCGTCGTCGTCGTCAATGCCCAGCCTCGAGACCGACGACTCTTACATGGACGACCCTAACACCGACGTCCTCGTCGCCTACATTGCTCCCATCCCCGGGAGTACTCGGGCATTCATCAGAGCGATCTGGCCAGAGGAGAAACCCATTCATCCCTCAGAGTTCGACGACGTCAACCGTCTCGCCGCCATTCCCACCGCCCTCCTTCCCCCTCTCCAGCGCGCTATGATAGCCGCATTTCGCGTCCAGACCGGCTACTACGTCCCCGACGCCGACCTACACATGCCTTTCGCCACCCTTCGCTATGTCACCTCAACCATCGCCAAAGGGATGGACCCTCACTACCCCGGCCTCGACATGACCAGCGACAGGAACGCAAAGGCCAAGGTTTACTCCATCCGCGTCCCCATCGACAGCATTCGCGAACCTGGAGGGTGGAAGGACTTTGAGGCAGACTTGGCCACGGCAGCAGCGACCTCGTCTCAACCCACTCCCGTTCCTGCTCAAGTCCCCACACCCCCGAAACTTCCCGAACCCCCGAAACTCCCGGAGTTCATTGTTCGCCGTCGCAAGGCTTTCACCGACACCATGACGGACTAGGCGTTGACCTGGAAGGTCAACCTAAAGGGGGGGGTAGTGTTACAATTTCATCCTCGGTTCCCAATACGGCCAATGACTCGACCTGACTCATTCTGACTCAGCCCCTATATTTAGTCCATATGACTCATCCTGACTGCGGTGTACTATACTTAGCTCAGACCTGACTCATACTGACTGCGGACGTGCTGCAGCAATGCTGCGCTTCACTGCGGATCTGCTGCGCAGATCCTTCCCCCACAGTATATAAGGACCCCCTCTCTCCCTCTCTCTTCCCCAGTTTCGATCTCCTGTTTCATCCTGTAACAACTCGTACTCTTGACTCATCAATCTACTTGTTATTTATAACTCTTTGAGTGCGCTCGAACGCCACTTCAAGTGTTATCTTAACACACTCCCCATCCTGCCTTCCGCTTACCTCTCGTCCACGCGCTCCCCCTGCCTACCTTCCGTACCTTCCGCATACCCACTTCTGTACTACTAGCCTACTACTCAGCGGCCATGTACGCCACCATAAACTTTGCGAAACCTGCCAAGTCCAAGAAGGCCGGAATCTGTGCCACGTTAACGTGCAAGCGGACCAACATCTCCGACCACTGCAAGCATCGTCTCTGTTCGGCGTGCTGCCGGCTCGAGCAACAGCCCTGTGGGTATGCCCCGCATAACCGTACCCGCAACAGAGCCCCGCCACCAGGTCCGTCCCAGCCTACTGCGACACCATGGGTCCTCGACCGTCCCCCGCCTACTATCCCCTACGATCCGCCCCAGTCTCTTCCCCCGCCTCCTACCCAAGCGGACAGCCCACCGAACTACTCCCAGTTTGATAACCCATCTTCCGAGGCCAGCCTCGCTCCTACCCAGCGCATTCTTCGCGTCCCGATGAGCAAGGAATTTGAGGCAGGATGGGACACGGCTAAGGCAGAACGTGTTAAGATGTTGGAGGGTGGAGATCTCCTACGCCAGAACATGACTGCGCTCGCCCAGGCCTGCGTCCTCGTGTTCTGGTCAAAGGTGAGTCTAACCTCACCGGCAGCGTGTCCCTGCTCATAATGCCATACCAGGACGGGCAGCCACCGATCAAGTACAAGCAGCAAGCCATCCCGACCTGGCCGACCATCTCCCTCGCTCAGCAGCCCGTGATCCTCGAGTTATTCAAGATCCAACCTTCCTCGCTCCTCGAGATGTTCAATGTACGGAAGCGCCACTGGGAGGCTATGCTTGCGTCGGCCAGCATCCCACTCGTGACTGATCAGGTTGTTCTACTCCGGGTGCTTGGGGTGACCGACTGCATGGGACTCGACGACTCTATTGCTGAGGCAGGAGGGGAGACTCGCACAATGCTCGCCGGCACGCCGGAGGCCGCCACAGCCCCGCTCGGCCCTGTTCACGTCACTGTAGTTGCCCACAAGGATGGGCGCGGCTCTAAGCGGCGCCCTGCAACGGCAGTGAATGTGCCACACAGGCCACCTGCGCATACGGTCATCGCTGTCCTCGACAGTCTCCTTTCCCCCGGTTCCTCTGCTGTCCCTGCGGTGCCTCCTCCCCTCCCCGCTGCCGTTCCGCCTCCCCCTCGGTCTATGTCTGTCCCACCGGTGCCATTCTCAGCCACTGCGGATCCCATCGTCTCTGCCATCCCACCTTCACACTCGCTTCCCGTCCTTCCAACATCTCACGCTGTGTCACCGCCGCATACCGTCCTGACTCCTCTGCCTGAGGCCCCTGCAATGGATGCGACTATTCTGGGTCTAGGCGAGCTCAGCCTCCGTATTCCTGGGCAAACGGTTTCTGTGCTCCAGCCGTCGGAGCTCATCCCGTACGCTCGGTCCCTCGGTCTTCAACTTGACGATGTGGTTCCCGCTCAGGTCACAAAGCTCTTCGAATCGCTGCTTCTCCCGGGCTTCGATCATGATAAGCTCTGGCAGCTTGGCTTCGTCTGGGTTCCCTTCGGCGCGGCCTGGCCCAACGGCATTGCTGCGTGTGACATCGCCAAGGGGTTCGAGCTTCTCACTCCTCAGAAGGCCCGGACACGCCCCAAGGCATCCGATTTCGAGCGCGTCTTTCCAGGAGTGCCGTACGTCCAATCCACGTTCTACTCGAACTGGGCAGCATGGCGCAACTCGAGGCAAGATGAACGCGAAGCATTACTGAAGGCACCGAGAACTGGCACAGGGGGGCTCTGGGGTGCCCACCGGAAAACCTTATCGGGACGGAGCGTTGGTCGAGGCGGGGCGTAGGATAGCACATGTCACTATTCACGTTCTATTCATCCTGTCATTCAGTGTCACAGAATGTGCATTCAGCAGCATCACCTGGGACGAGCACTGGCAGCTGCACATATAAGATACAGCCCTCCGCCTGCCCCAACGTCCGAGTCTCCCCATCTCTCCCCTTCTCCCCTGCGACACCTCGTCCCGTCATCCAGCTATGCCGCGAGACTGGAACAGCCCTGGCGCCACACGCTGCTACCTCCGCACCTGCAAATTCTGTCGGAAACATCTACCGGTCTGCAAGATTACCAATCCTAACAAGGCGACATTCGGTCGTGAGCTAGTCAAGGTAAGTGTCAAATAGTGTGTCTCGTATCATTCACTCACCCTACTACTTAGTGCCCGTCTTGCCTGGAACCGGATCCTAAGCGTCCGGGACAGCTTCGAAGTCGCTACTGGCGATATCTCCCTAAGCTCCCACCGGGCGCGGACGATGACCGGGAGGACTCCGACAGCTCGGACAACACAACACCATCCACGTCGCAGAGTGCGGGGGCCGACTCCAAGCCTCGCTGTGTCACCTGCAACACGGCGAAAGTCTCCCCCTCCTGTATGCGCCAGGCATGCCGCGAACACTGCCGTGCGGCCGGCGGCTGCTCCTTGCGTAACCACGATGTATCGGAGCTCGCGCTGATCGCAGCCGGACTCGCACACCTCGATCGGTCACCATCGCCGCTGAGCAGCATACCGACATCGAGCACGTCATCAAGCCAGTCGTCCTCAGCATCCAGCCGCAGCCAGCCTGGTCCTCTTCGCCACACGACACTGCCACCTGACAGACACGACAGACACCGGAGTCCCGCAGCTCCGCCTTCTCGACGGGCAGTCTCTGTTCTAGGGGTCTCGTCTCTGTGTGCAGGTCCCTCGCGCTTGTCCACTACACACCTGCCAGCTGCAGCCTCACCATCGTCAACTAGCTCCTCTGATGCTGCTCGCTCTGCTCTTGCACCTGGACCGTCAACTGTGGCTCGCTCTGCTCTCGCCGTCACCCTCGAGTCTCCGCCTAGCACGCCTCCGGCTCAGTCACGGTCGCCATCGCCCTTGCAGCAGCTTCTCGCGCAGGCGAGAGTACAGAGGAGCCGCATCCTGCAGCTGCTGGATGAGCTGGCCGATGAAGAGCTTGCACCCCCGCAGGCCGACCAGGACGTCATCGACCTCACACTGCCATCCCCATCCCCGCCTCCGCCGACCAAGCGATCACGTCCTATCAACGAGGACGACATCATTGACCTCACTGGATCATCGCCGATCCCGTCGCCGCCCAAGCCCAAGAAAAGGAAGATCGTGCCGTTGCCGAGCCCGGGCCCTGTTCCCCGGCGTCGTATTTACATTGGCCAGGATGCCGACCGATTCCCCATGTAGCCTTCCACGCTCATTCTTCGTCTACTCCTTGTTTTGTGTGCAGTTTATATCAATATTGGAATGTCATTGTACTGTACACGACATACACTATCCTATTTCAATAGCTACTTGACCACACGTCCGGCGGGCCCATCTTGAACACGTCCGGCGGGCCGGTATCGAACACGCCCGCTGGGCCCGTACTGAACACGGCCGCTGGGACTATCGCGAACACCCTCCCTCGCCCTCCTCCCTCGCCCTGAGAGCGAGGACGAGGGCGAGAACGAGGGCAGGGAGCGAGGGCGAGAGGCAGGCGAGGGCAAGGAGCCGGCCGCGCTCCCTCACCCTGAGAGCAGACGGCCGCCCTCCCCTCTCAAGGGCGAGAGCGAGGGCGAGGGCGAGGGCGAGGGCAGGGAGCCAGCCTTGAGAGCGAGGGCCGGGAGCCAGGGCGAGAGGCAGGCGAGGGCGAGGAGCCGGCCGCTCTCCCTCGAGACGGCCGCCTTGTCCTCGCGGACCCGATAAAGCACGCTCCAGAAACCGTCCCTGCCAAACGGCGCCGTGGGAGGATGCGTATGCGGCCCGCGGCGTGTTCGTCGGCTTCCGGGCCTATGAAACTGCCCGCCGTCAGCGAGATTTTTTTCGCCCCGGATTGCGACGAGACTTACGGCAGACGTGTGCCAGTGTCAGAGCATCCTCGCAGCCACGTTTTGGAGGGGGTCCGGGGCGGGGCGCAGAGGCAGACCGGGGTCTTGTGCGGGGCGGGCCTGCCGTCGAGGGCGCGTAGCGACCCGATGCCGACGCGTGGTGCGCGTGTGTACGCGCAGACGACGGGCTGGTAAGGAGGAGACCGCGGCGCGCACCTCGTATTTTCGGCGCGGGTGCTCTGTGAAATCGACGCCGTTAGCGCAGTTCGCGTGCACGCGGCTCAGGAACGCACCCGGGGCAAGTCCGGGGTGCTGTGCGTCGCCTGAGCTGCAGCGGACGAGGGGCAATGGCGGGGAGAAGACGGGGCGACGGAGGGAGGGACGTCGGGGTTGGCAGCGGCGCCGAGGGCATTCCCACCGCGGGACGTCCACGGCGTTTGCGCGCGTCCGTCCACGCCATCAACCGATGCCAAGGAGCGCCTCTGCAGCGCAGGGAAGCGGGGCGGTCAGTTACGCGGACGGTGCGAAGAGTCGGCGGACGCACCTGCGCGCACGAAGTGCCGACCTCGCTGCTCCCGGAGTTCCCCACCCCATGCCTCCCACTTCCGTCAACGTGCCCCACCGGTCGATACTACCCGTTTGCAAGGGTACCACCGTCGCGCCTGCACGTGAAGACGCGGCTGTGCAAGTCCTAGCGGGTGCTCGCTATGCAGCCCTAGCGTGGCGGGTGGAGATTGTGGCGGGAGGGGTGCCGCAGTGCGACGGGAACTCCGCTCGAACGGCGTGTGCGGCGCGTCCCCTGAGCTGATGGAGGCGGGGCGTAAGGGGGCGCATTCGGAATGCCGAGGGCATGAGGGCGCTAGGATGCTCAGAGTGTCCAGCCTACCGCCGGCTCAGTTTGCATCGGCGCCGCGAGTTTTTTTCGGGGGACGGCGGGGACGGGCTGTATGCGCGGTTTGCGCACGTTTGAGAGGGTGCAGGGCGAGGGCGAGGAGCTAGGGCGAGGGCGAGGAGCCAGGGCGAGGGCGAGGAGCCAGGGCGAGGGCGAGGAGCCAGGGCGAGGGCGAGGCCAGGGCGGGCGAGGACGAGGAGCCAGGGCGAGGGCGCGAGACGGCCGCCCTCGTCCTGGGGAGGGGAGGAGAGAACGAGCCCTCCTCTCCTCTGCTCTATAGGTCACCGAGGGCGAGGGCGTGAGGGCGAAGACCCAGGGCGGCCGCCGGGAGGAGGGAAGGGGAGGAGAGAACAGGCCGAGCTCCCCTCCTCCTTGCTTGACAGCACGGACGAGGGCCCAGGGCGGGTCGCTACGTGCTCGTTGAGTTGTGGCGTCCGTAGTCGCGTACTGAGGCGTGTCGCGATGTGTCGTATCGGGGCGTGAGCATGACGAGGCGTGAGCAGAGCAGAGAGCGGCAGAGTGGCATATAGCAGAGCGTGGTGGAGCGTATCAGCCGCCGGCGTCAAGAACTGAGCCGCTCACGCTTATGTACGTTCACTTGTCACTCAAATATCTCCACCACCGTCGCTCTGCACTACAATTTCTCTGCACTGAATCGTACATAATGTCCTAGTGTACATCCCTGTGCTTCTCTTTTTCCTTGCTAATTTATGCCTCGTGCTACAGTGACGCCTCTTGACCTGGGTCCCGCGTGGCACTGGCAGCCGGCTTGCAAGCGGACACTTGAAGATGTGCGCGGCGCGGGCATGGCCCCGGAACGCAAACGTTCTCGCCGGCATCTCCCAACGCAACTACCGGGCTACATTCAAGACGGCGCGTTCGCGTCGCGGCAGGACTGCTCTACGGACTCGACTGCTCCACGGACTCAATGTGTGCGCGCATCATAGAGGGATGCAAGTGTTGTCGTGCCGGGGCTGTCCAAGCGAGCCGCGGGCGTGAGTACGTCGTGCTCGTCGGTGTCGTGTCCGATACCCGCACAGGCTGCCGCGCGCGTGAGTGACGGGCGAGAGCGGACAAGAAGGTCCGGTGCGTACATCTACTCGTCGGTGTCGTCGTGTCCAATACGTGCGCAGGCTGCTGCGCGCATGACGGGGGAGAGCGTCGCGCTGGAGGGCAAGAGGATTCGAATATATTTGAATAGCTAAGTATATAGGATGTGAGAGTGATGAATAGTAGAGTGTAGAAGTCTAGGTAAAGGTCATGGAGCGGTACCCAGGGAGACAGCCCTGTTCATTAAGGCGGGAACGAGTGAGGGCGTTCTTCTGCTTGATCATCTCATCTAGAAAGAAATCATACTTGGTTGCAGACATCTCACGTACGATTGCATGGTACCCTCCGAACCAGACATTTGTCTGTTCTGCAATAGAAGAATTAAAAAACCAAGACTGTCCATCCTCACCGAGGATCTCCGGGTAGTTATAGGGATTGCAGTGGACCTGGCATGCCTCGTCGGTCTTGGTATGCTTGCACTTCCAGTGGAAGACATCGACAGGTAGGCCGATCTCCCGGTGGAGTGTCTCGCCTTGCGCCTCGAGGTGGCAGTACATGCGGCAGTTGTTGTCATACAGGAGGACGCGAGGGAGGAACCGTGGCCCCGGGAATTTGCGCCGCATCATGTTCTATATAGTAACAATGTCAGTAAGAGACAACCTTGACCATGCGGCAGATACTCACCGCAATCTGCGATATACTCTCGGATCCGTAACAGGTATCCCTCTCAACAATGATGCCACAGGGGCGGACGAACAACTGCTCATTGTGTGTTCGCCTCCTGCTGAACATAGCACGCAGCTTGCGGTTCCCCTCAGCAGGCTTGTCAGGGCAGTCCTCAGATGGCACTGGCGGGGCTGGAGTGGACGACACCGGCGGACGCTGAGCGCATGGGGGCGGATCATCGTCGGATGTAGATTGCGATGGTAGGGTGTTGGGGGCAGACGGTGCTGGAACATTGGGTGTCGATGGGGAATCGGGCGGAGCGTTGGAGGGTGTGGAGGACAATGGTAGGGCATCGGGCGTGGACGACACCGGCAGATGCTCAGGCTGAGAGCATTGGGGCAGAGCATCATCGGACGTGGAGGACGATGACAGGGCGTCGGGTGTGGTCTCGGGCGGAGCGTCGTCGGGCGTGGAGGGCGTGGAGGGCGGTAACGACAGCAGTTTGTGTCCATCGTGCGGGGGCTTCGCCGTGGGCATGGACACGTCGCTGATGTTGTCCTCGTCAAGTTCAACGTCGTCATCGCCATCCGGAGCCTCAGGCGAGATGGAGTCTTCTGGCGTCACCACCTTGGAGCGCTGAAGACGCGAGCGCAAGTGGAATGCTGCCTTGCCCATGAGCTTGAAGCGAGTCTCCGCGGCACGATGAGAGGCGATCGCACAGGTGCGGTAGCCCTTGGTCACCGCCGCATCACATTCCGCCACAGCACAGATCAGGTCAAGGCTTGCGTGGCCGGGGCAGTGACGGTCCTGTGTGGAGCGTAATGGCTGGGCGCAGTTGTGCACGCCACAGCACGGCCGACCCATCTCTATGCCATCGGTGACAGGAGCGTCCACAAACTCTGCGAAAATCAATCAGTACGTGGGCTGAACCTGTTAATGTACACCAGACTCACCAGCGGGTTTGCCCTTCTCTGTGGAATCAAACCGGCGCACACACTTTGTGCACCAGTGAGTGTACTCCGCCTGGCCGGCGTTGCGCATGAACGTGTTGCGAGCGTCCATGGCAGCCGTAAAGCGGTCCTTCTGATCGCCGGTATTTGGAACCTCGAGAGAATACATGCGCTCAGCTGCATCTTTGAGGAGCGCGAGGACCACGAATCCATCCCAGACATGTTCAGGGCGAAGGCGATAGGCAGCGACGTGATCCCGAGTAACATCGAGCTGGGATAGCGCAACATGATAGACATGAGCGGCGTTGGTTGCGGACGTCCAAGACAGGAGGGAGAGGGCATTGAAGAGCTTTAGGACGCGTGTTTCGATGTAGATGTGCTCGGCGACCTGAATATACTCCGGGATGGCTGCGTAATATGTGCGGACGTCCTGATGGATCGCATAGTTGGGGTGGTATGTTGTGTGGCAGCCTATGTACGCAAATGTCAGCAACAGCCGGTCGCTGAGCATGTGTAGAACGCACCATAGCAGTACAGATGCACCGCATATCCCTCGCAGACGCCCCGGTCCAGGGTGAAGAGGGACACCTTGATGGCTTCATGTCGATCGCGGAGGAGTCGCTGCTTCGTGCAGTACGGGCGGTTACACAGCCGTGTGGGGGGATGCAGCATGTGAGCCGCTGTTCTCGAGTATTAGCACCTAGCTTCGAAGTATGGCGATGGCGTGCACACCGAGTTTGCAGTCAAGCTCGAGCTGCCCTACGAACCGTGCACCCGCATCAGCCTCCAGCAGCCGCTCCCCCTGCTTCCATATGATGATCTTCAGGGCGTCCCACAACGCGTCAACCTTTGTCAGGCTGATGCCGAGGGAACGCGCCAGGTAGACGCAGACCTCATACTCGAGAAGGGCTGGAACGTGGTCGGGGTTGAACGAGGGCACCTGGGTGTGTAGTATCACGGGCTTCATTGAAGACGCAAGGCGGATGAACTCTATCAACTTGCTGATAGAGAGGTCCTGCAGGAGAGTTCCAGCCGACTTCGAGAGAGAGGTGAATAGAAACTCGAGACTGAACATTGCAGCGATAGGGTAGGGCTACGTAGAGTTACAGCGGGGTGTCGCGGAGTGAGAGAGATGAAACCGAACCCCTCCGCGTCCTCGCACCGTTCTCCCCAGCGAGGACGTGAAGGGGCTGCTCCCAACCGACGGGGGACGAGGACGGGAGAGAGCAGTCACGATTGGAATCGGGCGCTCTGCCGGGGTGCCGGGCGCCTACGGAATTTGCCGGTGGAATGGTGGAATGCAAGAATCACGGGATCATGTACGTTCTCCTCGTTCCTGGTCGATCAAATTACCCTGTTTGGGTATCCTTGGTTACTAGCCATTACGCGTGAGCGCCTATTCAGTCTTGTCCCCCCACATCTCACTCCTCTCTGCTCAACCAGTGAATCGAGGCTGAGGATTCTCTTGACGGCAACCACGACCCCTTACGACAACCAAATACCAAAAGCACTCTCTTTCTCTGTGTCTGCAACGCCTAAGGCTAGGGTCGTCCACGATCAGTGAATATCTCGGTCCGAGCGCTCGGCCCGCGGAGACGCACAGCGAAGAGGAAGAATATTCGCGTTCGGCGACAAGCACAGGTTCTCACAGGGAAGAACGGTGATCTCATTGGGTGCACGGGAACACACCGGAGTCTTTGGTGAGTGCAGTGTGGGGCGCTGAGCGGCGAGCCTGCGCTCGCTGTCTGAGCACAGCATTCATGCAGCATTCTCCGCAGTGACTGAGTGAGCAGCGCGTCGTTCCGCAACTTGCCCATCGACCACGATGTCCCATTACCCAGAGGTGAGCCTATTGCGACGTGCTGTGGTCTGCAACTCACACTGTGCAGGCCGACGAAGCCCAGCATGGCCACTACAACGATGGATACTCGCCGTACCACCTCAACTACCCCCAGCCTGGTTATGCTCCCTCCCCCAGTCCGAACTACGAGCAGGAGCACCAGCCGTATCAGCCGCTTCATCTTGACCCGTTTATGAGCCCTCAGGGGCCCACAGGGGTCTTCCAAGCGCCCCCGCCGCCCCCTGGACAGCCGTCGAATGTCTTCCAACCCCCGCAGCCACCACACTCGCCTCCCAATCCGAATCTGTATCACCCGGATTCGTACGCTCCGGGCTTCCCTCAGCCCCACTCGCCTCCCCCGATCCACCAGGGCTCGCCGCCCCTGCACCCCGGATCTCCGCCGCTCCAGCCTGGGGACTACCTGAACCCTACTTCCCCGCAGCCCCTCGGCGCACCGCTGGCTCCCCAGCCCTCGCCGTACCATGGATCCTCGTTCCAGCTGCACGACGAGCCGGTAGAGGACTTCGACACTGGAGACATCCCCCTCCTGCGCCGTGATGGTCCCACGGGTGGTGCAATGCCGATGCCCGGTGAGTACGACCCCGTCGAGTCCGACGACAGGTCGGAGAACAACATCCGCTACGGGCGCATCCCGCAACGCGTGCCGCGTCGGTACAAGACGATCAAGAAGGTCGAGCTGTTCCACGGGAACTTCGTGCTGGACTCGGCGGTGCCGACGAAGCTGCTGAACATGTGCAATTATAAGGAGGACCGGGAGTTCACGCACATGCGGTACTCGGCCGCGACGTGCGACCCGAACGACTTCAAGGACGAGGGCTTCACGCTGCGACAGGTGCACTACGACCCGCCGCGGCGCACGGAGCTGTTCATCGTGATGACGATGTACAACGAGGACGAGGAGCTGTTCTGCAGGACGATGCACGGCGTCATGAAGAACATCGCGCACTTGTGCAAGCGCGACCGGAGCAAGACGTGGGGGAAGGAGGGCTGGAAGAAGGTCGTCGTGTGTATCGTGTCCGACGGGCGGCAGAAAATCAACTCGCGCACGCTCAGTGTCATCGCGGCCATGGGAGCATACCAGGACGGCGTGGCGAAGGTACGCCGCTCATTTGACTGACGAACGTGTGGGCGCTAACTCTGCCTGCAGAACATGGTCAACGGAAAGCCTGTGACCGCCCACATCTATGAATACACGACGCAGAGTAAGATGGACCATTTCCGTGCAGCTCAAACGACGACATTGACCGCCTCGTGCAGTCTCCGTGACGCCGTCAATGAAGCTCGAGGGCGCGGAACGCGGCATTATGCCAGTGCAGATCATCTTCTGCCTGAAGGAGAAGAACCAGAAAAAGATCAACTCGCACCGGTGGTTCTTCAACGCGTTCGGACCGATCCTCCAGCCCAACGTCTGTGTGCTCCTGGACGTCGGCACGATGCCCGGGCCCACGTCGATCTACCATCTGTGGAAGGCGTTTGACATCAACTCTAACGTCGGCGGGGCCTGCGGCGAAATTGTCGCGCTCAAGGGCAAGTACCTGCGGAACCTGATCAACCCCCTCGGTATGACTACTGCTTGACTGAGTATGAGGCGTCCGAAGCTTGACCGGTGTTTTTGCAGTGGCTGCGCAGAACTTTGAGTACAAGATGTCGAACATCCTGGACAAGCCTCTGTGAGTAGATCGGGAATGCTTGTCGCCGCATGCGCTGACCTTCCGCTTCTCGAAGGGAGTCTGTGTTCGGTTACATCACCGTGTTGCCTGGCGCATTCAGCGCCTACCGCTACATTGCACTGCAGAACGACCAGACGGGCGAAGGCCCGCTGCAGAAGTACTTCCTGGGCGAGAAGATGGTGAGTGTCGTAGCGCCGTTGCACGAGATCCCCCTCCTGACCATGCCCTAGCACGGAGCTGGCGCGGACATTTTCACTGCGAACATGTACCTTGCGGAGGACCGCGTAAGCCGTTCCGGTCTCTTTCGCCGAGGATACGCCTGATGTGTGCGGGGTAGATCCTGTGCTGGGAGCTCGTCTCAAAGCGCGGTGGCGCGTGGATCCTGCACTACGTCAAGTCGGCGTACGCTGTCACGGATGTTCCGGACCAGGTTCGTGTTTCCGTAGCGGTGTGGATGACGGGGGCATGTGCTGACTTTCATTCAGGTCCCTGAGCTGATCAGTCAGCGGCGTCGGTGGTTGAACGGGTCATTCTTCGCGGCCATTCACAGTACCGTCAAGTTCCACTACATCTACCGCTCGTCACATTCCTTCTTGCGCAAGTTCTGGATCCACATCGAGCTGTTGTACCAATGCTTCAACCTGTTCTTCTCGTGGTTCGCCCTCGTGAGTCTCTCACCTCGCCGAAATCAGGTGTCAAGCTAACCATACCCAGGGGAATTACTTCATCTCCTTCACCATCTTGAGCGAATCTCTGGAGGACCCATCGTTCAACCTGAAGGGCATCCATGTCGTCAACGTCATCCTGGAATACTTCTACCTTGGCCTACTCATCTTGTGCTACATCCTTGCCCTCGGTAATCGGCCACAGGGTGCCAAGTGGGGTTATACGCTGGCCTTCGTCGGCTTTGCAATCATCACGGTGTACATGACGGTAAGCCCCGCTCTATCAGCCTGTGGCGCAAGTTCACTGAACAACGTGTATCCGAAACACGCAGATCGCGGCGTTCTTCCTGGCCTTCAAGGGGGTTGACAACGTGATCAAGAGCAATGGGCCACTGACCCCTAGCTCGCTCTTCACGAACTCAATCTTCCGGAATATCGTCATATCCTTGCTGGCGACGCTCGGCCTGTACATCCTCGCCTCTCTCATCTTCGTGCGTCCTAGGCGTTCACATGTCTTCTGTCTGATTCTGACATCACGGCCGCAGTTCGAGCCGTGGCACATGATCACGTCGTTCCTTCAATACCTGCTCATGGCACCTTCATATATCTCGGTGCTCAACGTCTATGCCGTGCGTCTGCTTCTGTTCATCCGCGGAGAGTGATGCTGATGAACGTCCTTCCCAGTTCGCAAACGTCCAGTGCGTCCGATCACCGTCGTTCTCCGCCCCGTCCGGGCTGCTGACCACTCTTCGCGCTTCCCCGCATTCCGCAGTGATGTATCGTGGGGAACAAAGGGCGACAACAAGATCTCGACAGACCTAGGTGTCGTGAAGGCAGGTCCGGGCAAGAACGAAGTGGAGGTCACGGTCCCGACCGCGGAGACGGACATTAACGCGGCGTACGAGGACGCCATCCACATGCTGTCGACGAAGCCGCCCAAAGAGGATTCCAAGCCCGACCCGCAGACGCAGCAAGAAGACTACTATAGGAGCTTCAGGACTAAGTAAGTCTTCCCTATCCATGCCTTATCTATTACAAGGTGACTGACGCTCTGTCCAGTGTAAGTTTGCGTTTCAGGTTCATGAACAGATGAGGTGATCCGGTGCTGACGTGCTCCGGGGACGAACAGGTCTTGCTTTGGTGGACGCTGTCGAACGTGAGTGGAGTTTGCGTGTCTCCGCCCGAGGCCCCTCGCTGACCGTTGCCACTCGATCATCGCGCAGGCGCTGCTCGCGGCCATCATCGTGTACGTCCGCTGCGCGACATGAGACGTGTTTGGGCACGGCTGATCCCGGATTTGCAGCACTGCGACGGGCAAGGCGTCCGACAAGGGCGCGCACAACACCGTCAACGGCTACATGGCCTTCATCCTGTTCTCGGTTGCCGGCCTCGCACGTAAGTTCCCCGCCACAGATCTACGCCCCGGTATAGCTGACAGGGATGTCTTCCCACCAGTGATTCGCTTCATGGGCTCGACGACGTACATGCTCATTCGTCTCTTCGCCGGCGAATAAGGTGCGCCGGGCTTCTATCGCTCTCGCCTTCGATTGGGACATTCCCGCACGGACTGTGATTGTGAATGTGCTTCGCGACTCCCCTCCTCTCGGCTTTGAATTGCTGCTACGAGCTACGAACTGTGACGAACTACGTTTACACTGGTGCTACAGTTGCTTCTGCTATCGATACCCGTGTTGCCTGACTACTATTACTACTGAAATGCTACGCTACCCCGAACGCTTTCGAACCGAGCCGTGTCATATAAAGATAAGCATCGCCGTGCTTCGAGCTGCGAGCGCAAGACAGAAACCAAGAAGAGCGAAGAAAGCGACGAGTGGCGACCGGTGGCGAGATCCTGAGAGACTTGTTGGACGATTACGAATGGCGCCACGCTGGGCGGGTTCGGTGGGGGTATAATGCGGTTGTGGTGAGTGGTGGGGGGACGCCGGGGTGGCTCGACGGCGTCATGATGATTGCTTCCCCTGTTCGCGGACACAGATGGACTGTTAGCCCACGCCGTGCGAGAGGAGTGTGCGCCACGCTCTTACTTTAGACCGCTTGGGAACGATCAGGAGGACCGGCTCGTCCTCGTCTGGCGTGGGATACCGCGCGCGCGCGGACGCGGCCGACGCGGACACCTGCAGATTCAGAGGAAGAGGGGGTCGGTCGACTGCCCGCGCCACGACGCTCAGCACGGCACTGACCATGGCGCCGGGCCCGGCATCCTGCCGCTGCTTCGTCTTGCGGAGGGCAGAGTTCAACTGCGGGACAAAGGCAGGCGGCAGTCAGCGGACCGCAGCTTAAGCGGTGGAGGCGGGCGGTCGGCGGTGCTCACCATGGCCTCGCTCGCACCCTTTGTGCGGCCGTAGTGGACCATGTCGCTTGTGAGGGTGGTCATGGTGGGGAACGCGGACAAAGAATGCGCGAGGCTCGGCAAGGACGCGATCGTGGGTGCCACGGGCGCGTTCTTGTGCGCTGCAGGGGGACGCATGCTCGTAGCGTTCATGGTGCTCATGTGCAGCGCCGCAGGTGGCCACGGGGCGTGGGCGGAGTCGGAGGACAGAGAAGAGGATGCGAGGGAACAGGAGGAGGACGCGGAGGAGGAAGACATGGGGCCGCGCGCGTGGGGGCGAGGGATATGAAACGGACAAAGGACGCTTGGGACGGCCGGGGAGGAGCGAATGCGCAAGACGCCACGCACCGCCGTGCGTCGCGGTGCAGGCAGATTAAGAGGCGCATACGGAGTACGGCGCAGCCGCCGCGCGTTCCGGAGACGCGCTGCAACGCCAGCCTTCTCTGCCCGCGTATGGCGAACGCGGCCCAGCGCGGCGCGTGCCGGCCAGGGCGGCGCTCCCATCTCGATATCTGGATGGATGCGAGTCAGTCTGGGCACATGCGCGCGGGCGCGGACCGCGGCCCACGGGGCAAGATCCGACGCATTCTCGCGGACGCGCGGGCGCCAGCGCTGCACCGCGCACGGTTTCCCCGGCGCTGCCCCGCGCCCGGGAAAATCAGCGCGTGCGGCGTGCCCGCGTGGGTGGACGCGAGCTGCTTTCTTCGGGGCGCTTGCGCGCTGGCTGCTCCGAGGTCGCAGGAAGTCGCGAAGCACGCAGGCACCGTTGGCACCGGGCGAACACTGCGATTATCATCTTGATATCTAGCGTCGAGTACACGGCTCCGAGCCCCGAGCCCGCCCTCCTCTCGCGTACATCGCTGCCCGCTTCCACGCCTGTCCGTCCAGATGAGGCGTCAGATATGCACACACGCACCAGACCACAAAGCACGCGCGGGGACACACGCACCCACCTGCGCGCGAACGTGATACTCGGCTTGCGCGGTCGCGCCCGCACTAGTACAATCGCGTTGTCCTTGGTCCGTTATCTCGCCCGTCGCCGAACCCGGTATGCTCGCGGAACTGAACGCTACGTGCGCCAGAGAGTGTCCTGTAGCTGTGCACGGCCCGGCTGGTGGATGTGCAGCCACTGGCCTTCGCGGCGGTACCAGTGGAGGCGGTGCTGGGACACCCAGAACACGACCTGCTGCAGCGTGGGGCAGTAGATGCGGAGGTCGAGCAGGATCATCTGCTGCATGCCCTCCATCGGGTGCGGCTCCCAGTGTGTCACGTCGAGCTCGAGCAGCGTGAGCGCAGGGAGCTTCATCAGACAGCGATGGAGGTGGTGCCACTGCGGGGCCGGTGTGAGCGTAACTCAAACTTTGTGCGCGACAGGTGTAGTCTGGCTACTCACCTCGCGCAGCGCCGCTGGCAGTGGCAGGATGCCGAGATAGCGGAGGTGCGGTGCGAAGACGGCGGTCGAGACGAGGTGCGCGGTTTCGAGCGTGAGCTCCTCCGGCAACCCAACGATGCTCAGGTTCCGCAGCGTCTTCATAATCTTGCCCAGGTCCGAGACGATGGTCGGTACCAGCGGCGCTGTCTCCTCCTCGGTCCTCATCTGTAGTCGCTTGAGCGGGCTGCCCAGCAGCTCGGCCACGACGAGGAGCGGTCCACTGTATGTCTCCAGGAGGGATAGCGCGTTTGGTGCGAGAGGATAGAGCGGGCCATCCTCGCGCGCGTCGTCGGTGGACAGGATACGCAGTTTGTTCTGGGTCTGCAGGAAGGACACCATGTGCTCGTCCCAAGGTAACTTGAGCGACGCTTCTCGCAGTTGGAACCTGATGTCCTCGTGGTTCAGTATCCAGGAGTTGGAGACCGTAGGGTCGTGTAGGATGAGATGCTCGAGGCACACAGTCTTCGTGAGCGCCTTCTGGATCGCGAGCCAGAACTGCAGAGGGGCGCTGGTAAGGTTGTTGCTCCTCGTGACCCGCCGCGGGTCCTGGAAGATATAGAGGCGCTTGACGTATGGTCCCCTGGATGCGTCGTGAATGACAATGGCGTGGCAGGCGAGGAAGATGGATTGTGCGTCGCGGAGAACCATGGTATCGTATATGCGAGGCTCGGCCGCGCGTTGGAACGCCTTGCTCGTGCGACTGAGTACGAGCAGGTCGCGCGGGCCGGCGTAAGACGCGATTGTGCTGAACACTTCCGAGGGCAACTGAAGCATGACGTCTTCGGGATGGTATGCCCGGTGTGAGGGGACTCAATGTGAATGGGTTCGTGATTGAGATCTTGCTTCAGAGAAGGGTCATGAGCGAAAGCATGTTGTAGGAAGTTTCGAACAAACCTGAATGCTGGACGGGAAGATCAGAAGGTGTGAGGACAGCTGCGTGAGTAGCTACAAAGCTTTGAAAGCGGTGTTGAATGGGTCGTGATGGAGCACTGAAGTCGGGATCTGCGATACACTCGGTCAAATTTGAATCCAGTATGATGAGGGAGAAGGTTATAGCGACCGGGGATTTCATGCGCGCTTGTCTTCAGCAGAAATATGACATACCTTCGAAGTTAGCGCTCGCTGTCTCGAGTTGTGGTGTTTCTGCCTGAACACGGGATTGTGTATGAGAACAACGCTGACATGAGGAACTGCAGAGCCAGAAATACGCACCTCGGTCGGTACGCAGTACGTTTGATAAGGCCGGCGCGGACGCTGTCCTAGCGAACTTGGCGAGTGGCGTCGCGGTGAACGCTTGGTTTGGGCTCAAGTATTCAGCCCCTTAGAAGATGCTCTGCAAACGATTGTTAGTCTCTGAGATGATTAGCTGTAACTTTGACTTCCACCTTGTATGCGCTGGTTGTAGAGGACAAGAGAGCGGGTGGTGGTGGTCGGGACCAAGCTGTGGCTCCTCGGCTAGCTGCAGGGATCGGGAATAAAGAACAGGCGCCCGGGTCATTAGCAATTAGACGCTCGGAATGGACGCGTTCGGGACTCACTCACTCTCTTCTTGATACCCATCGTCCACCATCCACCACCCCGCCCCCCTCTTTTTCCACTCATTCACGCGTCGCCGACATGGGAGAGTCTCGCACCGAGCTTCTGGCGTGGCTGAACGACCTGCTGCAGATCAACTACACCAAGGTTGAGCAGTGTGGCACCGGTGGCGCGTACTGCCAGATTATGGACTCGATCTTCGGTCAGTCTCGTGTGCATTCACCGCGCTCACTGTCTCGGGGGCTTATGGCGAGGATTCGCAGGTGATGTGCCCATGGCACGCGTGAAGATGAATGCGAAGCACGAATACGAGTTCATTGCGAACTTCAAAATCCTCCAGAACAGCTTCAGGCAGCACAAGGTCGAGAAGGTATGTCTACCCTTAATCTCTTTCTCACACCTTCCCTCATCGCCCCTGTCAGCCTATACCTGTGGAGAAGCTCGTCAAGTGCAAGATGCAGTAAGTGGCTCACCCTCGTGTCCGTTTTCGTCATTCACTCAGCATTTTGAAACACTCAGGGACAACCTCGAGTTCCTCCAGTGGAGCAAGCGTTTCTGGGACACCAACTACGGTGGCCAGGGATACGACCCTGTTGCACGGCGGCGCGGGGCTCCCACCGACACCCCTGCTACCATCGCTCCTCTCGCTCCCAGTCGCGGAAGCGGCGGCAACTTGCATGCAGGCGGGTCTAGGGCGGGCGGACGCACACCCATCGGAGGCCACCGCGCAGGCTCCACGCAACCAAACGAAGCCCTCCAAAATCTCCAAGCACAGTTGCGGGAGATGAACGTACATCTGGAGGGGCTGGAGAAGGAGCGTGACTTCTACTTCGCGAAGGTGCGTCAGATTGACATTACGTGTGCTCGCGTATACCTAGACATGTGTCCTTGGTGCATTCGTCTTGATGTCTTTATTCGGATCCACTAACCTCCGATCTAGCTGCGTGACATCGAGATTCTCGTACAGCAGCAGATGGAGGTGCTGCAAGCGGAGGACAAGGATGACCCAGTTCTGCGCGACATCCAGAAGATCCTATATTCAACGGAGGTCAGTTCCAATCATGCACCTCGCTACTTTCCCGAAACTGAGCCCCTCAGCAGGATGGCTTTGAGGTGCCCGAGGCGGCAGTAGACGAAGAGGAAACGTTCTGAAATACCGCTAGTCAAGTATACACCGTCTCGTCATATCCCCATTTAGTCGTTTCACTTCCTGTTGTATGCTTGCAGGGCTCGGCCTGCGCACCTCCTCCTAGTGTACTGTCGCTTTTCGGTCTTACCGCTTCCTGTCGCTTTGTCCCCGCACTCACAATGACATCTCTTCAGAAGTACGCGGTCTCCGTCCCCGGCGAGTACACGGTGAAGGCTCACCGCCCACGGTCTCGGATAGCTGCAGAGCGCGGGCAACATCAAGGTAGGAGCCAAGATGCCGTCAATGGGCGCGCCGTGGTCTCGTTCAGAGTGCCGTTCCAGGCACCCCAGGTGTACCGCCATTGCTGGTCTCTCGTAAAATGCAGTGTCGCACCCCGCCTAGCAGGATCCCGGTGATGCGACGCCAACGGGCGCGAGGCGGGCTATTAGCATTGACAAATGTATGCCGCCCGACAGCCACACCGTACTCCCATCCAACACCCTCTCTTCTTCCCCTCCACGACGATCGAGGCGCGCCTCCGATACGTTCGAACACGCTCTTTCTGCTTTATTTCCTACACTACTACTGCCATGCCTTTTAGCGAGGCGAATTCGCGCCTAATGCTCATCGACGACCGCGATCCAGCGGTGCAGTACCAAGGGGGCTGGGACCGCGATACGGCCTTCGGGGATAGCGTGAGCATCTCCTCAAGTCCCAACGCGTCGGTGTCGATGGAATTCGACGGTACGTCCCCCACCGCCCGCATACAGCCCTCGCGCCGTGCTGAACATAGTACATCCGCGCCGTCCACAGGTACGCGTATCATCCTCGTCGCGCTCGCAGTGCCTACCTCGATGAACTACACCGCACCGCCGACGGTGCAGTTCGCCATCGACGGCGCGGTTACGAACACGGTGACGCCGGGCGCGGTGGACGACTGGACGTTCTTCGCGATCTTCGACGAGCAGGGCCTCAAGGACGGGCGGCACACGGTCAACGCGACGGTGCTCGCGGCGTCAGACGACTACCCGTTACAGATCGATTACTTTATGTTCCAGCCGAGTGCGAAGTACTGGGGGCTCGCGCTCGCGCCGTCGACGCTGGATGTCACCGGCAGCGATAGTGGAGATGCGGGCAGCGACGGAGAGGGGTCGAAGGCGAAGGGTGGGAAGGCGAATGCGGGTGCGGTGGTGGGTGGGGTGTTGGGCGGGCTCGCACTCGTTGCGCTAGGAGTTGCGTTGTTCTGGTGGTGGAGGCGGAGGAGGCAGCACGCGTACACGTCCCTCGAGGAGGACGATAACGGTGAGTCGCAGTCAGGGTTCGCCTCTGCGGTCATGATGCTCGTGATTGACCACGGTCGCGTCCCATGCTGTCAGAGCCGAAATCGACGAGGACGGTTACACCGTTCGTCGCCACGCGGATGGCGGCCGCGTCCAACGTCGAGTCGAAACGCACATACTGCGATCCGTCAATTCCCTCAGCCTCATCCTCTTCCTCGACATCTGCACTATCTCCCATACCGACTACTCCCACACCGTCGGGCCCCGACTCTGTGGCACCCTTGGCGACCCCTTCGGAATACTCGAGCGCGGGCGCCACGGCAGCTCCCTCAAGCCCACCCTCGGGAGGCTCTGAGACTCACCTCTCTGGCCCTGCTAGTACGGAGCCAACACCGACACCCGTTCAAAAGGCACGGCATCCAATCAGAGTTGACACTATGCCGATCGCCCCGCCCGTGGCGCAGGAGAGCAGAACTCGAGGAGCGGATCCAGACTTGACCCCTACGGAGGCGCCGCCGCGGTATTCGGAACGGTCCACTTGACGGCGGGCGCTCATACCTGTTCTAGGCTTTCTGGCTGGCCCGGGTGCACCTCGACCGTATACTATCGCTTCGCTATAATCTTCAAGGCAGTCTGTTCAGGCCGCAGGCGAGCGAACGCTACATGTTCGATGACAGCTCATCTGTCTCCCACTGGTTGGCACTGGCACTCTCTATCGTGCTTTGGGGTCGAGCACAGTTCCCATTCAAGTGCACCCGGCTTTTGATATCAAACGCGCATGTGGAGATTATCCATGCACTGGTACCATTGGCAGCTGTGAGTACCGTTGCCAGTGTGGCCCCTGGTGTGGGGAGGATCTTGTTTATCCTGCGTAACGTCCGATCAGGTGCGGAATGATTTGGTGTTTGAATGAGTCGAATATGTACATGTTCATGTGCAAGGACCGGGTAAGTAGTAACTAGTAAGGACGTGGTGTGTCATTGGCAATGAACTTGAGAGGTGAGCGATGTTTCGACTTCGAAAATTGTACCCTTTTGACTCACTCTCCCTACAGAAGGCTGAAACCCGTATCTCCCGTTGCCATAGCTTCCCGTGCGGCACTGTGGACAGAGACAGAACCGAGTGTGTGCACGACACTATGAAATAGACTACACTTCGCGTAGGACTCCCAGGTACGTGATGGCCACTATATCCGCGCAGCAAGAAGCAAGAAGTTGGCTGTGTGGGAGTGGCGTCGTGTCGTGGCATGTATGCACGCACGCACGACGGTGAGTCTGATCATCCCTCCGACCAGGTATTTACAGATCTCGGTGAGCTCGGACGCTATCGCACGATACTACACTGCTACCTGCTCATGCCATGGCTACACAGACTGTCACAGAACCACAGCATCGGCGACGTCAAAAAGCACACAGGTTGCACAGGATGTGGTCAGATCATCAATACATATCGGCATAGCTGTCATATAGGCACTTCCACGACCGCGAGGAGTAGCATCAAGCATCCTGCGGAGCAACAATCAGCGCTTCGTCCGCATATACCTGGTCCTGTACATGGCGGCCGATATTTCCACCCCTCACTTTTCTCCCTGTCTACTTCCTACCGTTCGGAATGAAGGACGCACGCAGCGCAAACCGCTATGTCTCGGTTCCTGCGCAAGACATCGACATCCAATACGACGCCAGCTGGACGAATGCCACGGTCGGTGGCCGGAATCCGGTGAAGAGTACGACTAACCCTAAGGGGGCTAGCACGGCGACCTACAATTTCCATGGTAGGATACCCCGCACATGTCCCGTGCCCTGTATCCTCTGCTAACACGATATGGCCATTCGAACGCAGGAATCGCTATCTACTTATGGGGGTACATTGGGCCCGCGGGTCCGCCAACTCCGAGCGTCGAATGCTACGTCGACAACGTCCTAGCCCCGCCAACCCCCGAAATCCTTTACGGCAAGCCAGACGGGATCGCGCTCTGGGTATCGCGGCAAATTTGCTTCCAGGACCAGCTTACAGATGGCAACCACACCTTCAAACTCGTCGTCACCGACGCGAGCGATGCGTACCCGTTCATGCTCGACTTTCTCCAGTTCAGCCTCTCGAGCCAGCAGTACGAGGACCTGAACGTTGAGGGTCAACTGGGCGCAGCGGCGTCTTCATCCAGCACATCGTCTACGCCAACGTCGAGCACCGCGTCAACGTCAGCGACAACGACCGTCCAACCAGCATCGCAGTCGGATGCGACGTCCGCCGGCCCGATCGTGGGGGCGGTGCTTGGCACGATTGTAGGGATGGCTCTGATAGCAGTGGGAATATACTTCGTCGTCAGACGCAGGAGACAAGCATACTCGAAGCTGGGCAACGACGGTGCGTATACAATGCGGTGTCAAACGGGATGGTGAACTCACTATGCTCTATGTCATAGATCTTCACCAGGATGAGGAGAAGATTGTTCCCTTCACCACTCCGCGCCGTCGACCTCTCTTCCTCTCACCGGCGTCGACACTGTCCATCGTCCCGGAATCGGACGATGCTTCAGAGGTTCCGGGACCGTCCACGGCCGCAGCGACATACCAGCCATCTCCGGGCCCTTCTACGGAGAGCGTGCGACCTACCAAGGACAGGAAGAGCGCTGCAGCAGGACTATTCAAGGCGTTCGGACGGGTGCGGCGGAGGACGGACCCCGACTCTACGATGTCAGAAATTCCCTCCGAAGCTCCCCCTATGTACTCTTCAGAGGCCGCTCAGGCGGGCTGATCCTAGCGTGACTCAACGAACCTCCTATCCCCTTACACCATCCTTGATACCCAACTGGAGCTGGGATCCGGCTTATTGTTGCGACGTATTATTTATGGGTACATTCAAGTACATATGTATCTACGACATGAGCCTTCTACGATACGCCTATCTACCCCGAGAAGCATTTTACAACATGATAGACACACATCTATACTCCACAATACCTAGACACGAGCAAGGAGCTTCCGATTCACAGCATACTTGGAACATAAAAGAAGTGACGACCCAAGGAGGTTCACGATGCCGCATAGGATGATCATACCAATGTAGTTCCCCTGGTCAGCCTTCAACACAGCGCCGGCCGCAGGACTGCCTGCCAAGACTCTGCAAAAGTGCGTGAGCAAGTGTTCAGCGCTCAGCATCCACTCTCCAAGCCAGGTTGCACAGAACCACTCACCCGAACGACGCGACGCTGTACAGGATCCCGATGCGCGTCCCCACCTCCTCGATGTCCGAGATCTGCGCGATGCACGGGATCTGCATCGCGAGGAACGCTCCCGAGAAGCAGCCGTACGCGGCTGCGAACAGCACGATAGCGACGAGCGAGCGGGCCGCGCTCCAAAAGGCTAGCGCGAGCACGCCCATGAGGAGCGTGCTCGGGACGGCGATGTTGAAGCGTCCGACCACGTCGGCGAGGAAGGCGGGCGCGATGCGGCCGACGATGCTGCCGCCGTTCATCGCGGAGATGATGTAGAAGGAGGTGCCGGAGGATACGCCGCGGTATATGGAGTAGTTCGCGAGGTATACGAAGGGGATGAAGAGGCCTGCGATTACAAGCGTTTAGTCCTAGGTACTACAGCGTAAGGCGCGTTGTATTTGCGTACCGAAGTTAACCAGGAGGCAGCCTGCAACGAGCAGCACGAACGGCCGGTCGCGGATGACCTTCGCGCTCGGTATCAGGCTGGCGTTCTTGCGCCCCGGAGGGATGCGGCTCGTGATCGTGGCGCACGACACGGTGCAGAGCACAATACACATGAAGCCCGACACTCGCACCGCCCAGCCGAAGCCGATCTGGGCGAAGAGTTGTCGGTACATTATTGGGAAAACGACGCCCCCTTGCGGAAGATGGTGAGCTTCAACGAGAACGCGAGATTATATAAAGGATAGCTCACCTACTCCGGAGCCTGCGATAGCAATACCGACGGCCGTGGCTCTGTATTTCCGGAAATGCGTAGAGATGGACGCAAACGTCGGGTAAAACCTGTACCGACGGATGAGCGGGAAGGGAACGGCTATAGGGCCTTCATGGGTACTCACAGCATGCCGTAAGACAGACCCGTCAGGAAGCCCTGGACCAGCAAGAACTGGTAGTACTCAGTGCATACGCTCGTCAGCATCGTTGCCACGGCGAGCAAGATCGACCCTGGGATCAAGATGACATGGGGCCCGAACGCGTCGAATATCCTCCCGAGGAAACCGCCCTGTACACCCGGGAAGTGAGCGGGACGTCTCACTGCGCACACTGTAGATGAAAATGAGACTGAGGCTCACCGAGAAGTACAATATCCACAGCTGCAGTGATCCGATCCACGAGATCGTCGACGCGGGCAGGTCGCGGAGCTGGTTTTGGGCATACCACGTCTCGAACGCACCGAATGCCGTGAGCTGGCCGCAGCAGAAAAGCGCGAGCACCGCGCCGAAAACAGTGAGCCACGCCTTCAGCCCGCCGTCCGGGTACTCCGACGCGTCCTGTAGGGCCTGTGGGGAATTTGGAGGGGAGTATCCGAGGCTCTCCGCGGACTTGGGCTCGGGAGTGCTGGGAAGTTGGAGAGTCGACACTGTGCTAGTGGCGGATTCCTTGTCTGGGAGGGCTTCCGCCTGCGAGGACGCGGACACGGACTCGGAAATCGAGGCGGTTCTGACGAGCGGCGGCATCGTGGACGGCTCGAGAGGGGGTTTCTGGTTCTGCGGGGCATCCGCTTCATACTCGCGCAGGGTGATATAGGCGAAGCGAGCCGCCGCGTGCGTGTGCGTGTTGATACACACCGCGGAATTGGCCACCCCTGCGCACGGGGGGCGCGCGCGCCGTGTTCGCCGCGCGGGCGAGGGAGAAATAGCACTCGGCCGGACGCACCAGTCCAGAAGGCGGACAGGACCGGCTTCTCCTAGATCACGCTCGCGCTTCGTGAGAGTAAGCGCGAGTAAAGGGTGCGCCACGATGAGTCGTGCGCCGCTCTACAAGCGGAAAGGGCTCACCATAAATCGATGGTGCCGGCAGAGAACCAGAGAACGCAGTTCCGCTGGAGGGCACAGTACGTAGCATGCGGAAGCGAAACTCCAAATGTGCGGGCACGCGGGGGCGCGGCCGACCGGCATTCATTTGAGTTTCGTAACGGCCACGGCCACAGAAGCGGCTTTCAGGGCGTCGCGCCTCGGTAGCTAGTGCCCTGTGTACCTGCCGTTCAGTAACGGGAATGAGCTCGCTGAACGGCCTCGTCGCCATCTTTTTCCGTCCTGTAAGTTGTAAATAGGTCAGAAATGGCCACGGCTGAGGGAAAAGACTGCACTCGCCCCGTCTTCCTGGGTTTGATCTCCGGGCGGTCAAATGACCACGCTCGCGCGTAAACGCTAGTCAGCGACTCAGTCAGGAAGTTCTCCCGTCGTTCGCTTCGCCCGCGTCTTCATGCACGCCCCCCGGGCCCGCCCAGACCACCGCGCACGCAGCACGTCACAAGAGGTAAGCCCTATGCTAATATGTATGAGCGCACTAACGATACAGCGTTGCAAACACGAGTCTTGGAGCGTCCGGAGGCCGTCCCGCCCACATCATACCACTAGCAAGATCCGGCGGTCCAGGCGAAGCCGTGCCCCCAGCATGAACAGCGCCCCGGCGACGTTTGAGACGCCGCAGAGCACGATCATGCCCGTATACGAGCCGTGTCCTGCCCTCAGAAGCGCACCGGCCGCAGGGCCGCCCGCGAGGGCGCTATGAAACGCGGGGCATGAGCGTTCTCGCTCCTGCGGATACGGAAGACCATGAAAACTCACGCGAACGAAATGATGCTGTATAGGACGCCGATCTTGGTGCCGATTTCGTTTATGCGTGATATTTGCGCGACGCAGGGGATGAGCATCGCGATGAAGGCCCCCGAGAAGAAGCCGTAGACGACCGCAAAGAGGATGATGGCGACGAGTGAATGTGCGAATATCCAGAAGACGAGCGCGGAGAGGCCCATGAGGAGCGCACATGGCACCATAACGTTGAAGCGGCCGACGGCATCTGAGAGCAGAGGCGGGGCCAGACGACCGAGGATCCCACCGCCGTTCATGGCGGAGAGGACATAGAACACCGTATTTGAAGAGATATGTTGGTCCTTGGCGTAATCGGCGATGTAGAAGAAAGGGATGAACAGCCCTAAATTTACGCGTAAGCGAGATGAACTGCGCAAAGTCGCAGAGCTAATGTAACGCTGACCTAGACATATTAGGATGCTCCCTCCTACCATCAATACGAACGGAATGTCATTGAATAGCGTGAGGTCGAGAAGAGGCGCCTTCGACTGCACGGGTGGACGGAGGCTGGTGATCGTGGCCACGGCTATGCAGCATGCGGCCAGCGAGATGAAGCCCGAGATTCTGACTGCCCAGCCGAACCCCACGTGTTCAAACAGGTGCTGGAACATGATGGGATACACGACTCCGCCTGGAGGATATGATTGAATACCGGAGTGGAGCAGGGACGGAATGCGTCGCACCTACGCCAGAACCCGCGATGGCGACGCCGAGCGCGGTTCCCCGGTATTTGGCGAAATGTGTCGAGATGGCGGCAAGGGAAGGATAGAACCTATCAAGATGTCAAGTCTCAAAAGTGTCCGATAAGAGCTAGATTCATGAAGCGTACATCATCCCCACCCCGAGCCCGAACAGGATACCTTGTGTGAGAACGTATTGGTAGTATTTGGAGGAGAGACTCGTCATCATGGTGCTGAACACCAGTACGACGGTCCCGGGGATCATGATAACGCGAGGGCCGTACGCATCGAATAATCGGCCAATGAAGCCGCCCTGCTCAAAGGTTCTTCATATTAATGGCTGTCGGCCGTGGTAGTGTATGGCTTACCGAGAAAAAGAATATCCATAGTTGTATCGACCCGATCCATGCGATCGTTGATGGTGGAAGCTCGCGAAGCTGGTGTTCGGCGTACCATGTTTGGAACGTGCCGAACGAGTTCAGCTGTCCGAACGTGCAGAAAAGAGCGAGGAAGGCCCCGAAGACCGTTAACCAGGCTTGAAGACCACCATCCGGATATGTTGGTAGTGAGGTTCCAGGGTTCATAGAGCTTTTCTCTGCGTCAGAGTCGTCTTCTTGAGCCATTGCTAGTATCGAGCCGTCATTGACGTGGGTCGAGGACGCGTCTACTGGCCATTTCTCCATGGCGGAGATAAGGTGGTGCTCAGCCGCGGAGCGAGTTGAGGTGGAACCAGGCGGGGGCGGAAGGCTGGGTACGTATGCGAGAGCAGACATTATATGCCATCCCGGAGTTGTCTACGGAGATCGCCCAGGAGATTAGGAGCATGACTCTTCGCAGGAGACGGCTTCGTGGGATCCAGCTCCGTGGCACGTCGGAAGAGCTGTCAGCGCGGAGGCGGGTAGCGAGAAGGCGGGGTAGCTATCAGCGGCACCGGTCCATCCAGGATGTCGAGAAAGCGGGGGTCCATACATCGCCCGTCGCCGGAGCGGTGATTCCTGCTCGATATTGCTTGGGAATGGACAGATCCAAGTGACAGAACTGACCTGGTTGGGTGCATCCGTCAAGCGCGGACAGCTTGTCATTCGGCCTGATGGAGGAAGAACGGACAGCTGCCGCAGCATTCGTCGAGCACATACCCTCTCAGCCACGTAATGCATGGATCTCGGCGCAGATTCAGCAATTCGACTGTCAACAGCGGTTGGACGTTAATGCCCACGCACCGCACAGAGCATGCTTCGCTGGCTCCGTCGGGGCCGAGCCGAGGCGCCAGCAGCCACACAACGACCGCCCGCGATGCAGTCGGCGGGGAAGGCCCACCGGGAAGCGATGAATACGCCATCGTTCCGGTTCCTGGGACCTTGCCCTCGTCGTTCGATCTGCAGGAGCGACCGCCATCGACGATGCTGAGATCCAGCCCCCAGAATTCGAAATCGGTATGGCATGAACACCTGTAGACTGATCCTCAGTACAATCACGAGTTGAACGCCCCACTCACCTATGTGTCGTTGAGTTCATGCGCATACGTAAAGACACCCACTGCTCCGCCATTGTCGGGGCTACGAACCATTTGCTCACATGTGCATATGTGCAGCTATTGCGTGAGGTCCTTGGTTCGCGGAAACCTACTACGTAGCAAATACCCACGCAAACAGCCGTGTCACGCTGCCAGTGTAATTCTCAGGATATTGAAGCGAGCTATGGTTAGTGACGACAGTTCGAGAATAGGCTTGTGAACGGAGGGTGGAGACAGCAGGCGTTCAACTTCCTGCGTGGTACAACGTACGGGAGCAGCGGGAGAATATCTTTTGCAAAGAGGTCCCGGTTGCGGAGACGCAGAAGTCCATCGGAGTTTCAAACCGTCACTTACCTGACTTATGCCCTTCTTTCTCCAGGCTAGAAGCTGTGAGATGAGATAAAAACCGAGCCGCGTTTCCCTCTTCTTGCCTAGAAGCCCAGATGCAAGAGCGTCGGACACAATTCTAACATGAAGGCAGCATGGTGGTCGTGTTCAGCTCGATGTACGCGTTAAATGCCGCAGGTCCGATCTGAAACTCCGGTATTCCCACGCTTAGTAGTCATTTGTCACTACGAGTACAACTACCTCAGTACTTATAACAAGCTGTCCCTCGAGCCTCAGCGTACGGGACCGTACCGCGAACGTGCACAACACATTGGCTGAGCTTGCCATGCGGAAGGAGGATCGATAATTTGGTAGATACAACGCCGTGCCCTCAAGTTACTGCCCTCATTAGCATTTCTCATCCTCTATTCACGTCGTTGGACAGATATCCGTACTTCTCGACTTCGGCAGCCACTTTGACGACCTTCTCCTTGACCAACCTCACCGCGTCTTCGCCCGGAGGGATGTGGAGAGGAGGGTCCGGCAACTCCGCAACGGCGTTCAACACCTCCGCCGCCGCCTGAACGTTACCCGTAGGGACGAACTCGCGCCATCCGTTCCGCATGGCGTGGACGGGCCGCAAACTGTAGGCCGGGTGCGGGGGCTGCCAGATGATTTTTTGCACGCCTTCGGTGGCAAACGACCCGAGCTGGATGAGCGTGATCTGAAGGGGAGTAGCCCGGTAAGTGGCGGTCGAGCGGTCGAGCGATGCGGGAGGAATCATGGCACTCGCCTTAATGTTCCAAGCAGGGTCAATCTCCGCCGCGATCGCCTCGGTGAGCCCCTCCAGCGCTGCCAAATGGGTGATCTGCTCAGTAACATCCAGGACCCGAACCAGAGGCGAGCACGCACCGAACTTGGATGCACTGTGGTAGCTCAAACCGGGGAGGCCGACGAACCCGCCCACGGACGAAATCTGGATGAGCCGTCCACCGGCTCCGGGCGCGTTCACGTCGCGGAAGAACGCCACCGCCGCGCGCGAGACATTCGCGGCGCCCCAGAAGTTCGTGTCGAACATCGCGCGCGCGTCCGCCTCGCTCGTGGACTCGGCCTCGCCGAACGTGCCCCACGCCGCGTTGTTCACTACGACGTCCAGCCGGCCGAATGTGGTCTTGACCTGTGCGAAGGCGGCGGTGATCTCGTCGGGCTTACTGACATCCAGCTTGAGGACGAGGAGGTAGGAGGAGGGGTACTTCGCCTTCAGGTCGTCGAGAGGCTCTGTGCGCCGGGCGGTGGCGACAACGATCTCGCCCTTTGCGAGGACGAGTTCGGCCAGTGCTCTGCCGAGGCCGGTCGACGTTCCGGTGACTGTCGAAGTGGTGAGCGCACTTTCGAGGATATGTGTCGTGCACTTACTGAGCCAAACTCTAGGCGATGTCATGGTGTATCTGCGTGCTCTGAGGAAAGTTGTTACGATCTGCACAGGACGCACTTTCCCAGTTATATACTCCCGACGCACACCTCGACGTACGGCCTTCTACGGGTAGTGCTGAAGACGTCTTTCGGGCGACCTCGTCATGCCCGAGGCATTTTGTTGCGCTAGAACACGTCCAGCATCGCACCCGGCGCTACATCCCGTTTCCCGGAAGCGTCTACGCGGGCACACTCCATGGTACTGCAGAGTCTTCTGTCATCTGCCGAAAAGTCGGGCTAATGAGGTAGGTTGGTCAGCAAGTTCGCTGTTGAGTCTTGCATGTCGTGCTGAAAGGATGCAGAAGGTAATTCGCTACGTGCCAGAATGAATAGTCCAGCTCATCGTGGGCGTCCGGTGCTGACAACCTCCAAGACTGACGGCTGAACGTTGAACCACCGTCCTAAACCGCATAGTGCGCTCGTTGACCATGATGAAGGATGGGGACACGAATAATTGTCGAACTCTCATTGCTAGTCTAGGAGTTCGAGTCTTAGCCAAAGTCCGAAGACCAATAGCTCACTTGCGTCATAAGCTGACACAGCATCTGTTCAGGCGCGATCGCTAGCTTCGCGCAAACGTCTCGAGAACCGAGTGGAATTTGTCTTCAGAGTCGGTAGCACATTGTGTGACTCAGAAACTAGGTGCGTGATCAATTGTAGACCGCCCACAATCGCTCGAAATACTGACCTGCCGTCTGCCTTCGCTCCTCACACTTTTCTTCCCCGTTCACAGCCCATGTACGCCGCCCTCACTTGTTCCCACTGCCCCTCCAATCCACGCACCTCTACCGTCTGCGGGTCCCCAGGGAGAACATCCAGAGCATTGTCGCTCCACACCGCCTCCTTGTACGCCCCAGAACCATCGCCACCGTCCAGCGTAAAGAACAAGCCTTTCACCGGCCTCTCCACGCTCACAGTGATCGTCCCCCAGTCGATGTCGACCCGGAGCGCGGGGTCAGGGAAGTCGACGTGCCGGAACGGCTGCGGCCAGTCAGCATAGCGCGCGAGGACGTCCCCGGATTCGCGCGCGATAAGACGCGCGCCGACGACAACGGAGTGTGAGGTGGTGACCCGCGCGGCCGTGCCTTCGCCTTCGGGAAGCGGCGGGCACGGGCACGGGATGGCGAGAAGCTCGGTCGACTGGTTCGGGTGCAGGACCGCGTCGATGCTCTGGGTGTGCGTCCACGGCGAGCGCAGGTCGAAGCAGCGGAGCTCGAGGCGCACCGCGCGCGCCTCGAGGGTGCGGTTCGTCCCCCAGACCTCGATCGTCGCGCCCACTGAGCGGAACGCGCCGAATTCGTAGAACTGTCGTAGGGTGGAAGAAGGCGCGGTTATATTGATATTGCATGGAGGGGTGGCAGATCGCCCGCGCGCGCACGGATCTGTACGTACCTGCTTTGGGCGATCGTTGTCTCGGTTTTGGGTCACCTGTGTGGACAGACGAAATTCGATGAGCTGAGCGCTGCTGAAGCGCAGCATGGCCATGGACTGACAGTCCTGATAATGCCGACCGTGATCGGCCTCAACTCTCGCGCGATGGTGTAATACGCCGGTTTCGCGCGCCTCTGCGGGCAGTTTAGCGCGGGGTGGCGGGAGACCATCAAGCGAACACTCACGAAGAAGTCGACGATGGACCACGATGTGACCGGCCAACAGTCATTGAGCTGCCATATGAGCGCGCCGGCAGTCTGGCCATGCTCATCATGAGTGTCCTGGATCCTCGGTGGGAAAGGTCGGGGCAGTGCTCACGTATTCCTTTCCCCGCCCTCTCCATTCGCGCCGCCACATCCTGTACGCTAGGCTAACCGCCTCTGACTGCATGATCTGTGTGTTATAGATATGCCTGACAGAGCCTGTGCTTGAGTGCTCAGCGAACCTGCGCTATTGGAACGTTATACACACGTTTCGGGGTCGCCGGTCAGCCTGAAATTCTCGTTCATGACGATCGCAAAGCGCCGTTCGTGGTTGCCCGCACGGTTGTGTTGCGCCATGAGCCGTGACTGAGCCCAGCGCTCCTCGACGTCCCCATTAAGCCAATAGTCGACCGTCTTGATATTCGGGAATGACGGCACGCCAAACTCGCTGCCCATCCGCCACACTGCTGTTAGCGACTGACATTGGTGACCAGGGCCACACGCCCACATACCTCACGAAACGTCCGTTCCGGAACGCATACCCCTGCCACGGGCGTTCTTTGCCTGCCCAGATATCCCACTGGTGGATGTCGCCGACAGTCGGGTCGGACGTGTCCCAGCCTTCTCCGCCGTACGGCGAGCCGCGGTGATACGGGACGTCGCACAGTGCGGCGACGATCCCCGGTAGGACGTCCTCGTAGAGAACGCGCGCGGGGAGGTCGGCGACATCTGGTGGCATACGTCAGGATCGGGCAGAACCGTAAGAGAAGGAGGGAAATTGCATACCGCCCCATTGAAGAACTTGTTGATAGTCTGTCTCAATCTGTCAGTGTGGATGTTGTGGCTTTGGTGGGCCCGTTCAGTGCATGAATTGACCTTCGTTATTCCCGCAGAACAGCGCGAGCGACGGATGGTGCCGCAGTCGGGTAACCGCGCCCTCGGCTTCCTTCCGCACGTTCTCGACGAACTCTTTATGTGCTGGATAGACACCACAGGCGAACTGGAAGTCTTGCCACACCAGTATACCTAGCTCTGTTGATTTGTAAAATGACGCTTTGGGCTCAGCACACAGCTATTCGTGCGACACGATAGAGAGCGGTCACGCACCGTCGCAGATGTCGTAGAAGCAGTCGGGCTCGTAGACGCCCCCGCCCCAGAGGCGCACCATGTTCTGGTTGCCGTCGCGCAACAGCGTGAGCCACGCACGGTAGTCGTCTTTGCGCAGCTTGGTGAGGAAGCTATGGGCGGGTATCCAGTTCGAGCCTGCCATGGTCAAACATCGTGAAGGTCAGTGAATGGATGTCAAGAGATAGGTCCTCCGAGGGGCATACCACCCATGAACATCCGCACGCCGTTCACTTCGAAGAGGAATGTCGTGCCCTTCCCGTGGCGGTCGGGCTCCTGCAGCGGCTCCTGGACGAGTTCGACGCGGCGGAAACCAATCTTCTGCGTTTGCCTGTCCAGCATTTCGGATTTCTGTGCCTGTGCAAATAGTCAGAACAACACCTCAGAAACCATGAGGGGACGGACGTACGGCTGACAAAATCTCGACAACCACGTCGTAGAGCGGTTGCTCTCCATACCCGACCGGCCACCACAGCCGCACGGGTCCCTGTGAAGAAGTCTCACAGTTGACCAGGACGTCCAGAGTCATCCTCGGCTCTCGCAGCGGTGCCTCGAGATGGTCGACGCGGCTTTCGACTACCCGCTCGCCGTCAAGTACGCAAATCCGGAGCATTCGCACTGCCGACACATCTCCAGCCAGCGCTATGTCCACCTTGAGGGAGGCAGCGAGCTCCGGAGAGGGAGATACTGTGGCGTGGGCGTGAACGGTCGCGATACGCGTGTTGTATGCGAGTAGCTTGATGGGGCGGTACGGCCCACAGGTCATCAGTTCAGGACCCTGGAGTTACGAGCGTTCAGTTGCTAGCAATGAGGGATGCGCCGGGTTAGGCATACCCAGTCCCACCTATGACGACGGATTGAGCGGATATCTTTATGGTGCGTTGTAGGACTGACCTCCAGCAGTACTGGGCCTTGCGCAGATATACTCGGCTAGGATCTCCTAGGTTGGTCGAGCCTGCGCGCACGCGGCCGTACCGCGCCTCCAGCTCCTTCGCGACGAGCTTCGTGGACTTGAAATGCAGGAGGAGACTATTGCTAGACTCCTTGAGTGATGACTTGGAGACGGCAACCTGTACCGATATCTAGCTTGAAGCCTTGGTGAAGGTGGGGTGATGATGGCGTACCGAATATTCGCAGAACATGTTGTCCGTCGCTAAGATTCGAACGCCATTCTGTCCGTCATCTAGTGGTCGGTGAACTAGCTTCATGGCTGAAGGTTCACACTAACCAGGTAGACATCGCAGACCGTATCCAATCCTTCGAAACTCAGCTCGAAGTAGTCTCGCCTGCTACTTTCTGCATCTAACTCGAACGTGGTATAATAGAGCCATTCGCGCTCACCGACCCCTGTGAACATCATGTAACAGTGAGCACTTTTCGTTGACCCGTAAGCCAAGCAGAGCCTTACACTGCACGTCATGCTCGTTGAAGCCTATGAACGGATCTGGTATGCGATCCGCCTTGATGAGCTCGACGTGGATCTCGGAGGGGAAGGACGAGGCGCGGGTCCATCCTTCCCCGTTCACTTCGTCGATGACAGACGAGATGGAGTGGTCGCGCTCTTTCCACTGCCACGCTTGATCGAGTGCCGTCGTCCGCGCCTGCATATCTGCGCGTTGCGTTCCCGGAGGCGAAGGCGGCCTGGGTAGGAGTGATTCGTCGTCGTCTGAGAGCCTGAGAGTGTCTGCGACCTAGTGACGTTCTACAGGGGCTCTGTTCCTCGCACCAGTACGTGCGATCCCTGCGAAAGACATCGTATACCGCCCAGCTATAAACACTCAACTTGACCGGAAGCAGAGGACACGAGACCATGTCTCGTGGATATGCCGGTCCGAACCCATAGAAGACAGATCACAATCTCCAGCAGGACAGGATGGGTCTGTCCGCAAAGAATGGTGGGTATGTTCTTCTCATTCTTCATGGTTCGGAATGGTACAGCAAGTCGCGATGCACGTATAGCGGTTGCAGTGTACGCGATGCGCGATTGGCAGTGTAGGATGTCTGAAGGGGCGTTCAAGAACATTGCTGCTTGTGAAACAAGAATCGCTCTATTCGCGTAGGAGCGTAACAAGCACTACATGCTATTATACAAGAACACTGACACGCACCGCACCGCGAGGGCATGTCCTCCTGATCTCGACCCGTCCTCCACAGAAGTCGCCAGACGCGCCGTATACCACACCGCTCTCTTTGGAAGGGCAGCGCAGGATGTACAGGAAGTGATGCTCTGCCCAGGGAATGAGGCGCCGCGAAAGTCGAGGAAAGCGTTCAGCGAGCCAATTTATCTGGGCGTAAGTAGCGAAAGAAATGCGCGCTTCCAGCTTATATAGTGCCGCTTTCGGCAGATGCCGAACTGACGCACGGGCCAGCTGTGCGCGCCCTCGGCGTTCGTTCGCACTTGTTCGCGTCGTCGAGACGAATGGCTTGTTGGCTGCTGACGACGGCGACGAAGACAAGAACGATGTGCTCGACGCGTCTCTCGGCTCACCTGGTGTCTTCTGAGCTCTGGCGGCGTTCGAGAGCTGGCCTACAGGTCGACACATACGGCGGTACCGCAGTGCGCCACCCACCCTCCTGGTCTTCCAGACTGCTGCGGTACTCGTAGGATTGGCTGCTCTGCATCTTCTGGCGACTATGTATACTGCTCTGAACTCTCTGGCGACTTTTGCGCACGACCCACATCGCAATACCTCTGCAAGGTACCGCCACGCACGATTCTCTGGCGTTGTAGCCTCGTGGCGCGGTCTTTGTGTTCAGCTACAGCACCGGATCCAACCTTCTGTGGCCGGGCCCAATCAACCGCCTTTGTCCTCGGCTGCGGCTATAAAACCAGCTTCGACCTATCTCGCGCCCGAATACGCCTCTGCCCGTATTCACACAAACCCAACCAGCTGCTCTCCTTCACATCAAACGTTCGCAGACCCTTTCATCCGCGACCACCACCATCTCACCACGCCGGCCACACCCCTCCTCGCCCCTCCTCTCTTCTCCACGCTATATCCCCACACACCACACACACACGATGATCATGCACACGAATATCGAGTTTGCTATCGCCGCCGTGAAGGAGCGTGGCCACGAGCTCACCGTGCCGAACGTGCTCGCCGCCTACATCCACTGCATCGCCGCGCACATTCCACCTGAAGACGCCGAAGACGAGAACGCGATCGCGCAGGCGGCGATCGTCTCGTTCGAGCGCGCCATGGACAAGTACCCCGCCCCATCCCCACCTCCGCTCGCCACAGTCAAGGCCAAGGCCGCAGCCCCGGCCGAGGTGGCGCAGGACGCAGTGGGGAAGCGCATGTTCTGCGCCGAGGTCGCGCAGCTCAGGGCCGACTACCTGCGCGCGTTGTGGCGTGCGTCGGAGTACGACGCAGGGTCCACGCAGGGCTGCACATGCCTGTCGTGCGGGTGCCTGCTGAGGGTGCGCAGCAGCCAGGTGCGGAAGCTGGACTCGGGCGACGAGGACGAGGCGTATCCCCCGCAGCCCGTGCAGAAACGCCGCACCCGTGAGTCGTTTTGGTTTGATGTGTGCGTGTGCGCGGAGATGCTGACTGGGTATTCGTATTACAGGGAAGACGAACATGAAGAAGCGCAGGGCTGTGAAGAAGGTGCCGTTTGACCCGTACGCGCCGTCGACGAGCAGGGTTGCTATCTGAGTACTGAGTGTGTCTCCCCTTCCCTTCCATGTTCATCTCTCCTGTTTCCCCGTCACAGTCTTGCCACACCGTCGAATCCCCGTGTATCTCTGTTCTCCGCTGTATTACATGCATGGACAGCCCCTCCGGATGTATCGATATCACTAGCTACGTCTTCCTCCAATGACATGTCTATCCTCACGTTCGTCGCTAGTCAGAGTACCCTTAAGTTCCAACATACCCCGCAATCGGAGTCGCGGATCGCGATCACTGCGAGGGTAGCGCGACAATCCGAGTGTCAGGGGCGCCTCGCACGCATTCATGACATCACATTAACAGATAGCGCGACTCGCGTACTCGCGCTCCAAGTCGCGCGGCGCCTCCCTCTTAACCCTCCTCCGCCCAATCACGCTCGCGCAGTTTCCCCTGACTCTCCCCAGATACCCCCTCCCCTCGCGCCCTCGCGGCTGCAGTACAAGCCATGCCCCTCGCACGCTCGCTGAGCAAGAGCACCCCGCCACCGCTCCCGACAGTAGCCGCGCACGCCAACGCCGGCGCCACACAACCGCGCCGGCGCCGCGCGTGGCTCACGAACGGGTGCATCCGCACGACCGTCACGCTCGTCGTCTTCGGCGCGTACATCGCCTGGGCGCAGCCGTGGCGCGTGCACCACGACCCCTCGGCGCCCGAGCTCCCCGAGGGCAGCTGGACGCTCACCATGCCCGACCGGCTGCGCGAGGTCGCGGCGGAGGGCGTGCTGCGCGCGCCGCCGCTCGGCGCGCCGAAGGCCCTGCGGACGAAGTGGGGGATGTACTCGCCGTGGCGCGCGATTGATGAGTACCGCGTGCCGCCTGCGGGGTGCGAGATCACGCAGGTGAGTGTCGGTGCTTCGGAGTGCTTGTGTGCGGGTGGGGGCCGGTGCTTGTGTCCTGGGCACACGGCCGAGGTGCAACTCTGGGCGAGGGCGCTGCTGGTCGTGTGCGCGGGATGCGGTTGTGTGATTGGCTCGGAGAGCCTTATCGGCAAACCTTGCACAAGGAAAGCAGACCCGACTTGAACGCGCCGATGCGAGCTCCATGCCAAGGCCTCACCCTACAATTTGCTTGTGCCAGTCGTCTGTCCAACCTGCAAAGTACATACAACTAACGCTGCTTCTCTCCTAGGTCAACATAGTGCGTCCACCCATATGAGCACATCCCTTTCGTCCGACGTTACGAACCCGCACTCTGCACAGCTGCAGCGCCATGGCGCACGATACCCCAACGCCGAGGACGGCGAGAACTATGCGGAGGCAGTCGGGCACCTCGCCTCCGCCGACAAGTTCAAGGACAAGCGGCTCAAGTTCATTGAGCAGTACGAGTACGAGCTGGGCGCGGACGACTTGGTGCCGTTCGGGGCCGCGCAGTACGTGCACCGCGTTTCTCAGTAGCTGGCTTACACCAGGGCTGACTAGAATGCTTGTAGGACGTTTGAAGCGGGTCAGGTTGCGTACAAGCGATATGCGCACCTGGTGAACTCGACACAGATTCCGTTTGTGCGTGCCGCGGGCGCACCAAGGGTTATCGCCACTGCTACGAACTGGACCGTCGGGTTTGCAGCTGCGAGCCACCAACGCCACCAGCCCTATCTCAACGTCATCATCTCCGAAGAGGTGTGCCCGATCCGCCTCGTTCAGCTCATCCTGCATATACTCATACGCACCCCAGTACAACAACACGCTGAACAACGACTGCCCGAACGCGGGCGACGGCTCGCGCGAGACGGACATCTGGCTGTCGCACTTCGCGCCGCCGATCGCGGCGCGGCTGAACAGGGGCGCGCCGGGCGCGAACATCACGAACATGGACGTGTTCAACCTGCTCGCGATGTGCCCGTTCGAGACGGTCGCGAAGGAGACGCTGAGCCCGTTCTGCTCGATGTTCACCGAGGACGACTTCCGCGCGTTCGAGTACCACGGCGACCTCGAGAAGTACTACAAGACGGGGTGAGCCAAGGCGCTCCTTCATAACTAGTCGCATATTGGCTAACTACGTCGCCCTGTAGATATGGAGAGAAGCTCGGCCCAATACAGGGAGTAGGCTACGTGAACGAGCTGCTCGCGCGGCTTACGGAGACACCCGTGAAGGATCGCACGACACATAACGCCTCGCTCGAGTTTCCGCTGGACCGCGTGCTCTACGCGGACTTCACGCACGAGAACCTCATGGTCGCCGTCTACGCCGCACTCGGGCTCTTCAACATCAGCACGCCGCTCGACCCCACGCGCCTGCCCACCCCCCAACACCCTGCGGGCCAGACCTGGGTCGCGTCGCGCATGGTCCCGTTCTCGTCGCGCATGATCACCGAGCGCCTGACGTGCGTCGGAGAGGGGGAGGACGGGGTGGTGGAAGAGGGCGCGTATGTGCGCGTGCTTGTGAACGACCAGGTGCAGCCGCTCGAGTTCTGTGGCGGCGAGGACGGCCTGTGTACACTCGAGGAGTTCGTGAGGAGCCAGGAGTACGCGAGGAGGAGCGGCGGTGGAGACTTTGATCAGTGCTACTCATGAGGTGGGAGATGTTGGAGGAGTGGCCTGGGGGTGTTACGAAGTGCGACGATATGACCGCGATGCTCAGTGATTTACGTTCGAAACGACATGGTTACGCCTCATTCTCTGTGTACTACACCACGTTTTCATTGGGGATTTCTCGTGATATATATCAGCCACATCGGCGGGCTTAGAGCCGAACATCACCACCAGGCGTCGCCCAGGGCTGAAACTTTCGCACAAAGAGGAGCGCGATACCTGTACACCGCCGCGGACGCGTCGAAACGCGGTGTTAACGCGCTCACGTGCGGGGAGTCTTCGCGATCAGGTGGTCCTGCATTCCCAGGTTTTTATTCTACACATCGACGCACACGCACGGAAAGACTCGATCTTGAAGGCATCCTGGACCTCTGGTGACACGGAGGGGACGCAGACGGAGTGGCCGTAACCCTGACTTTTGCTCGAGGCTGAAGTTGTGCGTATCCGGGCCGGCCTGTCCGCGCTGGCGTGCCGGGACTCCGCCGCGTAGCCGCCGTACCGTCGAAAGGCGCGCTCCGCCCGAGGTTGCAGCTGTCCTTCGATCCTCCACGACGCGATACATTGGTCAGGTGCGCTCGCATGGCCGCAGCATTCCCGCTCGCTTTGGAATCCCTGGCTCGCAAAACTCCTCGTCAGGCCCTCAAACACGACAACGAACGATCCAAGTCGAGCCTAAACTTCATCACGATTTACGTTCGCGCCTAGGTTCAACTGTTGAATCACTTGTGTCTTTGAAACCATCGCCCAGCTGCTTTTAACTATGAGCCCGGGTCCCGAGAAGCCGTATACCCGGTTACAGGAAGCAGGGGAAGATCACCAGGTGGTGTACATCGTGACTGATGACCACTTACGCCTCGCGTCCAGGGATCTATTCGAACGCCTGCACCATAGAAATAATCGTAAGCGGCGGCCGCCCGACGATCTCTTGCGGACCGACGTTTGTAAAGGCACCGCCTGAACATGCGACATCGCGGTCAGCTCCATGGGCCACAGAGCGTGTATAAGAACAGCACGAGAAGGCTTCCCGGTTGCTTGAGCTTGGACGTCGCGCCATGCAGCTCACATTGCACGCCCTCCGGGCTGTACAGGCTCTCTTCACGTTTGCTCTCGTCTTCCTTGCTTCAGCGAGCCCTGCTGATCCACCTCGCAAATCCAACGGACTCTCGGATGTTGTGCAATGGGACAACTATACACTATTCCTGCACGATCAGCGAATGTTCCTCTAGTGCGTCTTCCGTTTGAACCGTCATCCAGTGTGTCTGACTGATTCGTGGTTTCAGCTCTGGGGAGTTCCACACGTTCCGCCTCCCGGTTCCGGATCTATGGCTCGACATCTTCCAGAAAATGGTTGCTGCCGGTCTAAACAGTGTCAGGTATGTCCTCACGTTTGACGGGAAAGCGGATCCAGATCCTCATGAGATGCTTCATGCAGCATCTACATCCACTGTACGTCCGGCTTATTTTCATAACTCGCCTCGGTGCTGAAGACCTTCCTTTCAGGGGGACTAACGAACCCGGCACCGGGCGTGTTCGACTTCGAGGATTGGCGCGCCTTGCAGCCAATGTTCGACGCAGCTCGGCTTGCGGGCATCTTCATAGTCCTTCGACCAGGTACCTATCTCTGTTCTCTCAGCCTGTAGGTCTTTGAACCTGACCGTCCGCTCCCCCTTCAACAGGCCCCTATGTGAGGACGCACCATGGTCCGGAAGGCGCTGTCGCTGACTGTCGCTTAGATCAACGCGGAGACGACTGCGGGTGGGCTTGCGCTCTGGGCGACCAGTCTCGCGGAGGGCGACGTGCGCGTGAACAGCACATCTTGGAATGCGGCCTACCAGCCGTACATCTCTCAGATCATCGAACAAGCGAAGCCGAACCAAGTGACAGAAGGCGGATCTATGCTCCGTAAGTCCTGATGCATTTCACTGTCGCTTTGGAATCGGCTTCGTTAACGTGAATATATGTCAGTGTTGCAAATTGGTATGCCTATTTTGTCCTCGAGCTACGCATGCTGGTGCGAGCTTACCCGCCCTCAGATAACGAGTACTCGCAAACACCTGCGTCCCACGCTGAGTACTTCGCCGACATCGAGGAGCAATACCGCACGAACGGCATCGTCGTACCCCTGTAAGCCTCCCTCATTTCTTCTCATTACTCGCCTTGCCTGACCGCATATACACAGGACATACAACGACCCCGGCGAGAGGCAGCAGTTCGTGAACGGTACTGGCGCTCCTGACCTCTACGGGCTCGACTTCTATCCGAACAACTTCAACTGTACGCCCGGTGCCTTGTGGAACCCTGTCCCGACAAACTTCCACCAGTATCATCTCGATACCGCTCCGGACCGACCGTTCTACCTTCCTGAGTTTCAAGGTGCGTCTCCGCATGCCTATCACATTGTAAGTGACAAACGGGGAATGATGTGTTCATGCATACAGGGGGTTCGCAAGACTACTGGGGTGGACCGGGATACGAGCTCTGCCGTGTACGGGTCGGGCCCGACTTCGAGGACATGTACTACAAGAACAACTGGGCGAGCAACGCGAAGATGCAGTCCGTCTACATGTTCTACGGGTGCGTCCATGGTCCGTGCTGCCTTGCTGGCTTCGAGGCTGACGATGATTGTTATGGCAGAGGGACAAGCTGGGGCGGCATCACGTACCCTGGTGCATATACGAGGTTGACCATTCCTACCTTTACATAGCCTCGTACACTGACTAGTATGCTCAAGCTATGACTACGCGGGCGCCATCAAGGAAACGCGGCTGCTGTGGGAGAAGTACGATGAGATGAAGCGCCAGGGCATCTTCCTTCGCTCTTCCCCTTCGTTCCGCAAGACCGACTGGATGGGCAATACGAACCACAGCGGCATCCCCGAGGTGTCCATCTCCGGGCCAGAAGCTGCGAAAGTGTTTGCGACGTATCTCCGGAACCCGAACACTGGCACAGGCTTTGGCATCGTGCGCCAACTCGATGGCACCTCGACGTATGCCCTCCGGCTGCTTCCTACCTCGCACCATGCTGACGAACGAGATGTCACAGAAATCGCACATCTTTCAAGTTGAAGATCGCAACCTCACACGGGCAGCTTACCATCCCGCAGCATGCCGACTCGATCACGCTCGACGGCCGCCAAAGCAGAGTCGTACTGACGGACTACCCATTCGGCGCTTCGGGGTCTGTCCTGTACTCGACCGCCTCCGTCTTCTTCGCAGGAACGATCGGCAAGCGCGACGTGCTCTTCATCTACGGGAACGCAGACCAGGCGCACGAAGTCGCGTTGAGGTTCACCGGCCACGGAACGCGCGCACAGTCGTCGCGCGTGCGCTACATCTCTACGCGCGGCGACTTCACCGCCATTTCTGTGCTTCCTAGCCCTGGCACCAAAGGGCTGCTCACGCTCTGGGACTCGCCCACTCAGCTCGTCCTCTTTGGCGATCCCGTCACCGCCGCTTCGTTCTGGGCTCCCGTGCTCCGCGCACCGACGAAGGACACCATTCATGGGCTGGAGACGTACTGGCAGTTCGGCACGAACACGACAGCGCTCGTTGGTGGGCCGTACCTCGTGCGCAACGCGAGCCTAGCGGACGGCGGACACACTCTCGCGATCCATGGAGATCTCAATGCGAGCGTGCCCCTCACGGTGATCGCGCCTGACGGTGTGCTCTCGGTGACCTGGAACGGGCGTCGCGTACAGGTGCGAGATGCGGGCAGCGGGGTGCTCGAAGGCAGGTTGGACGTCAGCCCGAAGATCAAGGAGGTGCGGGTGCCGAAGCTGCGCGGGTGGAAGTTCGCGGACAGTCTGCCGGAGGTGAAGGACGGTTACGACGACAGCCACTGGATTGTGGCGGACCATACGTCGACGAACATCACCATTCCCCCAGCCTTCGGAGACGGCAGAGTGTTGTATGGTGCGTGTCGATGCCCCTTTGTATGTTGTATCGAGCGTTGACCCTATGCTCAGGGTGTGATTATGGCTTGTGAGTACTATTATTCTTACATGTAATGTCGAGGCTGATGCCAGGCTAGCTGCGAGAACAATATTCTCTGGCGCGGGCACTTCAACGCGACTGGATCCGAAGCTGGCGCGAACCTCACCATCAACGGCGGCACAGGTACGTCCGACTACCAGTCTGTATCTCTTCATATGAAGTTCATGCTCATCACGCATGCAGCATTCGCCGCCTCGGTGTGGCTGAACGACGTCTTCCTCCAAACAGTATCCGACTTCTCCGCGACCGGCGGGGCAAATGCCTTCTTCAACTTCCCTCGCTCGGCCCTCAAGCCGGGGAAGGACAACGTATTGACTATCCTCCAGGACCACATGGGTAACGACGAGGGCCAAAACCAGAAGTCAGATCGCGGTATTCGCGGGTTTGAGCTCGTTGGCGGCGTCGGGAACTTCTCGACCTGGAGAGTCCAGGGTAAACTCGGCGGATACACAAAGTACGCGCCCATTTTTCCGCATACGTTGACTAGCACTCACCACGCCGGCTTTGATAGCTATCCAGACAAAGTGCGCGGCCTGACCAATGAGGGTGGTCTCTTCGCCGAGCGCGAGGGATGGCACCTGCCGGGCTTCCCGACGAATTCACGCAGCTTCACGTCGCGAGAGTTCTCTACGGGCCTACCGTCGGGGGGCGCCGGCGTCGGCTTCTTCATCACCACAGTCACGCTGGACGTCCCGCAAGGTCTGGACGCGACATTCAGCTTCGAGTTCGACGGCGGCACACAGCGCACCGGCGCGCCGTATCGCGCGCTGCTCTTCGTGAATGGTTGGAAGTTCGGGAAGGTACGTTAGCAGACACTCCGTATGCGTGATGTCGTCTCCTGACCACCATCTCGTCCTAGCGTATCGGCAATGTAGGCCCGCAGGCCCGGTTCCCCGTCCCGCCAGGGATACTCAATCACCATGGAGCGAAGTATGTGTTATCCGCTTTCTGCTGCGGTACACGCTCATTGACACGTTCTCGGATGCAGCACCATTGCCGTTGCACTGTGGGTGATGGAAGATACGCCTGTGCGCCCGACGCTGGACCTGGTTCTGGATGGAGTTCTCGAAGGCGGAGTGGGTCCTGTGGCGGTCAACAATCCGGGATGGGCGCCCCATGCTCAAGCTCATTGACGGTGGAGACTCTGACGAGGCGCGCGCAAGCCCGCGGCGAATATCGAGCTGTTCTCTGTAGCTACATCTCGCTGATGTTAGTGCCCGTACTTCTATGGATGTCAATCAATCTGAATGTTTTCAGCGCAAGTAGCGACACTGACTCGACAACATGAACAACTCTCAAAAGGATAACCCTTTATATCCGATATGGTGTAGTGGCTAACATTATCGCCTCTCACGCGATAGCCCGGGGTTCGATTCCCCGTGTCGGAATCATTTTGCTGATTTCGTCAGCAAAAATGCTGCCAGACGCCGGGAGGTTGGTCGGCAGATCGCATCGGGAGGCCAACGGCTTTGGTTCCTAACAAACACAAACAGCGCGTCTTCCCTACGACTCGATCATCGCGGCCCGGGCTTGTGCAGTTCTGACATCTCGCTGTTATCATCACATGGGGTAGCTTGTTCGTATGCTAAGGCTTCAAACTGCTATAGAGCTCGACTCGTAGCGGCTACCGAGCCTGCCTCACGATATCTCGCCCATTCGACCTGCACTGCCTCGGACAAGAAGATGACAACACACGAGTGGCCATCATAGTTGAAGTTCTGCGGATGGCGCATGACTACGCGTATCACGGGGGCTAACGCGCTGAGAACAGGGCCGTCACCGTACAACGGTGTCAGCCGCGTTATTGAGTTGATTTAGGGAGGGTGCGTGCTCAGCTTCGACGTAATGTTTTGGGGCTCATGGTGTCGAAGGAAACGGGGCATAGTCTCATGTGAGCCCCCGCAGCTATCCCCAGAGATGTGTTATTACGCAAGAGTCGACGGTTTGCGGCTCTATAACTGCGAGTTGCACATCGGATAGTGATCATGCATGCCAGCCTGATGACTGCCCCCTGTGAACGTGTTCGTGGTGTGCTTGCGCTTGCTGGGCACAAGACGGAGCAAGCCTGCGAATACACGTCAGGGTGACATGATTTGCACTGACTCGAGATGAGTTATGTCCAAAGCGGCGCTCTTATAGGCAGGAGATACCTTTTTTAGATCGCTGGCTATTAGGCGAAAGATACAGTCGATGAACAGCTCTCCCAAGCCATCCACGATAAACTCCCAAGCTTACGTCTTAGAAGGGTGCAGGCCCTCGGATAACGGCAGGTTGAAGTACGTCAATCTCCCTTGGATGCGCGACGCATGTTTTGTCCTGATTTGGCTGCGTTGGACGAGTCAGAAATCGCACGACCTCGACCTATAAATGCGCCGTGTGTCTGGCGGGATGCGAGAACAGCAGCACCCTGAACATCATGTCCGCGAGGTCGTCCAAGAAGTCCAAACCTAATCCTCCCTCAGAGGATCGCTCTCTGAAAAAGCACCTCCAGGCGCTCAGCCGCACGATCATTCGCAAGCCGCCCTACTGCCAGGGGACCATCCCGCTCTCCGAAGACGATTTCACTCTCTTCTATGGCAAAACCTTCAATGCACAGTACGCGTCTTTCCCGCCTTCCGTGCCGATGACCACTCCGCTTATCCGCTTTCCTCTAGCCGACTCAACCTCGCGAATGCGTCGCTCGAGGAGCTCCAGCACCTCGCAGAGACGTGCGAGCCTGCCACGTTCGGCCTCGGTCCAGAGGATGTCTACGACGAGACGTACCGCAAGGCGGGGAAGCTCGACGCGTCCGACTTCATGCTCAGATTCACTCCGGATGTCTTGGGCCTCCTCGACGTTATCCGAACTGAGCTGCTCATCGAGGGTCGCAACTCGGCGAAGTCTATTCGAGCGGAGATTTACAAGCTGAACGTGTATGGTGAGTGCCCTGTCCTTCTCAAAGCGGCGAGGCTGGATGTAACGTGCCTGTTCACTGCAGGCCCGGACGCGTTCTTCAAGGCACATGTGGATACTCCACGCAGCGAGTTGATGTTCGGCTCGCTGGTGGTCGTCTTCCCGACGGCGCACGAGGGCGGGGCGCTCATGCTACGCGAGCGTGGTGCCGAGCATGCCCAAGAATGGACGTTCGACTCTGCTGCCCTGCTCGCGCAGGCGACACAGCCGTCGATCGCCTACGTCGCGTTCTACAGCGACGTAGAGCACGAGGTCATGCCTGTCCGGTCGGGACACCGCGTGACGGTGACCTACAACCTGTATTACGTTCAGGAGGAAGACGTGAACGGCACAGGGCGCGCGCAGCTGGCCCAGCCCGTCCCAACCAACGAGGGTTCGTTCCGGGAGACGTTTCAACGCCTGATCGACGACCCGACGTTCCTCCCTGAAGGCGGCAACCTCCTGTTCTCCCTGCGCCACCAGTACCCGCTGTCCACCACCCGAAAGCCCGCGCAAGAAGCTCGCCAGGCGCTGCAGGGTGTCGCGGCACGCCTCAAAGCGAACGACGCCCTCGTGCTGAGGGTCGTGCGCGAGCTCGGGCTGGACGCGTCCCTTCGGATCGTCTATGAAGACAATCCCATGTACTATGGCGTACAGTACACCATGTGCGACCGTGTCGCCGACCTGAATGGCCTTGGTGTCGAGGTCGACTCCGACGAAGGGTTGTACCCCTATCTCCAGGAAAACGCTGGAGGGGTGCTGCTCAACCCTGACATGGAGGACATGCCCTATTGGGCGGAAGAGTCCGGTGCCTTTGCGTATGTACACTGGCTCGGCGCCGTCGTACCCTGGCAGGTCAACTCGGTCAAGACCACCTATATGGCGCATGGCAACCAGGCCGAGCTCGCTCATACGTACTGGAAGCTCAGCCTTCTCGTGCGTGTGGGGCCGGCAGGTGATAGGAGTTCCGTTGAGACTGCCGTGTCAAGCGGAAAATAGTTGCAGGGTTATAGCATAGATTCGGTGACACGGTTGGCGTTCGGGGCTAAACTCACTGACTCGTCGGAATGTACAAACACGTAGCAGACTTATCCCGTAGGACATATACAACATGAGTAGGACTACTGAACGTACACATATCTGGGTCGAGTCGAGTGAGAGGACTGCAGAATAAGAGCGAAAAAATAAGCTTTCTTACAGGCTCGAACCTGCCGCGCTCGCGACATACACCTATTCATCGAGCGCCGATGCAGGCGCATCGGCGGCATCGCCGGCACTAGCTTGAGCACCAACGCCGGCGCCCGAGGTGGACCCGGAGGCCGCTTTGCGCTTGTCCGCGTATTGTTTGAGCTGCACATTTCACATTGAACGTTTGTGTGTCAGGGAGTGGCTCGGTGAAGATGAAAGGCACGAGGAGCGGGGTGAGGCGCACCTGCACGATCTGCTGCTGCGAGAGCTTGCCCTGCTTCGCGAGCTCGCCGAGCTGGCTCATGTTCGCGATGAGCAGCTGCGCGATGTGCTCTCCCGGGAGCGGGTCACCCGTCTTGAACGCATTCTCGAGCGCGGCGATATCGATGATGTTCGGCTGCGCTTGTGGTTGTTGCGGCGGCTGAGGTTGCGCCTGGGGCAGCTGGGGCTGGTCGGGTGGGTCGGCGGACATGGTGGTGGGAGCAGGCTGCACAGCGTGCTGTGGCAAGCGCCATGCAACAACTTATATATATCTACTGTGCATGAACCGCCCATACGTAGTCTGGGTTTGAACGTTAACGTTAACGTCCCAGACATGTTCCCGTCCTTCGACTTGTGCATGCCGCATGTCCCCTTTGCGGGACAGCCCCAGCCCAACTTCCCTGCTGGATCCCAGGGGTGGGACACGCCGGGCTTCTCGCGCGAGTCGTCGCCGACCGGCTCGTCGAGCTCCTCGGTGCCGTCGCGTCTCCGCAGATGCGGCACAGGTACGGTTCGGATGTGCAGGACGCGTTTGCGTTCCCCTACATGCAGTGACGCGCTGCTTGTCACTGGGGCGTCGCCCCTTCAAAGTTCAGCTATAGTGGTCTCCTTTCACTCACAAAAACTTTCCGTCTTCCACTTCTTCCCTCTCATCCTCTTCTGGCATTATATCATCGGTATCTACGTTGTGTTCATCTCCCTCCGTCTGTCCCCTCGGCGTCCCGTGTTCATTTTATGTCCCACCTCCTGCGACACATGCCCTGGCCTCGTTATTGCATCTCTGTTACTTTACTCTATGCACGGCAATGTGTGCCTAATCGTCTATTCCTCACTATGCTCCCCATATACTCCCTATGTCTTTTGTTATTAAAACCATCACCTGCCACTAGTATACCGTCGCTTACATACATACTAGCTTCTCTGGGTTTCCAAGTCCTCCGTACCGTATTATACTCTATGCCATATGTTCCCTCACACGCCTATTCACCTCCCTCAACACTCCCCCAATTGACTTTCATGAACATATATTGAGGTGAGCCATTCACCGTAATTTGAAGATATGTGCTAACATTCTCCTAGGTATGCTTCACCCGCCTCCAATATACGAAACCGGCCGTCTCTGTCCGCGCGTAGGTCAAGCGCTCCGCGATCTAGGGAGACGTACGCTCGCCACAATGAAGGCAGCTCGTGCATCATGAGCCGCGCTAGGTCGCGCGCCTCCTCTGTCTTCATGCCGATGTGCGATATCGCCGTCTTGTGCTCGACGTGGTATGGCGGATACTCCGCGTCTTGGACAATCTGCAAGGACGACCGGTACAACGTCAGACACTGCTAGAGGCATGTGTACTCGTGGGCACACGCACCTCCTGGAAGATGTCTGCCATTCCTTCCTCGTGGTACTCCTCTTCCCAAGGGACGATGCTTCGTTTGGAGAGCGCGAGGGTATGCAGTCGACCCTCGCGGGTCACGATGCTCTCACCGACAGTTGGCCTATCAGCGAGGACAGCATCGGCCAAGTATCCAAAGTTCGGGAACTGCGGTAGACTCGAACGTCAACAAAAAGGCCCACCTGAGGATGACTTGCGGCACATACCAAGTACGACGAGAAACATTCGCACTGCGTATCCTCGATGCCGAGGTATAGCAGACTCGGGCAGCGCTGCACGAGGTGATGCACGAACCGAGGTACGTGTGGCACCACGAGCTCAGGGAAGCACATGCTTATGCTCAGCCCGACGAGGCGGTCCCCTAGGTACGCGCACAACCCCACGACCTCGCACATCGTCCACCAATTCGGGTAGCGTGCATGGTCGTGGTGCACCGTATACAGCGTGTGCCCATGCTCGTCCCCCGGCCGGGTGTCGTCGAGCTGGAGCTTCAGCCGCGTGAGGCTGGTCCAGACGCCCTGCGGAATGGAGTGCCGGAAGTGCAAGGCAACGCCGGCGTGCGCCCAGTCCGCCCAGCGCTGGACCAGGAATGCAGGGTGCACCGCGTGCCGCACGAGTGCCCAGGAGAACCTGCTCCGCAGGTACGGGCGCGAGCCGCAACGATAGCGCTCCGAGCGTGCGGCGGCGGTAGAAAAGTTGGACGTGAGATCGCCTGGGTCGGAGCTGGCGGACGAGTCGGTGTCTGAGTCGGCTAGGAGACGGACGTCCAGGGACTCCTTGTGGTCCCAGTCGAGGAACCAGAACGGGGCGCTGTCGTTGCTGATATCGCAGAGAGCCGCCGGTGAAGACTGGTGCTTCAAAAGCATGTCAGACTGGAGAGACATTTCCCCGAGTTGTCTGGCCAGTTCCGAGGCGATGTCGACGGTATTGCGGGGTGACTGATATTGGTGATCGTATTCTGCAGAAAGTAGTAAGCACATCGGCATGTCTCACTCGCAGACGTCGTTAACTTCACCTAGGATTGCTTCTGGCATGCTGGCTAGGAGTAAATCCGGATATCGGAGTGAGATGTGTGAGCAGTCGACAGTATTGGCATCGACCCCATTGCGCAAGCCTTCGCCTTATATGCTTCAAGTGCAGTTGTACTTCTTATGAGGCCTAAGAGACCTACCAGCTCAACCGAGAAGCATCACCAACGAATACAAGGTCGCCGGGCGTCTTACAACACACACGCGCCCACAGCGCGCCTTGTAGGAGTAACAGCATAGGAATATTCGCGAGAGCCGATGACAACGCGGAGCTTATTATACAAGAGCAACAACATGCATGCCGTGCCGATATTCCCTGACAACAGTATGCATCTCAGAGTTTTGTCAACAAGAGGACAACAATACGACCGACCGACCACGTGCACGCATGCGCAAGTCCATAACCGGGAGGAGTCCCTGCGGAAAATATTGAATCCCTACCCACTAGTTCCCGAGCTCGACCACACCGCTTCCTCCACTTCAAACGCTGGTTCAAACGCGAGCGTTTCATATTGCGCACCGGCCGTATCCCCCATGCGGCCCAACGGGTCCTCGAGCGGAGCCAGGTGCGCTTCCCCCGCATACACAGGCTCGTACCTTTCGCTGAGGTCCATGCGCAGATCCACAGCATCATCGTTGAGCATGACATACGCCCGCGCGAGCGAGGGGAGTGTCCGCATCATGAGCCCCGCGAGGTCACGCGCCTCCTTCCGCATGCTCCGCGCGAGCTCGCTGGAGCGTACTCCGTTTATCTGGACGGCATATAGGGGATATGTGGCATCTGGCTAGCGAAAGAGGTTGAGTCAGCGCGTACTAGGTGAGACTTCGGTGAAACACTTACGCTTTCAGGTAGCCTGTCGGGTAGCATGTCTTTCGTTAGCGGGGGTGCGCTACGCTTGTTGACCACAAGCGTATGCAGGCTAGCCGAGTTCTTCTGTTGCCACCCCAAGGACTGAGACATGTTCCGTCTGGTAATCGTCACAAGGTTGCTTATGACACGGTCCCCCTTAGATCCGTAAGCTGGCATTATTCTGGCGTGTGGGGCAGAGGTGCTCACCATTTTACCATAATTGAAATCGATGCACTGTATGTCCTCAAGCCCGAAGATCCGCAGCCTCGAACACCGGGACACGATTTCGAGCACGAAGCACGGGATGTGGGGGATCATGAGCTCGGGCTTGCACATGCTGATACTCAAGCTGACGAGCTTCTCGCCGAGAGCCTTGCACAACTTCACGAGCTCATCCTCTGTCTGCCGGTTTGGTATGACCACCGTGTCGGGCGAGTCGCAATGTGTTTTGTAGAGATCGTGCATGTGGCTGTCGGGAGAGTGTGGCGTGTCGAGCTGCAGCTTCAGGTGGGCCAGATAGTGCATCGTGATTTCGGAGTGGCCGAGGATGAAGCTGAGTCGGGCGCGGGTGGTGTGGAAGATCGGGGGTGCATCAAATGGGATCACGACGTAGCCTCCATGCTCGAGCTCGTCGAGTCTCCAGGCACCGTTTATGGCGAGAGAAGGTCGCCCTGATGTGTCGCACGATGGCATCTTGAGTTGTGGCTGGGTACTTGGGCCTGTCAAGTCTAGCACGTTGGTAAAATAAGTGTCAGAAGAGTAGGGCTAGTGGGGCCAGAGAGCGACTGACCGTAATATCCTGTCGAAGGTTGCACCCGGAGTAGCAGATTTTGGAATGTAGTCGTACGGTGTTCAAGATGAGTTGTATGGGGAGCTGTGTGGCCGGATGTGAGCAGGGCGAACAGCGCTCTTATACCCCGCTACACAACCACAAGTCATGGCAACGTGCTGCTCGAACTGCTATCTGCATTCATCGCATGTATTGTCACGAGCGAAGGAGGGGGGGAACAATAGCCGCACGCAGGACGCCTGCCATGTTTTGCAAGCAGTGAGAGCCTGTCAGAGCTCTCATGAGCACGGTTGCGATGGGGCTTAGCTGAAAAAGCAGGCGCGACATTCAGGCCTTCCAGCCCTCGGCAAGCATTGCGTATCTGCGCTATGCCCACACAACAACGGCTGCACCACTAGACCGGTGAACGCACAATAGACCGTGGCACTTCCAGAGTGATCGTCGTTGGTGGATTCTAAGTGGGTGTGGGCGCGCGGGAGAAAAGGACGAAATCAGATGAGATGCATGGAAGTGATATCACGGTTGTGCTGTTATTATGGCGTGCACGTTGCTGTATTCTATGGGGGACCTGGTCAGCGCATCTGCGTCACTATTGGCGCGGAATGGGTGACTTGCGTGCGCACCAGAATAGGATGCACACAACATATGTTCGCCGCCATGCTTCGTTCATCAAGCACTGTATATTAGGCAACCTCTTCCCGGCCTTCCGTATCAACGACATGCCCTCTGCGCATGTTTACCGCCAAGCGAGAGGTATAAAGAAGCAGACTATGCTCCCACGCTGCCTAGTCTCTCGTGATTTCCCACCGGTACTGCGCCACTCACCTTTTGTCTTGCAAGATGAGCGTATTCGAAGACTCCTTCGAGGTCCCCTACCACCTTCAGATGTGCGAAGGCATCGACGAATGGAAGCCGCTTGGCCCTAATATGGCGATCCTCCGTCATCGTCATTTCGTCCAGCACCAGTTCCTGCTTCAAGGGTGATTCGGACGCGACACGTCAGTATAAAACAGCACTGACGTTCTGAGTCTGCAGGTACGTGCCTGGCAGCCGGTTTGCACCTGCGAGGGCGAGGGCACTGGCATCGACAGCCCCCGACGAAGACGATCTGGCCGCTGAGCGCACGTTGTCGCCGAGCTCGCATGAACCTCCCATGCCGGTTTCCTTTATACTCAGACACCCGAGCCTCCCCGCCGAGGACACCGCTAGCCTATCTCAGTTGGCGAGCAACGCACCGGGACCTCGGATTTTAACCTCTACGGATCCGGCTGGCAGAGAAGCGGGGTCTTCGCGCATCGCGGCCACCCAAGATCCCGCAACACCGGAGTCGGCGGTACACGAAGGCAGTACTTCTAACAATCGTTCGCTGTGGTCAGCCATGTCCAGTATTCGCTAGGGGCACCAACACTTACCTACCTTCACAGGGACGATCTGCGAGTCGCCCGCAACGACCGGAGCATCCGCGGGCGAATTGAGAGGACCGTCTGGTTTGGTTCGTCAAGCAGCCATATGCTCTGGACACCGCCGTCGGACCTAAGCGCGCGAGCCAGCGATCTGTACGTGCACGTTCGTAGCAAAGACAACGCGAAGCAGGTGTGGATCTTCACCGATACGGCGAAGTGGCTCCCCGCCCAGTTAGGCCTTCCACACCCTCATCTGGAGGGCTATGTGCTCAGCTTCTGCGCCAACGGAGATCCGTCGTGGGTTACGAAGAGCACCCTGAGCACCTACAGGGGTCGCGCGCGGAGGCAAGAACGCGACCGCGTCAAAGGGGTCCTGTCGGTCGGTGGGTCTAGTTCTTTTGTTCTTCCATCCCACTTGTCTCATGGGAGATTAGGGTCCTCCGAAGTGACGGCATAGCCCATGCCGGGGGTGAAGTCCTTGCCGGTATGGGAAACACACGAGGGATGAGAGGGGAGCTCGCTGTATGCGCTCGGGAATGTTTCTAGGCGAGGCGTACATTATACTATACAATATACTAGTAGCGGTCAGCACAATTCGGTTGCGGGGAATGGGACGAGACTCACATTACACTTCCTTCTCATGCGCAGCCCGTTATACCCACTCGCGCGCTTTGGTCAACACCGCCATCAGCTTGCCCTCGCGCGACTCCGGGTCTGTTCCCAGGTCGCTCATGTATTCCCACCGCGCCGTCTCCGGAAGGCTCATCAGGATGCTCTCGATGCGCGCGCCGGGTGTCATGAGCCCGAACTTCGTCCCACGGTCGTAGACGAGGTTGAACTCCACGTAGCGGCCACGTCGCAGGAGCTGCCACCGGCGCTCGTGCTCGTCGCTCGGCGTGTGGATCCGCCGTTCGAGGATGGGCACGTACGACGGCACGAACGAGTCGCCCGCGGCCTTGATGAACGCAAAGATCTCGTCCGCGGTCTTCGGGCGCGCGTCGTCTGCGCTGAACTTCTTGTGCGACTCGTCGGAGAGGTCGTCGAAGAAGATGCCGCCGATGCCGCGCGCCTCGCCGCGGTGCGGGATGTGGAAGTACTCGTCGCACCACTTCTTGAACGTCGGGTAGACCGCCGCGCCGTGCGGCGCGCATGCATCGCGGATCGTGCGGTGGAAGTGCACCGCGTCCTCCTCGTACAGGTACGAGGGCGTGAGGTCGGAGCCGCCGCCGAACCACCACGCGATGAGCTTCCCCGGCCTCCCCGCGGCCTGCTCCTCCTCCGTCGGCGTCTCGGTGATCTCGAAGTAGCGGTAGTTGGCGTGCACGGTCGGCGCGTGGGGGTTGCGCGGGTGGATGACGAGGCTGATGCCGGCCGCGAAGAAGGGGACGCTGGACTGGATGTCGGGGATGGAGGAGTGGTCCGCGCGCATCTGCTTGATCGCGGGCGGGGGCAGCGTCCCGTGCACGACGGAGATGTTGACGCCGCCCTTCTCGAGCACCGTCTCCTGAGGCGCAACACCTGCTGGAGGTACGGGGACCGCGAAGACGCAGGAGAGACCGCGGCCGCCCTGGGCGCGGAGCCAGGAGTCGCGCTTGAACTTGGGGGCGTTCGGGTCGAGCTTCTCGAGCGCGCCGACAATCTCATCCTGCAAGTTGGAGATGTACTCCTCAACGCGCTGTCGCATAGGGATGTCGGCCATGGTGGTTTGAGCAATGAGAGGTGTGTGAGGATTTGGAGCAGGGCGCGGAATATTTATACGGGCGCGCCAGACCCCGCTCCCGGCTCGTCTCGACCGGCGCGGTCCAGATACCACGGCGACAACGCATACCTAGACACCGCCTTTGGGCCAGATTCTAGTCCACAAAGTCGTACGATCACCCAGGAGGAATGGCACGGAGAGAGGGTAGAAGGTGGTGGCGAGTAAGTGACAAGGGTGCGATGTCGAATGCTTCAGCAAGTGGAGGGCGAGACATACGTGGTGCTTCCTGCAGCTATGATTCTACAATGAGTTAGTTTCAGGTTGTTGGCTCGTGACGCAGTTGGAGCATTATCTGACTATGCCAGGAAAGGAGGTCCCCGTAGGTTCGACCCCCACACCCAGCAATAGTTTTAATCGGTCTTTTTTTACCCCCATTCACCTCTTGGGCCCGTTTATCCAACTCCATCGATCGGATGCGTCGACGCTACCCACAGGGTGACACTATAGAGTCATTATAGTCTCATCCTAGAGATATATCTCCAAAGGCAAACCTTTCATCCAAAAATCCTGACCATCCTTCCTCGGACTCGGAGGGGTCATGACTCACGCCTCAATGTTTAGCGAATCCTGGCCTTGAATGCCACTGCGGCAACGCCGAGGCTTACGCACGCCATGTCGGCCCATTCATGATATGGGAAGCTTGAGAATCAACCCTCGAGATATAGGTATTGTTCTGCTCTTTCACCGTCTCGCCGCAGACGTATTCGAAGTCAGGGTGGCGCGACTTCTTTAACGAGTTTTCAGCCCACGGGCAGTCCGTTGGTAGCGTATGCTCGTGCGCCCGAATGGCCCGTCACTAGCTGAGCTGCATAGGAGTATAAAATCAGCACCTGCTCGATGTTACCCGCACAATTTCAACCCACCTAGAGTCAACGTCGCCGCAGAGCACTCCCTTCTCGATCACAAGTACTAGAGATGTATATGGAATCGACAACTCAATCCTGTAAGTGGCACCGCCGGTATCCCAACGACCGAAGTCACTATAAAATTGACCTGGCCTCGACTGTTCAGACCAAGAGCCGTACGCTGCCGACATTTCAATGCAGGTCCAGCTTGAGCAGCAAATTACTCTCGTTACTAGACACCCAGGTCGGAGACCATCCTTCCGACGCGCTGAAGACGTACTTGGACCCGGATGGTTACTGGTACTCCACCAACCGGCGGCGGACTCGGCCCGGTGCTACACTATCGTGCCAGAAAGCCAGTGGGGACGACTCGGGGACAGTCGCAATTCCATCAGTTTCATCCACGGGCTCTCGGAACCCACGATGCAATTGAACCTCACCCGCCTCCACGTGCAGGTCGACGTTGCAGGCGATCCCTACCGCAATATAGGCGATCTCTACAATGCCTACCGCGACTCGCCGAACTCCGTCGTCTTACCGAATAGGGTCTTACCGAATAGGGAGACGGAACTCGAGTTGGTGAGGGTGTGCAGCGCTCTGAGCAGCACGCTGGTTGGGTTGAGCATCAGCATATACAAACCGGAGCTTATGATTCTGTATGGGATCCCGCGCCTCGTGCACGACATTGTAGCCGCATGTCCTAAGCTGCGAATCTTCGGACTTGAAGATGTGCAATGCGATGAACCTGTACTTGCACCTATAGTGAGTGACCTCCCGTGGACCCGAAGTTTGGAGCTGACGATTCCTCAGGGCCAGCGGGTCTTGGACGACCTCATCCTAACGGCAAAGAGCGACCAGCTGGACGCTTGGGTTCCTTGCCAGTCATCCAACCTGCACACCCTTGTAATCCGAAGGCGCAGCAGTACTCCTTGGCACGATCCGAGCGAAGAACTCAGCCTTCTTCGTGTAAGGCTTCCCTTAGTATTCGCCTAGCCTGCGTGATTACTTTGACTAACAAACCCCCAGGGGCTGGGACTCACACACTACACACACAAGGTGTTCCCCACGGGCGCAGACGTGGTCAAGAGGCTTTTACCTTACATGGAAAACGAAGCATGTTATCAAGCCGCATACGCGATGGACGCGCTCGCTGCCAGGCGTGTATATATCATGCTCAACGGCTGCGACGTGGACTTCCGCATGAGCCGCGACAAGGACGACAGGCTCGAACGTATCCTTGCCGGGCAGGCGTATCTCGCCGCGTTCGAGCCCGAAGATTCCTTGGACACAGACGCCGCGCCCAGCAACGTATTCGGTCTTCCCTACAACCCGGCGATGCCTCGTGAAGCCTTGACCTTCCAGGACATGGCAGTGGAGATGGACGCGGCGTCAAACGCTGACGCCGAAGGGAGCATCCAAAGCGACTCTACCTTCAGGTCCGAGGACACAGAGACCGACAGGCTGCAAACCCAGCTCGACAACCTGTTCACACCTTCTTCGACCTCTGGCGAGATGGATGAATTCCCGTAGGATGAATGGGCACGGTAGTGTTAGTCTTGTGTTATATACACTGTATGAATGGTATACGTCGGCGCCGATGAAGTATGTTGAGCGCTCACCGATTGTTGGCCCTCGGCGTGCCCCACGGCTAGTCTCGCTCCCATCCCTTCTGGCGCTAACGTGCCGTAGTCTCGTTCCCATCCCTTCTGGCGACACGAGCTGCCTTCGTTGCGGCGAGGGTACGGAGTCTCCCTAGACCGCGGTGCACTTGATATACGCGCTCACAGAGACAGCCGGTTTCGTACATTGGAGGCGGGTGAAGCATACCTAGGAGAATGTTAGCACGTATCTTTGAACTACGGTAAATGGCTTACCTCAACATATGTTCATGAAAGCCGATTGGGGGAGTGTTGAGGGAGGTACACAGGCGTGAGAGAGAGCATATGGCATAGAGTATAATATGGTACGGAGGACCTGGTAACCCAGAGAAGCTGGTATGTATGTCAGCGACGGTATACTAGCGGCAGGTGATCGTTTTGAGAAAGGAAGGCATAGGGAGTAGATGGGGAGCATAGTGAGCAACAGATGATCTGGCGCATAATATCGTAGGTAGAGTACAGTAAAGGAGGTGTGATAACGAGATCAAGGTATGTGTCGTAGGAACTGGGACATGATATGAACACAGGACGGCGAGGGGACAGGTGGAAAGGCGGAACACAACGTAGATACAGATAATGTAATGGTAGATGAGGATGAGAGGGGAGAGAGAGAGGGTTTCTTCAAGTGAGAGGAAACCACTGTGAATTTTGAAGGAGCGACGCCCCAGCGACAAGCAGCGGTCATTGCCTGTAGCGGAACTCGAACGCGTCCTGGACATCCGACCCGTACCTGCGCCGCATCTGCGGCGACGACGGCATCGAGGAGCTTGACGAGTCGGTCGGCGACGACCCGCGCGAGTAGCCCGGCATGTCCCACCCCTGGGATCCTGCAGGGAAGTAGGGCTGATGCTGGGGCTGTCCCGCGAGGGGGACTTGCGGCATGCCAGTGCCGAAGTCGAAGGGCGGGAACATGTCGGGGACGTTCAAGCCCATGCCCATGTTCGTGCCAGCGTTCACGCCCATGCCCATGTTCGTGCCAGCGTTCGCGCCCATGCCCATGCCCATACCAATGCCCATCCTCACGTCGACGCCCATGCCCGAGCCGAACGTCGGGTCAGGGAAGGGCGTGGACGACGTACCAGGGAGGTTCCAGCCCATACCGGAAGGTGCGGCGGGTGCGGCGGGGTACGGGTTGTACTGCGGCATGGCGAGAGGCAGGTCGTACTGCGGCATGGCGAGGGACAGGTTGTACTGCGGCATGGCGGGATACTGGGGTGGGACCTGTCCATAGAGGGATGCGTTCGGACGGCTGTAAGCGTTTTGGCGTTGGATGGGAGGATACGGTGCCATGCGCCGAGGGTACTGGAGGGCCCTGTTGCGGTAGGTCCTCGGGGTGCCAACGGGGCTGATGGCGTAGGGGGCTCCGGAGAAGAGGTCGTTGCGGCTGCTCATACCGACGTTGAGCGGGGCGGGCTGGTCCATCCCCGCGGCGCCGGGCACGTCGAGGAACCACGGCCGGCTCGAGGCACGGGAGCTCCTTCCCGAGGAGGTGCGAGACGACGAGCCGGAAGTGACCGCCGGCGACCCGAGGGCGGAGTAGACAGAGCTCTGGGACGACGGTCCCGAGACCTGTGAGAAGCCGGAAGAGCTGGAGCCCTGCGAGGGCCCGGACGAAGAGGGAGATGAGGCATGCGGGGGCGCAGGGGTAGGCGAAGGAGAGAGCAAAGTGCCAGACGCCGTGGAAGAGGCCGGCGCGAGGTTAGACGTGGACGCGGAGGAGGACTCAGCTGCATCCTGCACAGCAGCCCCGACCCCACCGTCCTGGAACGGCAGCACCAGCGCGTCCGTCCCGCCCGGCACACCCCTCCACCTCTCCGTCACGCGCCGCACCGCTTCCGCCGGGAGCTCGACCTCGTATTTGCGGCGGTCCTTGTCTTGCCGTGCGCGCTTGAGGAAGCGGATGTCGTACACCTGGTCCTTGTCGTTCTTGTCATGTCCGTGTCGCCGCTTGCGGTGGCGCGAGAGCGAAGCGGGGTCATCGAAGCGCGCGGCGCAGGGAGAGACGATGTCCCACTCGTCCTTCCAGAAGTGGGGGCAGATGTACGGGCGGGTGCCAGTGCTGGTGTGGTGGATGTCGACTGAGCGCGGAGACGACGGTACGAGGGAGACGATACTCACTGCCATTTGTTGACGTGAACGTCCAGGTTTGGCTTTTGGTTGAACCGCCTCTCGCAGAAGTCAAAGGGGCAGGGGAATGGTCTACGCCTGGGGTCAGTGAATTGTGACCTGGGTGTAAGAGCAGGACGCGCACCTTTCCGCCTCCTCCAAGTGCGACAGCTTGTGGCGGCGGAGATCTCTATGGCAGTATTCCCCGCACTCGTCGCACTCGCCCTTGTCCGGCCTGAGATCGACCGTCGACTTGCGCTTGCGCCGCTGGGGAGCCATTTTTGAGGTTGTGAAGAAGGTAACTGGGGAGGGCGGATAACAGAGCGGACAGAATCTCCTCTCGAGGAGGGAATGGAACGAGTGAGGATGGGGGTATCCTACGCTATGGCGTCGCAACATATATACCAGGCGGGATCCCCAGCTTGGACGTCCGAGCGGGAGGGCATTGTCGGGGAGCCCGTGCCTTGGACAGCTATGCACCTGGTGGCGCTTTTGTGCGTGGAGGCCTAGTAGCGGCGAGCCCGCCCGCCGGACATGCTCCACGAATAAGCTTGGACGACCGATGCAAAAGCGGGTGGAGTATTCCGGAACCTCGGTGTCGGCCACCTAACCCACTATTAGTGACAAGCTACTTGAACGATGATGTGCGGCAGTCATGCTCACCTGGAAACCGCCGTAAATCGCAGTGTACGGCGCATTCCGCCTCAAGGTACAGCATTCGTCCTGGCTGTAGAGATGTATCCGCGACTCCGCCCTTCCAGTCGTTTACCGGATCGCTGGAGACCGTATACTCCAGGCCTACGCCAGGAGGCCTCAGGCACACTGGCCACCCAGGTCCGAACTAATGGAGCGTCCTGAGGTGACTGTGCTCCGTGGCTCGAAGACATGGCCGCCACTCCCCGCTTTGCCCGGCGGCCTTCTTCGCCTCCGTCCACCGCAGGTCCGGCCTACGTCCGAGATTTTCGAGATCAAGCTAGTCTAAGAGATTGTATGCGCCGTCAGAGATCTCATTATAGATTGGCTATGTAGATCTCCGATGTGCTTACCTCCAGCTGAGCCGAGTGAGTTTGGAAAAGGTACCACACAATGCGCCTGAGGGGAGCATTGCACCGGTGGTACACCTTAGGGGCAGCATGACGCGTCAGGTATCTTGAACGTCCCAAACACGAGCTGGTACCAGCGCAGGCTTCTGAAGACGGTGAACCTGCGACCTGTCGCTCATGTCGGGCGCGTGAGAGTGTGACATGTCCTCGTTCTTGACCTGCACGAGCTCCTGCACGCACGGACCCGTGCAATGTGGCGATTTCTCAGAGAGATATCGACTCTATATCTAGTTCACCGAGTGAGTGATAGAGCCGTGCATTATATAGCTGCAATACCTACCAATCGGAGTTCGATGGCGGGATGTTATGGTTGATATGACGTTAAAACGACCGCTAGCAGTGAGGGGGCACGGGCTACGGCGCTGGTGGTGTGGTGTGCATGCTTCCGCTTGGTCAGTGCTTCAAAACGATTCGTTTCGTTCGCCGGTTCCCCGTGTTATGGGGATAGCTCGAACTATGCACAACTTGCAGCGGTTAGGCTTGTCGATGGTATTTCGAGCCGGAACGAACATGGTGGTACTGGTGATGAAAGGCCCGCCGCGACGAATTCGTCAGAATTGGAGAGATCAGGATTCAGTACAAGTGCGCCGGGGTCTGTTTACGATCCTGATGTCCACAAAGGACGCTACTTTCAATCCGATATGGTGTAGTGGCTAACATTATCGCCTCTCACGCGATAGCCCGGGGTTCGATTCCCCGTGTCGGAACTTTTTTTCGCTCGCTCTCGGGTCTGCCCTGCACTCTACAGTAGTTTCTTCACGACTTTTGATGCCATACTCGTCCGCCGTGGTGCAATATCCGGCCCACAGCAGGACCTTTCATACGTACTCGTGCAATAAGCACTGACCCAGCAGCTCGGCACACGCGGTCAGTCATCCGCCTTCGGTTGGGACGTAGAGCGGAGACTACGACGGAACGCACAGCTCGGGGCCCGTCTAGAGCGATGTAACGGGACATTCTCTTCTCTTCCGGTGTTCCGCGTCACCGAAGTGCTCTCTGGACTCAGTAGAGTGTAACGTAAACGGCCGTGGCGACCCCATTTTACAAGTACCCCGGCGACCCGTGAAATCAGGAGCAAAGGTCTCGGACTATGTTGATGCGATGGTCGCTCCCGGGCCGCCAACTTTGCGTGTTGCATGTGCTGTGGTCGTCGTAAAAGGTGCAACACCACCTGTGAAACTGAAGAATACGTCAACGGATCTGACGGTACAACGGTCGTGTTAAGTCCGCGAGAACGAGCCGCCGGTGAGATGATCTCGAGTGCGGTGATGCAAGCGAGCGAGGCACAGAGAAGCGAGGCTGCAGCATGATGCGCTCCACCGCTGACGAGGGTCAGAGGGCGATGGTGGAAGGACGACAAGCGATTCTCCGGCGGGGAAACCCCATGGGGGGTCAGGCGCCACCGCACGTGACCGCGTTTCTGCCCTGTTGGGACGGGCGGCTCCGCGCCGGCCTTCTTGCTCGCAGACCACGATGAGCCCCGCCGGTCCGCCCCAGTGCGCAACTCATGATCAGCCTCCGATGATGCCCTATTCGAAGAGAAACGCGTTCTCGTCATCGGCGAACGCGATGGACTATAAAGCCCGCCAGGACGAGCTCCCGGGAGTCCCCCAGACCGCCGGGCGTCGCATCACCACAAGCATGCTCTGGCGTCGTTCCCGCTCCTGGGCCTTCCCCGCTCTTGTTTCTCTCTGTCTCGTTCTGCTGACATGGCCGGCGACCCTACGCACGTCTGCGTCTGCCACTAAGGACGCCATTCATCTGGCCGCCAGAGCAGAACCACCCCGCAAGGACGACGGCTTCAGTGATGCCGTCCAGTGGGACAATTACACCATCTTCCTCCACGGGCAACGCACCTTTATCCAGTAGGCTTTTCTGAGTGCTGTCATACGAGGTCGACATGCCTAACTACGCCACAGCTCCGGAGAGTTTCACACTTTCCGTCTCCCGGTGCCGGACCTCTGGCTCGACATCTTCCAGAAGTTCGTTGCCGCCGGTCTAAACGCTGTTAGGTATGTCTAATCGTGAGGCGCGATGAGTTCGGGTCATGGTTACTGACACGATGTTTCCAGCATCTACATCCATAGTGCGCTCATTCACATACAACCCTTCGAGGTTGCGCATGTTCGCTAACGATACATGTGTAGTGGGCGCGACTAACCCTGCACCGGGTGTCCTCGACTTCGACGACTGGCGGGCTCTGCAGCCCATCTATGACGCAGCCAAGCTCGCTGGTATCCTCATCGTACTCCGCCCCGGTATGTCTCCCGTTTGTTCCTGTCCCTAGGCCAACGCTGACATGGATGCTTCCATGACAGGCCCTTACGTAAGTAGAGCTTCCAAACCATGGCTCGCGACCACGCACCGCAAACCGTCTCTTGTGCTATGCACGTACACGCCGGCCGAGGTGCACGCGTGTGCGACGGAAACCCCCATGGTAGTCCATACCAGCCGGTGACGAGCAGAGGGACTCGGTCGGGACGCGCGTGAGCCACTGCCTCCGGTGTTCGTTTTGAGGTCGGGGCGTGAGCTGTGGCTTGTATCGCGCTGCCCTGTGGCCGTCCGCCCGATGGATGCTATTGCGTCTACCGTGCGGAGGGTCATTGACGCACGCGTTTAACGCCCCGGGCCAGAAAGTCCGGTTCTCTGGCGCAGGCGTTCGGCGGTACATGTTCCGTGGAACATATGGAGGTCGCCGAACCACTTGCTCACCAAGAGGTGCCCGCGCGCGTCACCTCTGCCTACCACTCCCCTGCGACTCCCTGGCACTCCGTATGGGCCGTAAGCCCCACAAATCTTCTCCTTGAAGGTGTCTGACAGGAGCAGGCTCAAAGGCGAACTCGTCCAAGCGTGGCTCGAGCGCGACGAGTATATACCAAGATTGCGGAAGTAGAGCTGGCCCAGTGGAAGCGGAAGTGTGGGTCCAGTACAGGTGGACAATCCTGGCTTATCGCAAGTACGCGCGGCTCGACCCGCTGGTGGCCTAGCGGGCGTAGTGCGTTTATCAATGCGCTCGATCGCTGACCACTCCGCGCATGCGGCTGTCCTCAGCCTTGCCTTCGCTGTGCGGGTCGGAGGCGTCCACTTCGTTCACACTCGTGTCCGCGAAGGCGCCTACACCTCGCTCAGTTAGGCCCGCGTCGTTCCCGTCTGCGCTATCTTCGCGCCTGCATTCTCTGCCTCCTTCATGTGCGCAGTGGTATCGCATTCATGCACACACTTGGCGCTAGCATTGGCGACGCATCTTCCACGCCCTCCCCTCGGTCCGGCCGCGTCGCCCATTTGAGTGGAAGTGGAACTCCGTGCCGCCGGAACGTAATTCCACTTCCGCCGGCCTCCGGCGTGTGGTTTGGACCCGAGATCCCTTGAAAATGCCACGCTTGTTCTGTTGTTCTGCAGAACATGTTTCGCAGAACATCGTGTCCAAGCGACAGGACGTTCTCGCCCCCTTCGAAGCCCGGCTCGTCCTGGCTTTTGGCTTACCGGCCTGGGGCCGAGCCTTGCAATTCACCAAGTGATACTTCCAAGCCCTGACTCGCGCACCCCCTCCGATTGTACGAGGATACTCACTACGCGATATGTGACAGATCAACGCGGAAACCACGGCCGGAGGTATTGCCCACTGGGCGACCAGCAAGGTCGCGGGCACCCTCCGGACCAACGTGAGCGACTGGAACGCGGCCTACGAGCCGTACATCGACGGCATCATCAAGGAGACTCTGCCGCACCAAGTCTCTTCCGGCGGCCCTGTCCTAGGTATGTGCTTTCTTATACTCGACTTGAGCTGTTGCTAACCTCGGTTCTTTCAGCTATTCAGATCGGTCAGTTCGCAGTGCCTTCCGTTTTGTCCTGACACTTACCGCTTGCCACAGACAACGAGTATTCTCAGAACCCGGCCCCGCGCGCTCAGTACTTTGCCAACCTCGAGAAGCAGTATCGCGACGGCGGAATTGTCGTTCCTCTGTAAGCACAGCACACGTCCTCCGACGTGCTTCAATTTCTGACTCTGCCTGTAGCACGTACAACGACCCGGGTGAGGGCCGCAACTTCATCAACGGCACCGGCGCCGTCGACATCTATGGCCTCGTCAGTCCCCTTCCCCTTCCCCTTCCCCTTCCCAACCCGTAAACTCTAACTGACACCGTTTAACCCATGCAGGACGCGTACCCGCAAGGGTTCGACTGCTCGAACCCGACGCACTGGAGCCCGGTCGTGACGAACTACCACGAGTACCACACGACGAACAACCCGGGTCAGCCGTGGTACATGCCCGAGTTCCAGGGCGGCGCGTTCGACCCCTGGGGCGGGCCCGGCTACGAGGCGTGCGGCGTGCTCACGGGCCCCGACTTCCAGGACGTGTTCTATAAGCACAACTGGGCGGCGAACGCGAAGTTGCTTTCTTACTACATGGTCTACGGGTGAGATTACGCTCGCGTGGTATCCGCAGCCGAAACTTATCTATTTACAGTGGCACAAGCTGGGCTGGGTTCCCCTTCCCTGGCGTGTACACTAGGTAGGTTCTCCTACTACACAGGGTCGCCCTCCTCGCTAACTATTGTGGTTTAGCTACGACTACGGCTCAGCCATCCACGAAACTCGCGGTCTCTCCGCCAAGTATGACGAGCTGAAGCGTCAGGGCCTCTTCCTCCGCTCGTCTCCGGAGTTCCGCAAGACAGACTGGGTCGGAAACTCGACGCTCGGTATCCCCGGGTTCAGCCTTAGCAACAGCGCGGCGTTCGTCACACTCCTCAAGAACCCCGACACCGGCGCCGGGTTCTTCATTGCGCGCCAAACGGACTCAACCTCGACGTACGTGCATATTGTGTATTCGACGATACTGAAGCTGACGGGCGAATTCTAGTTCGAGCATCTCGTTCAACATCACCGTGCCCACCTCCAAGGGCGCGCTCAAGCTCCCCCAGACATCAAACGGCATCGCGCTCGACGGCCGCCAGAGCAAGGTGATCGTGACCGACTACACCTTCGGCGCGCACGGCGCCGTCCTCTACTCCACCGCCTCCATCTTCTTCGCGGGCACCATCGGCGGTCGCGACGTCCTCTTCCTCTTCGGCGACTCAAACCAGTCGCACGAGGCCGCGATCACGCTCACCGGCAACGGCGCGCGCACCGACTCCTCGCACGTGCACTTCACCGCCGCCACCGCCGACGCGGCGCGCGGGCCCACGACGATCAGCGTCCTCGCGGGCTCCACGGGGCTCGTCACGATCTGGGACTCGGACACGCAGCTCGTGCTCTTCGCGGACCCCGTCACGGCCGCGACGTTCTGGGCGCCGCCCATCGCTGCACAGACGCGCGAGACGGTCCCCGGGTTCGAGCACTTCTGGCAGTTCGGCACGAACACGACCGTGCTTGTCGGCGGGCCATACCTCGTGCGGAACGCGACGCTCGAGGCGAATGGCCGCACGCTCGCGCTGCGCGGGGACCTGAACGCGAGCGTACCACTCACCGTGATCGCGCCCGCCAGCGTGAGCGCGGTGACGTGGAACGGGCAGCGTGTCGAGGGGCTGCGCGCGGCAACGGACGCGCGCGGGCGCGGTGGGTTCTTCACGGGGTACCTTGCGGAGCGCGCGGCGGTGAAGGGCGTGCGCGTGCCGAAGTTGTCCGGGTGGAAGTTTGCGGATAGCTTGCCGGAGGTGAAGGCGGGCTTTGATGACTCGAAGTGGACGGTTGCAGACCACACGACGACGAACATCTCGAGGAAGCCGCTGTTTGGTGATGGACGTGTGCTGTTTGGTGAGTGTCGTGAATTGTGGAGCACAATCCCGATGCTGACCAGGATGCGCAGGCTGTGACTATGGCTTGTGAGTATGCCGGAAGCTTGTATTTTATGATAACCTGACCTGACCGCCAACAGCTGCGAGAACAACGTGCTCTGGCGCGGTCACTTTAACGGGACTGGCTCTGAGACGTCCGTCAACCTGACCATCAACGGCGGAAGCTGTACGTTCCCTCTGCCGCTGTCTCCACAGTTCTATAGCTCACTGTGATACGACGGCAGCATTCGCAGCGTCGGTCTGGATCAACGACCAGTTCATTAACACCGTCTACAATGGCGCAGACCAGATCAACTCGCTGTTCACATTCCCGAACGGATCGGTCAAGGTTGGCCAAGACAACGTCGTCACCGTCCTGCAGGACAACATGGGTAACGACGAGGACTCGAATGGTGTGTGCTCCAGCGTGTGGATATGTGTGGATGCACCTACTGACATGTGATGCAGAGAAATCGGCGCGTGGTATCCCCGGCTTCAAGCTCAACAGCGGCAACTTCACGACCTGGAAGGTCCAAGGAAAGGTCGGCGGCTACGAGAAGTACGTCCCCCCCACTCCCTTTCCCCCTCTACACTCAAATGCTGATGCACGCTTAGCTTCCCGGACAAGGTGCGCGGCGTGATGAACGAGGGCGGCCTCTTCGCCGAGCGCGCAGGCTGGCACCTGCCCGGGTTCGACCTCGCCTCCGCAAACTTCACCGCGCGCGACCTCTCCGCGGGTCTCCCCGGCGGCGGCGCGGGCGTCGGCTTCTTCGTGACGACGGTCGACCTGGACGTGCCCACGGGCACGGACCCGCAGTTCAGCTTCGTGTTCGACGGCGGGGAGGGCAAGACGGGCCAGGCGTACCGCGCGCTGCTGTTCGTGAACGGGTGGAAGTTCGGCAAGGTGCGTCGCGCGTTCGGAGTGTGGACCTGTAGAGGAGTGGACTGATGGGGTTTGTGTGTAGCGTGTGGCCAATGTTGGCCCGCAGGCGTCGTTCCCTGTGCCTGTGGGTATTCTTGACCCCCGCGGGAAGAAGTGAGTCCTTCTCTCCCCGTTCTTGTTGATCATACACTGACCATCTTCTAGCACCATCGCGGTCGCGCTCTGGGCGCTGAACAACACCGCGGTCACGCCGTCGCTCGAGCTCGTTGCCGATGCGATTATTGACGGCGGTGTCGGCCACGTCGCAACGAACAACCCGAAGTGGGCCCCGCGCCCTCTGGTCTAATGCGTCATCACAGGACTATCTTGGATCTTGGACGGAGTGGAAACCACCCCCTGGGCTGGTTGTACTATAGCGTTGCGGTGCTGTCCTCAGGCAGCCTGCTGTGGATGTAAAATACTTCTTTGACAACTCCAGAATCGATGTCATGCTTGGCGTTCGTTCTTGCGTCGCCGTGTGTGCATCGCACCGCAAAGCTCTCCTCGGGGCCGCTGACGAAGAGAACAAGAGAACAAAAAGTGCGTCACCTGAGCGATTCGAACACTCGCGGGCAAAGCCCAACCGCTAACAGCTAGAATAGCAGGCGATCCCGTTAACCACTCCGGCAAAGTGACGATAATCGTGTTGCGTGACTGCCCGTTATTATCAAACCATTTCCGATGTGATGTTCAAAGCAATTTCCCAAACGAGGATCCCTGCTTGACTTCTTCCATGACGGTTGACCATCGCGTTTCCATCTATACAACGTATAGCCTGGTGCGCAGTATGAGCCACGAACAAAACCGCGCAGCAGTCACTGTCAACTAAGTATCCCAGCTTTTGTGTACCCTGCATGGCCATACCTGATGCTTGTATCTGGTATGTCTCCGGTACCATGGTCCTCTATTTCGTCTAGCTAAAGCCCGTTTGCGCAGGCATTCCAATAGTACAGCGGGGCTACTCTCCATGCTGCGTGGTTTCGGGCTTGCCAGCGAGGAGACAGCCGTGCTCCCAAAGACACGTAAACTCTCGTCCGTCTGTTCCCCGTGCTGCGTACGGCTCCGCCCGAAGCACGAACATACCCCTCACTTCCACCCAGACGCACGGATAAACACATCCAGGTGGCTCTTGCAACTCCCTGGTACGCCCACATCGAATGCTTCCGCTCCATCTCAGCTGAACACGACGACTTCTATTACGCGTGTTTTACGTCGACGGGCTATCGTCCAGCGATATCATCGATCCACGACTCCGGAGACTGTCCTGCGCTGCTTGTCGCGCGCGCCCTGGCATTAATGTCCGTGCGCCTGGGCCCAGCCTACCTCGCTGTCGGGCTCTTCTAGCGTGCCTGCCGCCTCGTAGGTGGGCGCGCTGCTGTGCAGCTACGGCTTCCCGCCGCATCGGCGGTACCGTATCTCTACCCCGGCTCGGCCATGAAGATCGTTGCCGAGATAGCGTCGTGCAGAGCTGGCAGCGTTCGCGCGTCTCCCTGGCTCTTCGTCTCCTGAACTGTGTTCGGGTAAGCGGTCATCCGGGACGGAATACCTTATGACGTGAACTTACGAGCACTGCGACAGTGATCGCACTCCACCGCTATCTTGACGTACTCGCACAAGACAGTCGACGTTGTGTCTTCGACGGACGGCCGGGCGGAGATCCCGTTCCCGCTTTCGCTGGATCGTATCGCGAAGATTGTCGCGGCGCTCGCCGAAGCCCCGGAGAGAAGACGGAGTGCCTGTGGCCAATGCGTCCCAACTCGCCGAAGACGCCTTCTTTGGTAATCGCCACACCCAGTCTGCGCACGTTGATATCGGCGGGCTCACAACTTGTGCAGCGGCGAAACGGGAAGGTGTACGATGGTACGTGTATCGCCGTGTTCGACTCGGCGAAGACTTGACTCGAGAGTGTATAACCAATTGATAGCATGGCGCACCCATGACTCGACATGCACGGCAAGATAGCGTACCCCTCAACCATTGAGACCATGGTGCCAAACACGGCGTCTTGCACTCGACCTACGTAACGCGGACTCGCACCGCTCTGCTTCCGCTCACAGGTTATCGGCGAGACGTTGGCCGTAGCGCTCGCCGATGCGCCGTTATGCGCTGCAGAACGCCATGGCGAGTCTTCGTTCGTCGTTATCGCGCAATGCAGCCTTCCTGACCGCTCGCGTTATCGTAGACGCATGTTGCAATACGTTGCTACGCGTACGGCTTCTCCGATTACTACGCTTCGCGCTCGCCATGGCGCGCTGTCCAAGCTCGCGTCACTCGGCCGCTGGACATACTCAGCACGCCACTGCCCATCGCGTCTATGTGAAGCATCGCCCGGCGTCGGGCGCCCAAACAACATTCAAACGTTGCACCATCCCCTCCTTCGCGAGCGCCAGAAACGCGCCCGGTCAGCCCCTCGCCACCGCCCCAGCTGCTTCCCAGTGCCGGCAGCTGCACGCCATCCCTGCTTCCCTCGAGCCCAGCGCCCGCGTCCGCGGAACGCAGAAAGAACGTCTGATTGCGTGCGTCCATTCGACACCGCCGGCAGGCTGCCAACAACTGTCGCCGCGCCTTCTCGCGCCCTCGCCAGTCATCTCCGGGCATTCGAGGGTGCACGCAGCACGGTCACTTCGAGGGTCCCCGCCGGCTACCGCACTCAATCACCCGTCCCGCATTCACACCGCGCGCCCCCACAAGCACCCCGTAAATACTCGTGCCCATGTGACGGTGTGCGCGGACAGCTGCCACACCAGTACCCGGTGCAATATACTTGTTCGCCAGCGTCCGCGCGGCGGGTATTCCTACTCGACCCGCTCCTAAGAAACTAAGAGACCCATGACTGCTCGCGCACGCATGCCGAGCCGCGACGGCTATTTGGGCCCCGCCGCCTGCGCGGGTGCCGGCACCGCAGGTCTGCTGACCGCCGCTGCCGTCCCCCGTCTTCTGCGCGCTGCCGCGGCGCGGTCACAGGGGCGGCGCTTCTCTGCTTCCAGCTGTTTTTGAGGCGTCCTTAGAAACCACGTACGCGCACGGCCGCGAGTCCACACACAGTGCGCGGCTTCTGATACTGATATTGGAATGTATGTACACACATGCGGGGGGATGGATGCGGCTAGCTATACAGGTACGACAACTGTGGGGAATGTGATGGGCCGCGGAGGCGGTGACGTGCGGACGTGCGGGGAAAGCGGAAAACAAGTGCAGCAGGCAGTGACGGCGACGGTGACGGCGGGATGCAGGTAGAGCGTGCGTCAGGCTGCGGATGGCAGGTTCAGGGTGGCGGCCTGGCGGGACGCTGTCTGTGATCGGGGGCACCCTCGCGTTGGGCGAATGCAGGCTCCGGAGAGACGTGCGTGGGGCGGTGGCGGGGAATCATGGGCGCGTCGCGGCACCTGGCGCGCGCGCGCGGGTGGTATACATATCCGTGGACCGTGTCCAGGGGAGTCGGCCAAGAAACGGAGCGGGGCGCGGGGGAGGAAGGCCTCAGGACTGTGGCAGTCGCCGTGCCGCAGCGGCGCGGCACTGGAAGCACTCGCTGTTGACGGTGTCGACGTCTTTCTGCACCTCTGTGCCGAAGTTCTGCGGGGCGGAACGGGAAGGTCAGCGCCGGAGTACGACATATGATGACATACGGAGGCCCGGGCGGGGATAGCGCATCCGCCGACGGGCTCGGAGGGCGCGCACGTTCGCGCACCTCGCGCGATCGCGCGCCACCCCCGTTTACGCCTCCCTGGCGCCCCCGTAGCACAAAAGATGTGCTCACCTTTATGCATACTGGGTCGCGGCACCCGCGCGGGTGGAGGTAGCTGCGCTCGCACTTGGGCGAGTTGCAGTCCATGATCGCGACGACGAGGTGGCGCTGGAAGTGCTGGAGGGGCGCGCGCTCAGCTGACCTGTGCCGCGCGACGCGATCAATGACGAGTGTAACAACATACCCCACACTTTGTCCACCGCGTGCCCTCGCTAAGGATAGCTGTGGTCAGCGCGCGCCGGCGTGCACAATAGGAGCGCGACGTACGCAATTCGGCGACACATTTTGGCAAGACGAGGAGAGGTACGGGGTTGTGCGAGGGTGTGCAAAGGTGTGCCACTGGGCGAGTGCGTGTGGCTGAGAGGCGCGCGAGGAGGGTGCGAAGCAGAGAGAGATACGGAAGGTGCAGACGAGTGCAGCGAGGTATTTGTACGAGTCGCGATGACTGTGGCGCGAGGGCACAAAGGGTGGGCGGGGTGAGTCACAAAGGACGCTGATCTGTGGCCACCGTGCTTTTATGCGAACGGCACTGGCGGGAAGCGCTCGCGCGGAGGAGCGATAGCAGCCCGCTCAGGTTCTGTCTACGCCCGCGATGACAAACCCTCCTCCTCGCCCGCCGCGCTGGTGCGACATTTGGAGCAGCGATCGTGAGATTCGACGCGTCTCCTACTCCGACTTACCCACTTATCCTGATCCCCTCCTTCCTCTTCTCCGGCCAGAAGCGCACGCCTAGCCATCCCCGGTCTGGCAAGTGATTTCGCCACCTGCCGCTTGTGGCCGCGCAGCGTGCGGCGGCGCGTACCCCGAATCCGAGTACGACGGTTTCCCGGGTCGTGGCTATCAGGTCACGCGTATCCTCGTCCTCGTCTGTCTCTTTCGACTCCGAGGCTGCGGCCACGCAGAAACCAGAAGACCTGAACACGCTCGCCCGCGCGGATGACGAATTGCACGCCAAAGATTTCGAATGTTCCTCGTCGACGCCCGCGCCGCACAGCTTTACGGCTCGCGTCTGCGGTGGGAGGATCGAAACATATGACATGATGTACATGTACGCCGACATCCTTCTCCTTCCTCCGCCTCGTGTTCGCGCGGCACTAGTCCCATTTTGCAGTGCCCGGCGCGTACGCTGTCACCGCCAATCTGCCCTCTCCTGGCCGCGGGCTTAGCGCGCCCGCGGTCGGGTCACGGTGATGCAACTACCAGCTGCAGCAGCTGCAGCGACGCGAGATGTCGCCGCGGAAGCAATCAGAAGCGCACTATCGTATATCTCCTCGCTTTATCTCCCGGAACCCGCGCGACGGCGCGTTCCGCAGGAACTCGAAGACGGCAGCCCGCGTGCGGCCCCTGCCTTCTCGCAGAATTCACTGGTGGTGCACCGCGCCCGGCCGGGTACCATGCTCGTGCGTATTGGGATCGTGACGAAAGCTGGTCGCTTCTTCCTGATCCTATTCTTGCCCGGGGCCCTGGCGAGGAATGTGCCTCATGACATGCCGTCGCAGCTCCCCAACCCGAGCGCACCGGCAGCTGAAGCTTCAAATCTTCAGCGCGCGGACGCCCATCGCTAGGCCGGGCTTGCATCTCGCTGCCGAGGGGCACGTCGCGATCTGCCCCAGCCTTAGCCCCAGCCAGGCAAGGCGAACCGTAACGCCACGGACCCGCGCGCCCGCCATTCATCGAACCGGGCATGCATATTAGCACCCACACTCGACACACATGGACGCGCTCCCTCGCGCGCCGGATCCGGAGGTGTTAGAGCCGACCGCGGTGAGTACGAGCAGCAGCACATCGCGCACCTCCGTCATCGTTGTTCTACTGCTCACGTCTATCGATGGCAGAGGTGCCACCAACATATGCATGGAAGGCACGCGTCGGGTGAATTCGGATCGCGGGAAGCCCTTCCAAGCCCAAGTTGCAGCACTTGCCACTCGATAGCAGGATCGGTGTTCTTGCGCGCGCGAACGAACACAGGCGTAGACGTAACCGGACAATAAACGCGGACCGCCGGCAACCAAGCAAGATGTGGCGATGTGTGGCACGCATCGATGGCCGCTTCGGTGCGCCATATGCATGTTTGTGGTTTGGGAGGGCCGCCATCGATGGTATCACGTCCGGGAGTGGGAAGGAACGGCGGGGAGGACGTCCGGACGGAGCTGGGGTTGAGCGAGAGATAAGACGCTACGTACTCGTTTGGGATGGGTGAACTTGACTCACCGGTCCGAGGCGGCCTCAGCAGGTTATCACCATAGCGTACAGGTACTATGTATAAGGAACGCCGACAAGAACAAAGGCACTTGATCAGAGCTTAGACGAAAAGAGACCACACAGCAATCGCTGCTTGCGCGCGTCGTAGGGATGCTGGAGTTCAGTCATGTCGACACTCGCATGCCTCGGATCGTCATACACTACCAGCCACATACACGCAGCAATTAGCCTCGGGAAGGCAAGTGCCTCTGCGAGCCGCCCAGCTAAACGGGCACGGGCACGACTGAATTGAAGTCTACCCTGCACGGAGATGTGAAGGGGCATGCAAGATCTGATTCAAAACCACATACCACCCTTCGGCCGGGATGAGTGAATTGCATGTGTTCGGCAAGGCTAGAAGCACAGGTCTGTTCCTGGCCCTATTTCGAACCCACATCTGCACCTGCGCCTGCACCTGCGTGTGCATATGTGCCAATGCCGAGCGCAGCGACCCAGCCCAAGCCTTGCCTCCATAGGCAGGTCAGGTCTATCACCTCGCGCCCGGGTGGCTGCCGCCCGGCGGCACCAGGTATCACGTACAGCATACGCATCACCCCAAGGTGCACAGGGGACCACACAGCGAAACCCGAGGAGTCCCATGACGCGACACCCGTGCGACCGGCGCGCACTCACCTTCCTCGATCTCGCGCGGGAGCGTCCCAGCATCCCAGGGACCCGCACGGTCACAGATCCACGATGCACCCCGGCAACGGTGGACGCCGGGGCTTGGGGTTGCGCCCTGGATACTTGCGCACGCGTCCATGCTGGGCGGCGGATGCACGTCGTAGCTTGAACAGGGACCTGGGGTCAGCTGGTGCGTTGAGGGCTGGTGGAAGCGCGCGATGACGAGGCGGCGAGGGGTTGGGGACGTAGGCATCAGTCCGCGCATAAATTACGGCAAGCAGGCCCCGGAAGGCGTGGTATTGCGCCCTGGGCGAACAGACGAATACACTCCGCGCAGCCCCGGACGCGCGGAAACAAAGTCTTGGGGAACACGCCCTCACCGAGGCGTCTCGTCCTCGGCACCCTGGCCCACCGCAGCGGCGACCGGCTTCTCCGGCACAGGGTCCGCGTCGACCTGGACGACGACGAAGCGGCGCGTGAGCAGGTTGAAGACGCTCCCGAAAATGAGCGCGATCAGCGTGCAGCTCATGATGATGACGTTGTACGGCATGCTGAAGTCCGGCGTGGCGAGGTCGACGAGCATGACGGGCGTGTACATCCGTCTGGGCCGGAAGGCGCCGGGTGCAGAGTGCCCGGCGACGGTCTGGTTGGCGTTCTCAGATGCGAACGGGACGAGTACCGCTGGGGGAAGATCCCAGCCGCGCTGCGCGTCGGGAGGGTGCTCCGTGTAGCGCAAAAATGGCTTCGAGACATCCATGGAGAGCTGCATCGTCGCGTGTGGCGGGAGTGTGAGCACCGCCTGCAAGAGCGCCGGACGGGAATGGGGCACGGGTGGCGTATATGAAAGGATGTTTACGAGGTCGTCTGCCGAGAACGCGGGGGCATGTCAGCTGTCAATTCCAAGCATGATCGACAGACGGGGCTGGGATGAGGGCACCCACCACGCGGAGCGCCGTCGACCTGTGCGCGCAGGGTGTGCAGGTAGAACTGGAGGTGCCAGGGCATCGTCTCGAGGTACCCGGCGCTGACCTGAACGGGAAGGTTGTTTGTGAGCTCGAGCGTCAGCCGTGCCTCGGCTTGGCTGGTGCCCTTCAGGTTCCGGCGCACGGAGATTTCTGTGAGCGGCGACGCGCTGGAGGTGCTCGCTGCGGGAGTGTCAGCTGCGGTCTGGGACAACAAAGTGTATGCTTTACGATATTCGAAGCGGCCCTCTTCCGTCCATCGGAGGGAAATATCGAGCGCTTCCTTGCCTACAGCGATGCCAACAAATTCGGTCAGCGCTGCGCAGACGCCAGATACCACACTGCACTGACCAGAATCGACCACGTAGGCCGCGACGTTGTCTGTCACGTCGGTCGGCCCTGGCGTTATCGTGAAGGCCCCATCACTGGGCAGCTCCACCCGGACCTTGCTCGCCCGCGCGACAGGGCAGGCCCTGTCGATGCTGCGGTCGAAGACGGAGCGCAGAGACCAATCTACAACAAGCCCAGTCAATCTACACGTTTTCCGCACACACCGGACTCCCAAGGTGGCCACATACAGCCCCCGGTGATAGATGGACGACCACAGCGTCTGCGGCCGCCACGCCGAGATCTCGAGACCGAGGAGGGCGGGCTAGCCGTATCAAGCGAATTCGGGACGCTTACCTCGACGCTCATTATGTGAGTAGCGGACCGGATCGAAGACGGCCTGGAAGACGAGGCGCACTTCAACCCCGGCGCCTTCGCGGTGGCGCACATGCACGCCGAGTCCGTGCCAGTCCGCGTCAAATAACTTGTGCGGGTTGAGTAGGCTCGCGATGCCGGAGAGGGACTTGCATGGGAGGAGTTTGAGGAATGGCGTCAAGTTCTCTGTGCAGACGTGTTCTGAAGGAAGGCTGGCATGGCGGAGCTGATGTGGATGGGTGAAGTTGGGCAGGGTGCCCTCGGGTTGGAAGGTGAGGGTAGGGGAGGTTGTGCGTTGCTCGTCCAGGTGTCCGAGAGACGCGCAAAAGAGGCCGGCTAGGGAATTTCTCAATCCTTGCCACCGCTGGTCCACGCTGATAGAGAAGGCTCAATCAACTTAGATGCACAAGATACGGAGGACCGAACTTACGATGTCGGGACAGTGTCGCCCATCCATACCCACAACTCGGCGCCAGTGCCTACTCCTGGTTCGTCCGGATATCCCCAGTGGTCGTAGTTCCACTTTCCAGCATTGAGTGTCAGGTGCAGTTCTGTGACCGCATGTTCACGCAGGATTTGTCCGAGCGCGAGCGGGAAGAGGGTATAATGCTGCGCTACTCGCCAGCTGCGGAGACGTGTCTAGTAAAGCGGATGACTTTCGTACCTTCGTCGTCACTGCTCAAGGTTTGAGGGTCTCTAGGGGCAGCTCCTCTCAGAAGTGTCGTGAACGAGAACCGAGCCTGCAGCTTGCCGTCCCGGAGTGGGTGTAGTGACAAGTCCTCCTCGAACACTTCGCCCTGGGCAGATGCGGCGACCAGATGCAAGGCCAGCAGAAAGCAAGTCCTCCAGCAGCCTGTCCACTTCATAGTTAAGCTCAGCTCCTTCCTAAACGCAAGTAACCATATGCCTGAACCAGAACAGCACCAGCGAGAGTAGCCGAGGAAAGCAAGAGTTTAACGAAGACAGTCGCGACGATGGCGGTTCGCGGCCAGGGAGAGCGTGGCGCAAGCGCCCAACAGACGCCCACGTGCTACCAATACTACCGGCGTCTAACATCCTGCAAACCTCTTTCGGTCAGAAACCTCGAACTGCCATCTTACTCTCGAATTTGGCGCAACATTCCACGAGTGAGCGATCAATGAATCCAACATTATCATTATTAACTGGACCTGTCTAGAACTAGAGGAACTGAAAGCCCTAGTGAGCCCAAAGAACTGAATAGTGCCTCTCGCGCAGGTCGCCAGCTAGTAATACCTCAGGCCAAACAAAACTGCGGTATGTTCTGCGTTATCAGCTCTTGTTACCATGTCCCAAAAAATTGGATGGATGTTATTAGCGCTATTATACTGTTCAAAGCCGTAATCGCGTATAGGCTCGGTATCCTTAACCCGGACGGTACCAGGCGTGCTTCTAATCGGAGCGCATCTTGTACGGAATGGTTGCTGGCTGAGTTCTGCTGCTCGTGAGATCTGGCGTATACGGCTTTGAGCGCAGATATCTCTCATCCCAGTGTCACTACAGACCCGGGAGGTCCACGTGTATCTCAACAAGTTTTATCATGCCTTACTGATGCGAGACCGTTCTGCATCCACAGAAACTACAGCATCCATGAGTCTACTCGCCACCAGAAAATTTACAGTCGAAGCGGCAGATTCCTTGGAGCCTGTCTCCCGCGCGGCCCGGCGCGTTATCATAAATGCAGATGTTCTGAAGCAAGCGAAGGTTTACGCCGGCGATGTGGTTGGCTTATCTTCCGCGGACTCGCACAAGGTACCGAGAGATTCTCAGGTGGCGGTTCCACGCGCGCGTGAGCCCACTTACCAAGCTTGTTTCTGCCCCCAGGCGTTCGCCGTGGGTGTCGCATGGCCGTCTTCCGATCTATCCCAAGACTGTACGTGCCCATGTCCCTGCGCCATATGGGCGCGAGAAGGGGGCAGCGCACCGTTCATTGAATGGCAGTTTTGCGCTGACACACCACCGTTGAATCGCCAGCTATCCTTGTCTCTCCGCCGCTGCTTCTCACTGCCAGGGTGGTTGCAGGCTCGAAGGTCAACCTCTTCTCCCTGGACGCTCCGAAGCTACCCGCTGGCGTGCCTTCCCTCCGGCAGGCTCAACTCGCACAGATCGTTCGTGTCAAGGAAGTCTTCGATAAAAAGACCATCGCGATAAGCTCTGCTTCCACTTCTTCCTCGAAAAGCCCGGATTCTGGAAAGGGGAAACGCAGAGATTGGCTGACCCTGCTGATCAGGGAGTCGTTGAGTACGTTCTTCTCCTCGCTATCCCCGGAACTTTATCTCATCTAATCATCTGTTGCTCAGTTGACCTCGGGTACCTCACGCCTACACAGACACTCGATGTCGTGTATGAGGGCAAGACGCGCCGCTTCACCGTCTCCTCCGTATCAGCCTATGGCGAAGCAGACGATGGCACCGATCTAGCCGCGAGCGTACAAGCGTTGTCTCTCGCCGACGCCGCACCGAAGCTATGGACGGTCGGTTGGGAAACCGCTGTCGTTCTAGAGGGCGAGAGTTCAAAGACCGCCGCCCCGAGCGAGCAGGAAGCCAATGCGGTAAGGCATGTGCGCATCCGGGCGCGGCCGCGCTGACAATCCACGCACACGACGCAGGCTGCCGGGCGTGCCGTCGAGCGGGGCGTGAGTGCGGACGCATACGCCTCCGTTGGCGGGCTCGACCGGCAGATCGCGCAAATCCGCGACCTCATTGAGATCCCGCTCACTCGCCCTGAGCTCTTCCGCCAGTTCGGTGCGTCTTGCCTCTTGGCGCGTTATGTGAGGCAGCTACGCGCATATGATCTGACATCTTTTCCTTTCTGTATGTCAATTTGCCTCCCCCCTGGATCGAACCTACGTGCCTGCCCGACGATGCGCTGCACATTGGACGGCCGTGATCACCAGGTCTCAAGCCACCTCGCGGTGTTCTTCTCCATGGACCCCCGGGGACAGGAAAAACTCACCTTGCACGCGCGATAGCGGCATCCACAGGGTCTGCCGTGCTCATCGTAAATGGACCCGAGCTCTCCTCGGCATACCACGGCGAGACAGAGTCGCGGATACGCGATGTGTTCACCGAAGCGCGCGCGCGGAGCCCATGCATCATCGTCCTCGACGAGGTGGACGCGATATGCCCCCGCCGCGAAGAGGGCCCAGGTGGCGAGGTTGAGAAACGCGTTGTAGCGCAGCTCCTGACGCTCATGGACGGAATGGAGGAGACGGGCAAGGACGGCGCGGAAGGGAAAGTTGTCGTCGTTGCGACGACAAACAGGCCGAACGCTATTGACCCCGCGCTGCGTCGCCCAGGGCGTTTCGACAGGGAGATTGAGATAGGTGAAGTCCCTTCGTTCTTCTACACAGATATGAACGCCTGCTGATGAACCTTCCTGCTTTCTTTTATAGGCATTCCCGACTCGGAGGCCCGCTATCACATCCTAAAGGTCCTTCTCTCGAAAGCACCGCACTCTATCGCAGACGACGAGCTCCGGTCAGTCGCCGCCAAAGCGCACGGCTACGTCGGCGCCGACCTGAGCGCCGTCGTGCGCGAAGCAGGCACGCTCTCCATCAAGCGCTGGCTCGCCTCGCAATCATCGTCCGACGCTCCATTGGCCTCCCAGTCCTCCCCGCAGCTCACCTACGCAGATGTACTCGCGGCGCTTCCGACTGTGCGCCCGTCGGCGCTCCGCTCGCTCTTCCTCGACACCGTGCCGGTGCACTACTCGGACATTGGCGGGCAGGCGCAGACTATCCAGAAGCTGCGCGAGTGCGTGGAGTGGCCGTTGCTGCATCCCGAAGCCTTCGCGCGGCTCGGTGTGCGGGCTCCACGGGGAGTGCTGCTTTACGGGCCTCCTGGATGTAGCAAGACGCTACTCGTAAGAGCGTGTGCGACGGAGAGCGGCGTGAACTTCCTTGCCGTCAAGGGTCCTGAGGTAAGAATTCCCTATCGCAAGTAGGGTGGTGCTGAACTGACAATCTTCGCGGCATAGCTACTCAACAAGTATGTTGGCGAGTCTGAGCGCGCGGTGCGAGAGATATTCGGCAAGGCCCGGGCGGCCGCGCCGTCCATCATTTTCTTCGTACGTGGTCTCGTCATACTTGCCCACACTGCTTGTCTCTGGTACTCATACAGGGAAACAGGATGAAATCGACGCGCTTGCTACCTCCCGCACAGGATCGGATGGCGGAGGCGGCGCGCACGAGGGTGTGTTGACCAGCCTTCTGAACGAAATGGACGGCGTGCAAGAGCTCGTCGGCGTAACCATTGTCGCGGCGACAAACAGGCCAGACGTCATTGTAGGTATCCTTGCCCACGTTCTGCGACATCGTCCTGACCAACGTATACTAAACTACAGGACTCGGCTCTGATGCGTCCCGGGCGACTGGACCGCATCCTCTACGTCGGCCCGCCTGACACAGAAGGCAGAGTGGAGATCCTGCGCATCCGTACCCAGAAAATGAGCGTAGAGCCGGGTCTGGACCTCGAGCAGATCGCGAGGATGGTAAGTACCCCATCGTCCTATGGTAACATGCCTTGGCTAACAGTGTCCCTTCTTCACGCTGCGCAGACGGAAGGATGCTCCGGGGCGGAGATCAGTGCGCTCTGCCAAGAAGCGGCACTCCTCACCATGAAGGAGAACATCGATGCACCATTCGTACGTGTCTCGACCGCGCGCATACAGGGCGGCTTGTTGTTCATGTGGATATGGCTGACAGCAGAGCAGGTGCCGAAGGAAGCGTTCATCAAGGCGGCGCAGAACATCAAAAAGCAGATCACGCCAGAGGTCGTCGAGACGTACGTGCGGTGGAGGGACAGGAATGGAGTCACAGACGCTTGAGGAGCTTCCGGTGACTCCGGGCGGGGGGTGACCGGTCAGACGTGAGGTGGCTTTGACTTCTCCGGGCTGTGAGTGTGGCCCTCCGCGCGAGGCTAGGCCGAGACGTTGTCCAGCCCGCCATAGTCCGTAGCTGCTGGCGCGGAAACAAAATACAGAGACAGGTCGGAGGGTATGACATCAAGGGGCGTAAGTCTATAGAACGCAAGAACCAGTCGCGAAAGCATGTAGCACTACATAACTCTATCGAGCCAACGTGAAAGCATAACGGTCATCACAAACCCTGTCCGACGCGAGCCGCTCACCATGACAGAGAGTTTCATACGGCCTCGTCCCCGCTCATCTCCGTCGAACTCTGCCGCCGTACCTGTGCGTCCTCACTCCTCTTCTCCTCTGACGCCCCCTTCTCGTCCGTGACCGCAGCCTCGCCTTCTCCCTCGCTCTCTCCTGCACCCTCCTTCGAGGCAGCCTCGCGCTCGGCCTGCTCCCGCGCCACGACTCTGTTCTTCCGGAGCTCCCAGCCGCCCTCCCAGCCCAACCATGTGTACCGCCGGACGTGCGGGCCACGAGCGAGGAGAACGAAGAGCGAGAACACCGTCCAGCCGAGGTTGAGCGCGGCATCCGGCCGCCAGCCGTGGTCCGTGTACACCTTCGAGCCCACGGCGGTGCCCATCACCTGCCCGATGAACAGCTGCGGCAGCCATGTAAGCGCCTCACCTATACATGAGGGGAAGAGGACTCACAGAGAGGAGCACGACGGCGTTGAGGCGCGAGCGCGCGTTCGGCTCGAGCCCGAGCACGGCGGTCGTGATCGACACCTGCTGCGTCTGCCGGAAGATGTCGAGCCCGATGGTGACGATGATGACGACCGCGACGTTCAGCCCGACCGCGGCGGTCTGGATCGAGAACGTCGCGACGAGCGCGAGGATCGCGATGAGTGTCGCGGACCACGGCACGAGCTTGTCGATCGTGCGCCCGATGAGCGGCGCCATCGCGACGCCGACCATGCCCACTAGGCCAAACAGGCCGATGATGACCCTGACAAGGAGTCAGCGATAAATCTTGCAGAATGACAGGAGGGACTCACGTAGAGTAGTTGTACTGCGGCCCGCCGAGCAGGAAGGTGAGCGTGACCCACCAGTTGGTGAAGCACGCGCTGGACGGGATGGTGATGAGGATCGCCTGGACGAGCAGCGGCTCCGTGACCGTGAACTTCGCCATGCTGTACAGGATGCCGAAGTACGTGATTCCCTTGTTCTTCGCGGGGTAGTCGGGCAGCATGAAGTACAGCAGCACGAGCACGCCGTACTGCACGCCGATCGCGATGAAGTACACGACGCGCCAGGTGACGAACTGCGCGACGACGCCCGCGAGCACTCGCGCAATGAGCACGCCGAAGAGCAGCCCGGAGAGCACGATCGAGAGCGCGGACGCACGCCGCTCGGGTGGCGCGAGGTCCGCGGCGAGCGGCATGAGGATTTGGGGGGTGACGCTGCCGATGCCGATGAGGAAGGAGAGCACTTCGAAGACAACGAGGCTCTTGGTGATGGCGAGACCTATTGTGAGCGAGGCTGTCGTCACCGTGAGTAATAGCAGCAGCTGTCGTCGTCGGATGAGGTCGCCGAGAGGAGTAATGAATAGGAGCCCTATCGCATAACTGCACAACTTCAGCTCGGTAATTGCATGCCGTTATGAAAAAAATCACTTACCCAGCCTGCACGAGTGTCGGGATATTCGAAACTTCATGATATGTCACTCCGAATGTTTGAGCAAACTGGACTGTGGTGAAGTTGCATCAGTGGAAAGGTTCGAAGGCGGAGTACAAAGACCCGGTGGATTCGCGATACGTCTAACGTCCGAATCACCGTCCCCGTAGTATAGGTATAGCCAGATAGAGTCGGAGTAGCCGCCCGGAGAGTCATCTCCGCGCGGGCACTCCGCTCATACGCTGGTATGGTATATTCATGACCCTTGTCGGTGACAGGATATACATGAATTATCTCCGGACGCGGCGATGTCTACTTTGGCGCTCCGAGTCGTGAGATGAGCATACAGTGGGAGTCCACTCACTGAGTAGGGGTTGACAGTAGTACAAATTGGACACAACTATATCACAGCACCAATAAAGGTTAGCACCTCCTTGGCTGGACCAACACATGCACTCACTGAAGGTACTGGCAAGGCCGAACGTGACGTTCATTGCCAAGCCGAAATGGGCGGGGTGGTCTGGGTCATATTGCAGGCTCCTCGGGATTGGAAGGAAGCCGAAGTCCTTCGACCCGCCAGGCACCAACTCCCCGTCCTTCTGCGGCTGCTTTTCGACGGCTGCTTGTGGCGTCGACTGGCGTTGCAGCGTCTCGGACGTAGACGCCGCGTCCGCGTTCAGCTCCTGCTCCTGGGCGGGGACGCTGGCGGTAGACATGGCTGTAGCAGGCAGAGTGGTGCGCGAAGAGCGAGGAGTTGCACGGCCATGATTATGAATGTCTTCGTTGTCGGAAATAGCAACAGACGAGAAAGATCAGTCGCTTTCAGCCAGCATGCCCCCGCGCGCTCCGGCGCGGCCTGCCGTTTCCCACATCCCAACTTTCGTGCTTTCGGCCGATCCGGAGGCGAATCCTGGGTGTACCGCGGTATAGTGCTCTTGTGATGAACGACCTGAGTATTCTTGACATTCCATACCGTTGGTTCAGAGGGTTTGTGGAAGAGTTGCGTCTCCGGAGTGTCGAGTGACGAGCCGCTTAGTATATTCGGGTACATGGTATAACCGGCCCGGGGTCGCCTGACCACCGATTCGGTTGAGCAGCTTGCCTGCCCCGGTCTTGGGACGGCGACATAAACCCCACAACCTCCTAGCAGTCATGTTTACAACCCCTCACTCCTTCTTGAACCTCCTCGTGCGACTATGGCTTCATTCCAGGTGAACAATCTCTTCGACGTGAAGGACAAGGTCGTGCTTGTCACTGGAGGCAGTCGTGGAATCGGCAAGATGGTGCGTATGCGCAAGCTCAGACACATTCAGTGCACGGGGCTGAGGGACGCGTTGTACGGCTGCAGATTGCGACCGGCTTTGTGAAGAACGGGGCTAAGGTGCGCAGTGAACTTGTATCTCGAAGAACGACGCGTTCAACCTGCGAACCCGAAGGTGTATATCTCGTCTCGCTCCGCAAAGGACTGCTCCGCCACCGCAAACGAGCTCAATGCCCTAGGGGCTGGGACCTGCATTCCCCTCCCGGCAGACATGCAGAAGCTCGAGGAAGTCGACAGGCTCGTGAAGGAGCTCAGCGCACGCGAGAAGGCGCTGCACGTCCTCGTCAACAACGCCGGTGCCGCATGGGGCTCGACGCTCGACGACTACCCCGTACGCCAGACGCATCTGCTATACAGGGGGTACATCTACTGACGAAGAGATTGCATTAGGATGCGGCATGGAGCAAGCTCCTCACGCTCAACCTCCAGCGCGTGTTCACCCTCACGCAGAAGTCCCTCCCCCTCCTCCGCGCAGCGGCTGAGCAGGGCGGGCACGCCGATGGTGCATATCGGGACCCGGCACGTATCATCAACGTAAGAATCGTGTCATGTGCACGAACAGGCCCGGTCTAACGTCCTTTCCTCAGATCGGCTCCGTTGAGGGCCTCAGCGTGCCCGACCACGAGACGTACGCGTACTCCGCGTCGAAGGCGGGTTTGCACCACCTTAGCCGGCACCTCGCCGGCCGCCTGGGCGGGGAGGGCATCACCAGCAACACCCTCGCATGTGGTACGCACCTCCCTCCCTCTTTCCTGCTCGCCCAATACTCACCCTCTTGTAGGGCCGTTCGAGAGCAAGAGTAAGTCGCTTCTTACATCGTTTTGCATAGAGCTGACTGTGACTCCCGCATGTAGTGATGGCGCAGACGCTGCGTGAGCAGGGCGACATCATCCGCGCGAGCATCCCACTCGGGCGCATCGGCACGCCAGAGGACGTTGCTGGGGCGTGCATCTTCCTCGCGAGCCGCGCGGGCGCGTTCATCAACGGCGCTACGATACAGGTCGACGGCGGGAGCGTCGTCCGCATGGGGTCGCTGACGCCCTCGGTGAAGCTTTGACTAGGCGGGTCTTACGGATTTGCATGATTCACGGGGACTTGCAAGCTAACGAGAAATTTGGCAGGTCATCTCAGTCAGGATATGTCGAATGTTTCCGTTTAGGCAGCGAGATTGTACTGATACTTTAGGCGGCGAGACTACCATCGTCCGGCCCGTGCTTTCTACGACGTTCAGGCAACAGCAACGACGGCTGGTTGTTATAGCCTGACCAGCTCCTGACAGAGTGACTGACAGACGCTTGAACCTTACGTCGATTTGTTGATGCTGGTCCTGGTCCTGGTCACAGCGCATGAGGCTTCACCGGCAGGTGTTGGATGTGTCCTGAAAATACGACGCACATATCGTGCTTGCCCTTCGTAGCCAACGCAGGGGTATGCCAGTACAAGCAACATTGACCTCGGCATACCCACGACCACCCTCACCATGGGCTGGCAGAAGACGTTCACGCTCGCGCACCGGAGCAAGGGCTGCCACCTCAACGTCAAGGTCGTCTTCTGTAGGAGCGAAGAGAACCCATCCCGCGCATGCTCCCCTGAGATGCATTGAGTGGTACCGCATCTCTAATCAATTCGGCTCAGCTTGAGGTGAGCTCATCGGCGATTTACATAGCCAAAGCCGATCTACGACGAGATCTCTGACGGCGCACATAGTCCCCGACCAGATCTCGACACCTTCGGACGTAACCCAGATCCGTGGTGGGCGGAGGCGAAGAAGGCCCGCGGGCACAGGGAGGAGCGACGGACATGTCCTCGAGCCCTAGCGCACAGCCACCTCAGCGCCCTCCCGAGTATCTCGGGCAAGGATGGCTAGTGTGTCCGAGGTCTCCTGGCGTAGATTCGAGGTATACGGACACAGTCCCTGTGGTCCAGGCGTTTACCTGAGCGGGAAGGATAGGTACGGATTCACTTACACAGCCAGACGGATGATCTCACCACGGGTGCATGTCTTGAAAGTCGCACAAAGCGGTTGCCAGGTGAGCATAGTCGTCGGCGCTTTAGAGTAACGGAGTCGAGATACTGATACTTGGACAGGCAGAGTACGCCGTGACCAGAAGATGCGCCACCCGCCTTTGACCCCGACGTCCAAGCCCATACTGGGGCTACGTCCGTCGGCGGGGGCGGGATCGCGTGGTCCGCCCGCTCCTGCTTGGGCTGCGTGAACCAAACGACCTTCTGAGGCCAAAGGTGCGCCCCTCGAGGTGTCCAAGAGACGGCGCACACCTGGTATATATCATGGCTCGCCATAGCGTAGGACACTCCAACTGTCATCCGTTGCATTCACCGCTCGAGAACAGTCTCTATCCGCTCTGCGTATTCCCGCACCTGCGTATTCCCCCAGTTAACCTTCTGGCAAAATACCGAAATGGCCCCTCAGCGTACCTCGAAGGCAGAGCAAGGCCCCGACAAGGGCGAATGCGACGAGTGCGGCAAGTACTTTGCTCGAGACCTCCGCCGCCACAAGCGGTCGCACTTGGCTCAAGGGTCTGTAGTCTACCTCTGACCGAACGCCCGCAACACACTCACTCGAGGCATAGAATCATGAAGTGTCCGTTCGAGTACTGCGAAGACCGCTTCAACCAAAAACAGAACATGGACGTCCACATCAACAAATGGCAGTACGTACCCTCTCCCCTCCCCCATCCCCTCTCCTCGCTCACCGCTCACCACCCACCCTACTAGCAACGGCACGCGCCCGTACCGCTGCCCACACTACTGGGTCGACGAGCACGGCGCCGTCGCGCCCTGCGCCGCGCGCTTCGACGACCGCGCGGTCCTCTCGCGGCACCGCAAGACGCAGCACGGGCACACGCCGCACGCGAAGGACGCCGTCGCCGAGATCCGCCTGCGTGGCCGCGAGAAGCAGGAGAAGGACTGCCGGCGGTACGAGGTCGAGCTCGCGGAGAGGGCGGTTACGCGCGCCACGGAGAGGTGGAGGGACGTGCCTGGCGGGGCGGACGCGCTGGTGCTGCCGCCTCAGGTTCAGGTTGCTGCGCCCGCTGTTGTGGCCCCCTCCTCTTCGCCGCTCTCCGCGGGACCGTCTTCGGCGCCGGCTGGTTCTTCTCGCTCTTCTCCCGCTTCCCGCGCGAGTGGATCGTCGTCCTCCACCTCCGGTCACGCGCAGAGCTCAGATACCTCGTCCCAGCACTCTCTGCACTCTTCCCAAGAATCATTCGCGGCTGTCCCTGGTGCCACGGGCACCCGCCAGCCAACCTCACGGAACGGAGGGTCTAGCAGCTCTGCAGATCAAGCCCCATATAACCTTACCCGTGTTGGGAACCCTCTGACCTACGGCAACACCGCCCACCAGTACCCTCCGATGTCGTCCTATCCTGTCGTTCAACCTCAAAATATATCCGGCTATCCGAACGCCTCCCTGCACAACCAGACCTCGAACCGGTTCCCCGCCATGCCACCATACAACCCGTACGCGGTGCCCTCCACTATGCACGGGAACGTCAACTACGCCGTCCCTTTTGCGTCTTTCCCCGACTCGATGTTCGACTCTGGCATGGGCATGGGCTTTGACACGTCCATGAACGCCGGCATGAACATGGGCATGAGCATGGGCGTCCCGGACATGCTGCCGCCGTACAACATGCCGTTTGTCGGTCATCATCAGCCTCAGCACCCGTCCGCGTCGGGCTCTCAGGGATGGAGCATGCCGGGGTACTCGCGCGAGTCGTCGCCCTCGGGCTCATCGACCTCATCGGCCACGCCGTCTCCGCAGATGCGGCGCAGGCGCGGCGAGGCACAGGACGCGTTCGCGTTCCGCTACATGCAGTGAATGATGCTCGTGTGCATCGTTGATGCTACAGACTATATAGACATTTCTCCCTCTCGCATTCTACGCACTCGTGATATATTTTAGACACTTACATACCCCAAGGAACTCTCCATCTCTGCTTACATCCCCATTTGCATCGTCCGCTCGCCCTTACCCTGCACATCCTTCCCAAGCTTCGCTCGACATACATCGTACAATCTCTAGTTTATCATTTTGTTAATAGCATCTTCCGGCTCTTTTCCCCGTTTCTCCTCTCTGCTGTGTCTCCAACGTACAATCGCCCCCGATGCTGCTCCCTCAGAAGCTCTTCACATACGCATTCCGTTCACGACCTCTGCAATGATCGTCGCAAACATAACCTCCGACGCAGGCTCCGTGAGAATGATCCGCGAGACTTGTGACTCGAGCGGAACGCGTGATCCCGACTCTCACAACATAGTTTTGGCGGCCGAAGCCATTTTCTGATTTTCAGTAAGTTCCATCGTACAACGCGAATAGATATCCGATCCAGAGACAGACATAGGGGGGTGAAAGGGAGGGTCGAAGGGAATCCATAGTCAGGGGTGGGGATGGGGTATGAAGACGGGGAGAGGGAATGATAAGGGAGGAGAAGGGGCGCATATATTCAGAGAACTTGTCATAAGGCGGGAATGGAAGGGAATGCATATACACCTTTGCACGGTGGGTAGAGAGAGGGAAAGGATAGTAGAGAAGACCTACATATAACCATGAGTAAATGCCCCACCTCTGCGTGACGGAGATCCGAACAACGAACCTTGGGATTGGCGCAGTCTCACACATCACCAGAGGATAGCCGTGCGCCGATTATGCATTGCCAACGGCCCCGGGCATCGCACCGGCGTGGTCCTTGATTCCGCGGAGAAGGTACTCCTCGTCCAGCCACTTCGCGGCGTTGTCGAACCATCGGGGCTGAGGGTTCTGGGAGTCGTAGGCGACTCCAGCGGACATGCGCTCGCAGTACTGCGTCACGGTACACCCTCGATCAGCTTCCCGCCGCAGTAAGTAGTGCCGCGGATGACGCACCTTCTCGTACACCTCCCAGCGTGCGGTCGCCCATCCCCCGCTGCCCGTGCCATACGCTTGCCGGAGTGCGTCTAGGGCAGCGAAGAGGCGGCCCCGGTATTCCGGGCTCCACTCGTACGCGGTACTGTTGTCGTTGGGCGTGGCTCTGCTGATAAGCTCGAGGCCGTCGGCGGGCTTGCCCCATTGAGCACGAGGCGGGAGCCTAGGCGCGGCTTCTAGGACGTGGCGTAGGGCATCCACAGTGGGCGAGGGCGGCAGCGGCACCGCCGGGCGGCCGGGGTAGGATCGCGCGAAATTGCCTTCGACGCGAGAAATGGCTTCCTCGCGTTCGCGCACCTCGGTGAATCGACCGCCGACGACGTTGTCCAACGCCTGGTTGCACGCCTTCCAGAGCCACCGCGGCAGCCGGAACTGGAGGCCGCGGAGCTTAGGTGACTTGCAGAGGAAGGCGTCGTACGGATCGGCGACGCGGTAGTCGTCGGGTTGCTGAAACGGACTGGTTGTCTTCTTGCTCGTGGTGTGAGTACGGTAGAGCTTCCTCAGGCTGCGGCGAAAGTCAGCCCGTTGGAGGCGACATGCTGCGGTACTGCGACCTACAATCTGAGGAAGCCCTCCGGACCTCCATGGCGCTCCAACGCTTTGTGTTCGACATCGCGCTCCCTGTAGAGGTGAATTGGGCGGCTCGGGTTACGAGCATTCCTAGTACAACGATCGCAAAGTCAGCTGGGGCGATACGATCGAGCTACTACTTAGCGGCGCCAGATCCGACAACGAGATCTCACCATTTCTCCCGGTGCTGAAGTTCTCTCAGCTCGTCCTCGTTAACCCTGTATTGGTCCTTTGCAAGGGTTTTCGTGATCTATGGGAGAGGTTGAATACACGCAGGCGCGGACGCTCATGATTCTCACCGTCCGCGAAGCAGGGACTCTCAGCGGCCACTGAAACTGGCCGTCCCCGCCCGCTGGTTGGGACGCATCTTGAGGGAGCTGAGGAACAACCGCCGCTGCAGGCTCTGCAGCGTTAGTTGTGGAAGCACCAGGGACGGTGGTGGTAGTAGAAGAAGGGACAGCCGTGTGGCTGCGCCGACTCTGCTCACCACCATCCGTACCCAACGTATCACTCTTACTCCTCGAAGACGAAGCTAGCTTCGCCTCCTTGGAGAAGGAGGACGTCGACTTCTTGGTCGAACGTCCTGGCGCATCATGTTTCACACTATTCATCGGAGCCATTTCCTTCACGAGCAATACGACAAGACGGTCCGCAACAACAACTCGATTCGATTCGCCGAATGCCAAATATGCCAGATTTCAACAACTTCGTTTAACGTTTTATGCAGCTTTATTCGTCTTTACACCGATGCCGAAGCAAACGGTGTGTGTACGTAAGGGGGGAGAGGGGGAAGAAGGGGAGAGGAGGGGAGGGGAGGTGAGGTGAGGTGAGGGAGGATGGTAGTGATGAGAGGTTGATATGAGCAAGTGGGGGTAGATGAGGGTAGATGGCGAGTGCGGTTGGGAGACGGGTGGGGTGGGGATGGTGATGGTAGGAAAGAAGAGGGGGGTGATTAGATTATGTCGGCACGCAGGTATATATACCCCGCGCGCGTCGCAGCTTATGTCAGACTTTCACACGCCGAGTTTGCAAGCTCAAGCGCCCTTCAACTGTCCTGCCACTCGTCCCGCCTGGCACGACTCGAGTCGAAATACGTCTTCTAACCTCCTTCACCCGATGATGCACGACGCGATTGGACTATGTGTAAGACTCAATGGTTTGTCCTATAGTATGCGTAGGCTCAGCTGACGTATCTGGGTTGTTGTGCAGAGCACGATACTTCGAGTTTCTGCAATGATTGTTGGCAGGGCGGCGCACCTTTGTACACTCACACCCTCGGGATCATATTGCGAGCAAATGCTCTTCGGTGATGTTCACACTTTCGCGGATTAGTCGGCTCGAAATTAGAAAGAGATGCTCTCGTCACAAGCAGTCAGTCCTAGATTCTGCTCTCAAGAGGGGCGGCGGAGGTTTGCACACAACTTTCCACGGGAGGTTTTAACTTCACGGACAGCAGCTGCTACACACCAAGCTTTGGGCTAGCAGCGTAGCATGCTCGCTTGCGACCGTGGACGTAAGTTCACGACTGCAGCGTCTCGCTAGCGCTGCTGCGGTAACACGCTATGCGGCAATACGTTCTTCGTACCGTCTCATTTACCGTGTCCGCGGCTCTTCTCTCCTCTTACAGGTATCTTACTGCGACGTCGATGCAGCTGCAGCACGGAGCGCTCCAGCGGGAGTACTTCTCCGGCTGCGGCAGTGAATCCCCCATATCTCCTCGGACACGACCGTGTTACAGGTAGCTTCCCCACTTGCTCTTCGTCTCTTACCCCTACAATCTGCTCCAGGAACATGCCTAGCATCGCTATGAGCGACAGCCCTACCGCCACTGAAGACAACCCCGGCCAGCCCGGGCGAGGTAGTGGGCGCGGCGGTGGACAGAGAGGTCGGGGCCATCGCGGATACTGGCGTCGCGGAGCGAACCGCGGCAATGGCTCTGAAACCTTTGGACGGACGGACACCCCGCGAGAAGGGCAGAGCGACCCTCAGAACGCGCAGGCAACAACCGGTCGCGGTGGAAGAGGCGGGCTCCAAAACGGGCGAGGAGAACGCGGTGGTCGCGGAGGACAAGCTGGGCGTGGTGGTCGTGGTCGTGGCGGCCCTCCAATTGGGTTCGGGGTCTCTGACGGGAATCTTGGCTTCCTCCCTCCCCCTCCGGGTCTTCCACACCCCAGTAACAGGTGGGCGACGCTCCCGGCGAGCCCTACAGGCGTCAACAGCAACAATGACGTGACGTCAGCAGACTCTACCGCAGTGAGCGGGAGCGGGGTACCGTACTGGCACAACAACGGAGGCGGAGGGGGCGGAGGGAACTACGGGCGTGGTTGGGGCAACCGTGGATCACCTCCTTCTCGTGGACGCTCGCCCACCTTCTCAACCTCTCCATCTCCCGATGAGATACACCCCAGGAACTGGGTAGACTTTCGTGCTCGTGGTCGGGGGTTTGGCAATGGCTGGGGCAGCGGGGACCGCGGCGGAACGCCAGGAGACTATCGCGGTCGCGGCCGGGGCGGCTACGATCGTGGACGTGGAGAATCGGGCGGCGGCCGTGGCGAATGGGGACGCGGCCGTGGTCGTGGCCAAGATGGCGGACGCGGAGGCTTCAATGACAACTTCAACGGACGATGGAACGCATACCACAACACGCGGGGCTCCCCGCCTCATCTGGAGGTTCTGCCGCCTGCGCGCGACATCATGCAGGGCGTGCTCGTGCCTGCGTTCCAACAGCTGACGCCGCCTGGCGTCGACGCTTCGGACAAACCGATTTCAATCGAGGGCTTCAAGTGCATCGGGTCGTACACCTGGCTCGAGGAGCCGAACCCGACGATCGTCGTTCCCGGTAAGCGCTATATACTTCCTGACTACGTATCCATGACGTTGATGCACTTCGCTGACGGCGACTTTGCCAGGACTCCCGCGCCAGTGGCGGGACCGTCCGCTCCCTATCCAGGTCCGTTTCGACAACGGTATCCGGATGCTCGACGAGAATGGCTATCGCATGCGCTCTGCATCTGTCCTTATTCCTCTCTTTCGCGCCGTCGACACGTTCGCCGTGACGGGCGCCGAGGACACTGCCGCGCCATCCTCTGACGAAGATGTTGACGAAGATGGGGAAGACAAGGAGTACCCGATTGACTGGCCCTCTGTCGACTTCATCACCGACCGTAATAATCTGCGGAAGCTTGCCCGTTGGCTTCGTACTCCCTGCCTCCATCTGACCTCGCCTACGACTACGACTCTCACTGACGACCCTCTACCGGAGCCCGAGAAGAACGACGCTAACGAGACCGGCACCTCCACGACTAACCTTGACCCAGAGATCCCCAGCCCTGCCGCCGCTGCTCCGCCTCAGACCGAATGGGATACACGAAACGACTTCCGCATCGACCTGCGCCTTGGCGGGGAGAAGACCGTCCTCTTGGAGCGATGGGCGGTGTGCGACCGCGAGCGCGTCATGCCTCCTAAGGGCGGCTCCCGCGACAACTTCGTCCGGGAAGCCACCACGAACGCGCCCGAATGCGAGAACGGCGCGGGCCACTTCCGCATCGTGCAGTATGTGAGTAGTATACGCCGATGCGTGCGTCGTGCGAAGGTACTGACGAGTTCGCGGAAAGGACCTCGATGGACTAAAGATGATCGTCCGTTGGGAGGTGGACGCCTGCTTCACCGAGCTGAATCCTGGCCCCGAGTCCCCTACCGCCAACACCTCCGACTCCGGCTCCGGCTCTGGAGGCGTCCCTGAGCTCCCTCCCCCGCCTGCTCCCCTCGATATCGACGAGCTCGCGCAGTCATGGGGCGACACGAATACCGGGGACGCCGCTGCATGGGGTGTATCCGAGCCCGCCGCTGCCACTGCATGGAGAGACGAGCCGCCTGAGCATGCGACCCGGGCCAAGACACCGAAAGCTGCTGCCTCTGCCAATGTTGACGAGCTCGCAAAGTGGGGCGACGACACCGACCAGGCTGTCGCATGGGACGTCGCTCCTCACGATGCCAAGGCTGTATCTACTACCTGTCCGATCGAGCAAAACTCCCCCACCGCTGTCACTACCCTCGAAGACGCCATTGCGGTGTGGGAGACTCCGGCTGACGACCCGGCCGCTGCTGCCGCCGCATGGGGCGACCCCCCTCCACGCTCAAGCCAGGCGGACGCCGCCTCGTTGTGGGATACTTCCGCCAACAACGACGGCGCCGCTTGGGGCGTCGAACCCGCCGCTGCCGACACGCTTCTACCCGTACAAGACCTGAAAGTCATCCACGCGGGCACGCTCCTCCCGCAGAGCGCTGCGGTCGAACTCGCGACGCGCTCAGTGATGTACCTCGATCGCACGAGCCCCGAGGACACCTTCCTCCAGCTGTTCCTCACGCAGACGCCGGTGCACCTCGTCGCGGTGCACACGCGCGGCTCGTTCGACCGGGTTATCCGCCAGGAGCTGGACTCGCCGGAGTTCTCGAAGTTCAACAAGGACGCGGGCATGATGCACACCCTGCGGCAGCTCGTCGCGCTGCTGCGCGAGATCCAGGAGCTGGTGAAGACGCACGGGACGGCTGGGAAGCTTAGTCTGGTATGTGAGAAGGGGAACCTCGGGCTCTACAGTCGTGTGGCGGGGGAGGATCACCTGCTCGCAAGCGAGCTGAAGCGCTTTGCGATCTAAACTGCCGGACTACCGCGAGCCTTCTTCTGACTGGTTCCTACTATCCCTAGCGCTTTCTACGTCACTCTCATGTACGACGGTATTGTTTGGAGTCTTGCTGAAACATGATGTTCATTGACTCGTCGGTTCCAGGCAATAATCAGATTTCGGAGCTTAACTGAGCACTCTATGTTGTAACATCGTACTCGAGGTCGCGAACGATACCGATGCGTCGTGCACTGGCCCAGTGCCGCCATCCCGCCTGCTTTGAAAGCCCTGCCGCCGACCATTCGTCATATTCCGATGCGACACCACTGGCATCTCGCTGCGGCCTGATTGCCCGGCCCTCCTCAAACCTTGTCCTTTTACCGCCGCTCGGTATCACTCGTGCATCTTTCCATGCGCGCACCTCGAGGGCGCTGCCGCAGCTGCCGTCGCGGCTCGACGCGACGCCCATTCATACCCCGCACTTCCTCGGCGTATTCTCTCGATCTCTTCCCCGCACTGCGCTCATAGACTTCCTTCCAGACACCCTGTTTCTCGCGACCCTCGCACAGGTGCTCCATACAGAACGTCCTGCAGCATGCGTCTTCACTTCCCGGTCCTCCGACGCGTGCATCCTTGACCTCGAGGAGGGGCTTCGACGTATCGCAGCTTCCGCACGGTCGCCCCGTGAGCAGCGGCGCGCGCCTCGTGTGCGCTGCAGCGTGAGTAGGCAAGCTTCTTCCCTTCTCAATGGGCGCGCTCATCCGCGCGTAAGATAAACATCGCTCTGAAAACGACGTACCTCGCCTCGACCTCCCGGAGAAAACGCGGACCAGTATACATACCCATCCTGCCCTCCCCCCTACCGGATTCAGATGCATGTAGCGACCTTATGTGCCCCTCCGTGCGCCATGTGGGCCAAGACGCCACATGCGTTCTTGACTCTGTGTGTATATAAACGCCGGGACGTCTTACCGCCTCGCGCCAAGAGGCGGTCAAATGTTGAACTACAGAAGTTGCCTGTTCGGGCGAAGCGCTTGCTCGCGAACTCCCGCCCCTCGGAGTAACTTGGCCATAAAACCTCCGAGGCTCTTCCTTAAGTCGCCTCCCAGCCTGTATGCACGACGGACCGTGTAAACAGCGCAGCCTACAGCACAGATGTCAGTACCGTTTCATAACGCAGCAGAAAGGCCTTAAACTCTATCGTCCGCAGCCACCAGGAGGGTATACAAGTCATGTTGAATTACGGACCAATTACTACAAGTATGGGGCGTACAGCGGAAAGCGCTTAGCAGGGCATGAAGGGAGCCGTAGAACGCGAATAAGGATGGTAAAAGCAGACACCCAGACACACAACACCCGATAGAAAGGACCAAAAATCAGAGCCCAAACGCCGCACGCGTCTTGTCGACCAGCAAGTCTTTCCCTTTCAGGGTCTTCGCGGCCCAGTCGCCGAGCAGGATGCCCCACAAGAAGCCCAAGTAGCCAGAGCCACCAGTCTACAAAAGCAATCAGCACCAGCACGGCCACACAGCGAACATAAGGCACACACCTTCCCGAGAGGGATGAGGATGAGCTCCGGGCTGCCCTTGTACTGCTTCTTCAGCGGCTTGCCCTCGACGAAGCTGACCACGTTCGCGACGACAACCTGCGCGTGCGTCGCAGCCTTCGCAGCCTGCTTCTGCTCCTCCCAGTCGATGATGTCGCCCGCCGCGAACACGCCCGGGTGTCCTGGGACCTCGAGGAACTGGTTCACGCGAACGGTGCCGGACTGGGTGACGACACCCTCGCCGAGCGTAGAGATGAGGCCAGTGTTCGGACGCGCGCCGTATGCGGGGACCTATAGCACGGTGAGTATGTACCGGTGAGTAGGCACAAGAGCGTACGTACGACAAGGTCAGCGTCAGGAATCTGCTTCCCGTTGTGCGTTGTTACGCCAACAGTGCCCTCGGGAGGGACATCGAGCTTGTCGCCAAGGATGAGCTCGATGCCCTTTGCGCGAGTACGGCGCTCGATGTCCTTGCGGAACTTCTCGGGGTAGACACCGTTGACGAGCAGCTTCTCGCTTTGAACGATCGTGACCTTCTTCGTCTGCACATTCTGTCAGTTCCTATGCTAGGCACGCCACACATCGAGATAGACTTACAGGCCAGATATCCTTGATCTCGCCGGCAGTTTCTGAGACGCCGCGCAGTGGGCGTCAGCACAATTTCGAACTCCAGGGATCTGCCGATAGGACGTACCAATTCCTACTGCACCGCCACCAATAATGACAACATGGTTCGCCTTCTCGTACTTGCTCCTCCACGCGTTGATGTGCGCCTTCACGTCCTCGTCCTTCTGCGGGAAGTCGAGGGGCCCGGGCCACACGCTGCCCGTCGCGAGGACGAGCGCGGCGTAGGGTATCCTCTCGCCGTCCTCGAGCACAACCTCGCCGCCCTTGCCCGCTGCGGCCTCGACGATCGCGGAGGCCTTGCCCACCTTGACCGTGCCATTGCCGTTGTGGAAGAGCTTGTCGTACGGAATGAGCGCGCGCTCCTCGAGCTTGTCGACGGGCGCGACCGTCAGGCGCGCGCCAGCGATGAAGTGGATGAGGTACGGGCGGGGGTTGATGACGACTACGCTGAACTTGGATGCGTCGAGCTTGGCGGAGAGTTCACGAGCGATACTCGCGCCTGCGAGACCGCCGCCGATGACTACGACGTTCTTCTTTTGAGACATAGGGGGTCGTAGGAGGTGGAGGTTGAAGCGAAGAGGGACGCAGAGGGACTTTGAGAGGGCTTGGTTTCGCCATTGCACGACATGATCGCCAGCTTTTATAGCAGGCTGCGAGCTGCTTGCCGAACCAATGTCGAGAGAGTGAGAAGTTCAGTATTAAGCGGGTCCTGGAGGAGGTAAGCACTTTTGACTCATAGGCGCCCCGATCAGCTTACAAGTTGCACTGCTCGATCGCCCTGCACTCGCTCGCAATTCCCGAGCATACCGGGGTCTTGATATCTTCCGACTTCGCCTTTCTCACCGCCAAAACTTTCAACAGCACCGAGCGTAAATCTTCCACAGCTGACAGCGGTGAGTGGTTGCATACGCCTGTCACTGTCATCTGGCGTAAGACCAGTGGAGACTCACGACGCTGTTGGCGGTCCAGCTATCAGTTTCCTCATTCGCATAGCATCAGAAGGCCGCATGCTTACCGCATCCTTTCCGCTCACCGCACACGCGTCCCCCGGAAGCTTGGATCTATGTATCGCGGACGGCGAGCTGCCAGGACACACTGCTTTAGTGCCGCCTTCGCGGATACTCACCGGGCTGCCAACGGGTATAGACACAAATCAATCACAGCCTCCGGGTTACGAATACCAATGGCATGCACATCGCTTCCGCACCGTTGCGCAACGATCCCCGCCGTGATGCCGGAGGGACGCATGCAGCATAAGTATCTGCATAGGCTATATGTTGACTTGCTCCCTTGTCCCAAGCGCGGTTTAGACGCAATTCAATCCTGCGCGCAGAGTACCTGCTCGGTTAACGTTCCTGCAGGCGATCTCATGAGAATGGGGAATCCGCAGCTATCTGTGAGCTTACTAAGTATAATGGTCAGGATGGCGACTTACGCCACGGAACCTTTCTGCACGAGAACACCGCGAAGATGGTAAGCCTCGGAGACAGCGCCGGGTAGCGATGCGTTCCCAGAACTAGCCGTCGGGTTTCCCTCTCGGTGATCAGGTAGGGTTGACCCGGGCAGCTGGGTCAAAGGGACGCTTTAACGCAAATGGCCTCCCGGTCGCACGACTCGCGAGGGGGCGGCGGTCCCATACACCCACACAGATAGATACAGGTACACACGCAAGTAGGGATTTCAGCATCCAACCCGTGTCGAGAAGGGTTTTCATGCTTACAGGCTCTGGTTAAGCAGGCTCGCCCTCCCGGTCGTCGAAGCCAACAACTCATCTCAGCTAGCGCGCTATTTCCGTCGCGTGGCATTAAACTATGGGCGTAGCGCCCTAGGCCGGTGGTAGGCGCGGATACAAGTTGATTCGCAGAGTAGCTCGCGTTCTCGAGCTTCGAAGCTACTTACCACCACCATTACTTTCGCTGAACCTCTCTTTTCATCGACGAGGTGCGTGTACAGACACTAGTCCCTCTTACCGCCGCTGCGGCATACAGCCACTTGGCTCTCGTAACCAACGGCTGGGATTCCCGCTCGACGCAATGTGATGCCATGCGAGATGCGCGTAGGTTGTAGTACTCTTTATAATAAATGCGAGAAGACTGAAAATACTTTCTATCTTCAGGAGCTTCGCTCTGGAGGCAGCCGGAGCGTTCTCCGTGACGCGGGGACGGCACATATAGCCACCTCCCCTCACTCTCCTGCGGAAAAGTGTCGAACTGGTCGATGTGAAACGCACCACGCGTAGTCAAACTCACGGAAGGTTTCTCTGGTAGATTCACCAATTGCCACCGGGCTGCTACCGACACCGACCTCTCGTTCCTCTGGGTCCCCTCCCACCCCGCATACAGTCACTTCCACGTCGTCGACTACACCCACCGAGCACATATCACCCCGCAGGCACCAACCTCTCTTCTCGTTGTTCTATCGAGCGCGAGTTCTCGACGCACCTCTTATCAGCCGCGCCGGCATCGCGGCGCTCCTCGTACCTGGACCAGCTCACCCATTCAATCCCCAGTCCCGTGCGCAACTCTCCCTTTCCCGCGCATCTCTCCGGGAAATCCACCACTACAGGAGTCGACGGCGCGGCCGCGCCGCCACCGATGGTCGCGCGAAGGCCATGCAAGTGCGCAATGTGGACCCCGCGCTTCGTAAAGAACAAAGCGCGAGACGCATCCCATGACCGTTTGACACCATACAGGCCAAGTTCGCACGCGATACGAATTGTGAGTCGTCTACATCGAAACTGGACGCGTTGTGTTACTGTTGAAAAGCCACCGAAACGGCTTGCCTTGCGTCCGTGAGTCCATCAAGGGGAGTGGGAAATTGACTTTGAGACGAGGTGAGGCGTTCCTCGTTGTGTATGACGTTCCGTTGCGCCTGACCCCTCCGTCAGATGATCCCTATCCCTATCCGAGCCGCCCTCGCGCTGCCCACGTCTACATGGGCCGGAGCGACGATCCGAACGACGTCCTCATTCTGTCCTACAGGTCCTCCGCGCCTCGAGCGGCCCCCGCGGGCCATCCTTTGGCGAGTTGCGGCGGCGTTGGGTGTGGCCTTTCGATGATTTTCCGGCGGCCGCGCGCGTGACGTCCACCCGCCCGCACCCCCGCCTTCCCGCCTTCTTCCCCTCCGCCGCCCATTCAGCCCCTTCGACACCCTGCGCCCCCGCCCCGCATATATCCTCGACTATCACCCGGCGGCACATCCGTAACTGGAACTCGAGGCGATCCGCGACCTCCGGCTCGCTCCGCAACTATGTGGAAGCAGCGCATCGTTTCTCCGAAGTTACGGTGAATATACTTCTCGTCCTGATGACTTCTGAATTACTGTTCGACAGAGTTGCGGTTCGAACTTCAATCAAACGCCTTGTTCTCGTCGCTCAGGGCGTCATCGTCCTGGAGGCATGCAATATAGTGCGTCCATGTGTAAGACTATCAATGCCCGCAGCTCGCGCTCACCACATCGCCGCCCCGTCTCATATGCCCTCGGAAGAATTACCTTCCCCTATGTCTTTCAACCTTCCTGGAGCACTCGACGACGGGCCGCACTCTGTGTGCCCCGCACTTCTAGCAGCGAAGTCGAAGCTGGAGCGGGCGCAGCTGAAGTCCCCGCCCCCGCCTGCGTATTCCTCGGAAGGGCGCCCCCGCCGCATGACCTTCTTTGGGGCCATCAGCGCGCCGTCCATGCTTGCAGGGCGCGATCATCTGGTCCATGCAGCACGTTGAGAGGAGTCACAGCAACCGTACGCACGATGTTGAGGAGCTCACTCTCGTCAGACGTTCCGAATGCTGCAGATGTACAGAACGTCACTGTAGTTCTTGGGCGCTTCTCGTTGTACTTCCGTACTTCTGTGCGCCACAACGCCGTTGTACATCGGCTTCTGACCGATGTCAGGCGATCTGCTCTCGGCTAGGTGTTCATCCGGGTGCTGAGCAACCTATACATTATTGCTTCTAGTAGAAACAGATGGAAAAATGCTGCTGATACTGGTACATTACTCCCCCCGCGCGCGCACTGTGCACATCGCGGGAGGAGGGGAGCCCGTACTAGAGCGACAGAGCGAGAGCGACTATCGAGATAACAACCGACGCCCGATGGTTCCGAAGGGTGGAAGCATGCGTGTCCCGCACAGTGACTATATGCGCACGGGGTTGGGAGGTATGAAGGAAATGGGAGCGTCCATCGAGATGTCCAGGCGGGGTCGTGCGGGAAGCCGGGGGCGGCCCGCATAGTGCAGGCGGCTCTGCCAGCTATCCAGCCGGAGTTGCCCGCTCAGTCCTTCTTGAGTTCTCGCCGGATGACGAATGTGCGGTCGCCGTCCGCCTTCGCACTGAGCTCCTGGACGCCGCGCATAGCGTCCAAACCTTGTGGACTGCGGCCTTTCGCAACTACAACGTAGATCTCGAGACCATCACCAACCTAGAAGCAGGAACGCGTCAGCTCGGTACGTAAGCGCGTCGAGATCATGAGACGTACCTCGATGTGGCGCTCGGTCGCACTCGTAAACGAGTCGATAACAATGGCCAGCACGTCGGGCAGAGGTAGGTGAGTTGGGTGCGCCTGGCCGGCCGCCGCAGTCTGGTTCTTGAAGTATATCTACAAGATGCGCGATAACGGGTGCAAGTCGGGTAAGAGTCGGTTAGGCGATGCTGACAGTTGGAGCGCGCGAAACACGCACCTGATTGTCCAGGAATGGCTGGACGAGGGACTGCGCTGCGCCCGCCGCTCGGCACGCCTCGCGCTCATATGACCCTACGGGGTCGAACGAGTAGACGGCACCAGACCCTGATTGCGGACGCGTCAGCATGATGTAACCAGGACAATCTGAAGCATGAGACGAGGAGAAGGCAGTAATCTCCATCCATAACCAACCCGACATAGAACTGGATCTCCTGATACATATTCAGAACCCCGTGGGGAAGACCCGGTGCCGTAGTTGTGACAATAGCCACAGACGTCTCGGCTCGCTCTCGCACCAAACTGCAAACACCTAACCAGTTGGAAATTCGACTCACCATCTTCCTCGATTCCACCAAGAATGTTGTAGACGTAGTACGGGAAGAAGCGTTGCGCATACAGCATCGTCTGAATGAGACGAGCGATTGCGCGGAGGGGCATGTCCTTCGCATGTGCGTGCCTGTACCACTGTGATGAAGTGTTAGCGCCCCCAGGGACGCGTCATCTCACGCATATAGCCACGTACCTCAAGCCGCTGCTTGACCTTCTTCACGAACATGTTGCCATCGGCCGCGAAGCCGTTTACAGCGAGAACGGCACGGTCGGTACTATGATTAGACATTGGAAGTCAGCGCGCAGCGGTGCTTATAGAGGATGATCGACGCACAGTCTGAAGACCTTCGGCGCGTAACGGGTTTGGATACTGTAGCCCTCGCTTTGACGAGTGTCACCGGCGATGACAGTGAAGTCGGCACCAGCGATAGCAAGGATTGTGCCGCCGTTGTCGGTGTACGGGTTGAATGAGCGCTGCTGGGGGTGGGAGAAAGAGCCGTCGGGCATTGTGGTGGGAGTGGGGGTGGATGTATGCGGGATGTTCGGGGACGCGTCGGACGGCGAGGAGAGGGAGAACGAGGAGATGGGAGGATGGTGAGAGGAGGAGTATATAGCGTCTCGAAAGGCCGCGTCAGTCTCGGTTTCCCATTTGGAGGGGGACGCGCGCGCGGGCGCCTGGCGTGCGGAGTTCGAAGATGGTATAAAGCCGAGGTTTCTGCTTCCTGCCCCCATCTTCGGTAGTTGCTCCCAACACACAGGCACAGAATTCTTCATCTCGACGCATGTACGGCAAAACCGACATTACGCCGGCGACTTCTTCCCCCATTTTTCAGGGAAATGCGTCGCCGCATGCTCCGCCGACAATACGTTCTCGCCGGAGCTGCTCTAACAGACGTCCGTAGCACCATACCATCCCAATGAATGCGCTCGCGCATCCGGCGAAGGTCGTTATATGGTGAGCAACCTTGTTCGACTTTTTCTCGGTCTAATAGTCCAACTGACCGCCCCTTTCAATGGCGCAATTTACCGGACGTCAGCACTGGGAACACTCCCATCTGCCCGCACCCAGCGCTTTTGATAGAGCTCGCCCCGAGGGACGGGCATGCAACACACTCAATTGCGATCTTCCGATTGCACCCACCGTCCCTCGCGTTCGATCCTGCCCGCTCGACACGCCGTCACCTTTCCCGGCCTCCTTCTCCTCTATTTCCCACCACCGCCGGCGGGACTCGCCCACCGTCTTCCCGAATCCAGCGGTCAGTTCTCACCCGCGATAATTATACCTGAAAGCCGGCATTCCCATGTACGATCGCGCATCTCACGCCCCCCTTTATCGTCTTGCCAGGCGACCCCATGTCATGTATAGCGCCCGACCGGATATCATATTTGCCGCGTCTATGTAACAACCTTCCTCGCAGATATGGTGTACAGTGGGTGTCTTACCTTTGTGCACTCATATGCAAAGCTCCGCGGTACAGCGATGTTCAGCAGAGGGATAGTAGAAGTCTTGACGTGACCCATCTAATAGTATGCGGTCAACTCTGAACTTCATTATTCACATCTGGTGCGTCCTACGAAGGTGACTCGCCTGTCCGCGATTCACAATCCTCCACGAGTCCGTGAGCTTACAAGTATCCGTATGCAGATCGTGCCTTGACATGAGTACAAGCCCTCCAACAAGAATGAGCTGCATATATGCGGTATTACTGCACGTATATGGCAATCCTTGGTGAAATACGCAACAATCGGATGATGTCTCCACCCGTTACCTGCCATTTTTTCAGACCACACTGACGAGTTGCTTGTTGAATAGATTCACCGGCCCTGACAAGTTGTTACGCCCATAGTCTGGTGACAACACGCGCCCAAAGCCCTGACCACTCCTTCGGTGAGCTTGCGTAACCTGCATAGATTGCCTTCATTGCACTCAAGAAACCTCCCTGTTCGTAGTACTGTGCTTGAAGCCCCCGATAAAGCGCTGTCACGGAGTCCGGTTTCCCCGGCACAGGAGGATTCTCTCCCTCGCTCTCTGCGAAACACCGGGGTATACCGCTCTCACCAACATCAAATAAACCGGCACAATGCTGCTGCCACTGGCATCTACACGAGCAAATTTTACCAAGCGGTCAACTTAGCTCACAGGTACTCGCACGCTGTGTTCATCCCGCTGCACAATTCACAGAGCTTGCGTCCTCTCCGACAGATCAATCGCTATCCCACCTTATCCCAAAGCTATTCTCAAGCTGGTTTCCCCGAGCCTGCGTGGATGGCTACGCTGGCATGCTCAGCCCACCCGCCCGAAGGCGCACCCACGCGAGCGCCGTGCGAGCTTTTGCTCGGATTTGACACGAAAAGTTTGTCGTGCCTTGTCCACCGTTCACGTCGCATGGTCACGTTGGCTCCATCTCCGCGACTCAATCTTTTCATCTGTGGGACCGGTCTCCTCGCGGCGACATTTGCAAGATGCCGGGCTCGGCATCCGCCCCCTCCTCTCCCCCGTGCAGTTATTCTTGCAGCGGGCCTCCGATCGACAGCAAGCAACACCTCCTGCCTGAACCGTAGCTGGATTTAGACTCGGCGGCTCTCACTCTGTACTGCTTCCCCAGGGCGAAGAAGAGGCGGCCGCCTACTCACGGTCTCCCGTCGTCCTTGGTGGTGGTCACGCTCTCCCTCTGTGGTCCTGGATGGCGACAGGATACCACTTCGCGAATTCCGCTCGACGGGCCTAAGCCCGCGCGCGCTCAAGTGATCTAGGACGGGTTTTCCACGCCCGCAGCACGCACGATCGAAGCCCTCCGGCTATGCACGACGCCAACGTCACCTTCTCCTTTGAGCGACGCTAATCCCTCCTGGGCCCTGCCGGCGATGTGTCCACGGGCGCTGGCCTCTCCCTCAATCGCTCCCTCCGTCGAGTCTAGGCCTGGCGGCCGCTGTAACCTTGGCCAGCTGCCGCCTTCGCTTGCTCTGGTCCCTATGGCGTACATGTCCGTCTGGCTTTTGAGGGACGCGTCCCGATAATGACAGAAGGTCTTCTCCGGCTTCTGGTCCCCCGTCGGTTCCTCCAGAAGCGGCGCACATTAACGGCCTCGCCGAAGATAGCTCTCAAGACACCGTCGCCTTCGCAGCCGGCACTTCACTTCCCGTGCCTCGATATTCGTGCAGCGCGGCGTTTAGAGGGCCTCGATGCGACAGCCCTCCTGCCTCCGATGGCCGCGTTCTCCCGTGTCGCTGTCGGGGCAGGGAGCACAATTGCCAATCTCCACCGTTCCCTTCCTCGATATGTTCTTCCCAGGGATCGAACGCATCCTCACCCCCACACTGGTGTCACCATGACGCGCCAGCTCCCGCGATGGCACTCCAGCTGCCCTAGGTGGTGCGCGCCAAGGTACATCGTCCCGCCCTCGCTCGTCACCGCCCGGGAGCTCTTGCTGCGGCGCTCTGCTCCCATCCACTCGCCGTCCGAGACGTCCCGGGGTGTACCACCCACCGCACCCGCTTCGCGTCCTCGCCGACTCCAGGCCTCGGCGTCTCTTCGCGCGCGGCGCGTGGGCGCGCACGGACAGGATTGGGGTGCCTTCTCCGCTCCTCCGACTGGCTGCAGCCTCCCGCGCGGCCGCGTTGGCTGTCTCGCGACCGACTTCGGTGATCAACCCGTATACACGCGCTGCGGGCGTACTGCCAGCGAATCCCTCCGATACCTCCGATGCGAGGCCTAGGACGTCCCGTGTGCTGGCTCTCTAGTGTGCCTCCTTCCTCGGAGAGGGTCTAGGCCGTAGCGACCTCCCTGTATGCGCACTGCTTTGGCCTGCTCTCTAGGGGTTCTCGATACAACGATGCCGCCGGTCCGCGCGCGTTCCGTTGTCGTCATCCAGCTCGAACACTACCCTCGCTCGGACGCAGTCGCCACCATCGTTGCCGCCCGTGCATCCCAACCGCCCAGGGTCGATTCCCTCGTTCTCAGCGCTCCGACGCGCCAGGAGCAGGACTGGAGCGGGCGCGAGCTCGAAGGCCGCTGGCGCGCGCGGCTCCCCGCACCCCGCTGGCGCAACCTCGGGCCTTCTCATGCTCGTCCCGCCGCGCGCGCCGCTCCGCCAGGATTCTCCGAAAGGCGTGTGCGCGCGCTCCCACGACTGCGTCCTCGGTCGCTCTGCGCTACGAACACGCTGCGTTGGGCCCGCTCTCCTGCCGTTGCACCGACGCTTCCTCCGGGCGTGTCGGACACGAAGACGAGGCGTGCACCGTGCGAGGACGGGAAGACGCGCGTGCGGCTCTCGCGGGCCCGGCGTTGCGTAAATATCTGTGTCTCCCACAGGGAAGCACGACCGAGAGGCGCGTTCCCTCTGTCACGGCCAGATATCCTGACCGACCGTGTATGCTTTCGGTATGTCGGCGCGGCGGTAGTCCTCTTGTGGTACTGGAACTACTCCCCACCAGCAGTCGTCGCGCCCCTGTGTCTTCGCTATGACGCTGTTAAATCAACCCACTCCACCTGCGAAAGCATCGACATCGCGCAAGCTTCTAGCGTTCACAACGGCAAGCGGAGTACTGGTTGGAGCGCACAGGAGCCGCAGCCGTGTGCACCGCAGCGTGCTCGCAGACGTTTGAGTATTCCGGGCTCCCTCGCGCACGGCTATCCGGCGTGACCATGTACGAGGTGCACAATGCTAGAAGCAGTGCGTCATGCGCCCCCGGCTCGCCGTTCCCATCCCGGGCATGTTTTTCTCCCAAGTCTGCAGTCATCCATCGCCATCTGCTATCTCCCGCGGGGCGCGCAGCCAGGCCCCCCGATCGCGCCAGAAACACGTTCGTGGACACATCCTCGTATCTCTCTGGCGGCATCGCATTCCACCGGGTGCCGTATCTCGCTTACGCGCCGTATCTGCACTATCTTCGCGCGTCGAAGATCCCGCCGCCGTGGCACTGCTGCTGGGCACGAAATCCGCGACGGGCGTTGACGGGCGCTCCGACGACTCCCCGCGGCCCCGGACTAAACTGCTCGGAATGGAAGCCTCGCGGCCCCAGCGGGCGGTGGTGCACTCGCTGCCCTGAGAGCAATATGAAAGAAGTGGATGGTCCGGGTCGGAGCTGGCAAGGTACTACGCGAGGATGGGGCGAGGAACGCGTACGTGTACATATGATCGCCGAGATCGGGCTCGAGAGCTAATGGGAAAGCATAGCTGCGGGATACTACAGAATACGTATTCAGATCGGTGGCAACTAGAGGAGGCACGACTTTCGTCAAGGGGAGGACTTGAAGGTATATTTTAGTTACCGAATCGAACCAGATACTCCTCCGGGAGGTTGCCCGCGTCGCTCGTGCGCTCGTACACCGTCAGTGCCCCGTGTTGGCACACCAGCGTCAGCCTCCCGCGCTGCCCGTGCGACTTCACCAGCTCCTGGATGGTCCGCAAAATAGCGACGAGCTGCCGGAACGTGCGCTGGATCGTCGGGTCCGTCTCGATCGGCCGCAGCTCCCTGCTCCCGAGCGTGTGTTTCATGACCCGCTCGAAGGTGCCGCGGTCGTGCGCCGCGAGGAAGAAGTTCGGCGTGAGGGAGAGCAGCAGCTGAGGGTACTTGTCCACCCAGTCGAACTGGTCGATGTAGTTCCGGGAGCGCGTCGCCAGCTCCACAATCGTGCTCTGGGCTACTTGAGAGCCGGCGCGGATGATAGCGATCGTGGGTGCCCCGGATGTGGTCCCTCTGGGGGTCGCGCTCGACGAGACGCGGAGACCGTCGAGTGCGTCCGCAAGGTTGTCGACGCTCGGCGGGGGCTGGTTGTCTATCCGCGGCCGAGCGGTGCGTGGGAGTGCTGCAGTTCTAGTGGAAGCCGACGGCTGGGCGGTGCACGCGTCGACCTCGTACCGAACGACCAACTTCAATCCGTCGAGTGTCTACCACATAATCACAGGTCACCTCTGGTGTTCTAGCACAAGGATGAAGAGATGTGACAACACTCACATACTGCACGATGCGATGATGCCCGGTGCTGCGTTCGCACCCTGGCGCGGGAGACGTGCTTTCATGCTCGAAGGAATGCCCGCACCCGGACTTCGGAGGCACCGCGATCTCTCGCGTCCGCTTCTCCCACCGCTGCATCAGCACCGTCTTGTGCCCGCCGAGCTGGAGGTCGATCCGGAACTCCTTCAGCGGCTTCTCGCTGGGGTCTCCGGAATGTCCGAGCCATCGCATGAGCTTGCGCAGCCCGTTCCGGTCGGTGACGAAGTCCACACTGGGCCAGTCCAGGGAGGTGTCCGCGTTCTCCTCCGCGACCACGTCGGCCGCGCGGAAGAGCGGGAGCAGGGATGACGCAGAGCCCATCCGGAAGCCGTTTTGGTCGACCATGACGGCGCCGGCGTCGAAAGGCACGCGATAGGGGAGCGGGCGTTCGCGCCATACGGGCGGCGAGCCTGTATTGGGGGTAAGATGCCAATCTTGTCTACATATGATCGCTGGGGCATACCAGGGACTATGATTGTGGGGGTTGCCTCCTCGACCCAGTTGTATGAGCCGATGTATTTCAGTTCCTGTGGTCGAATAGCGGTAGATCCGGCGCCTGTGGATGTGACATGGGGCTTGGACAGTATTCGCAGCGCGTTGGGGCGTAATCCTCCCTTCAAGTCGCGGTCGGGGGGAAGAGAGATAGTCCGATCTCCTGTGTTGTGCCGGTCGAAGTTGCGATTGTCGCCAGGACGGCCGCGGCGGTAGCCTGAAGGACCTCTATCGGCGTAGTATGCCATCGACTAATTGTGAAGCAGTGGGTGGATGGAGGTTGATGAAGGGATGTCTCTGTACTCGGAGGGGCCGTTCGCAACCTACTTATACATATGCTCGTATATATGGCCTCTACAGGCTTCTTACCGCAGCCCACTTACCGCAGCATGGTTCAGTTTTCCCAAGCGCTGAAGAGAGCATCGGGTGTTGCAGAAAGAGTTCCCCAGCGGTTCGACACTCATCCTCGAGGCTCGGAGCTCTTGCTGTCCGACAACGATCTGCCTCGCCCAGTGAAGCTATGTTTACGGTCCGCTATCGCCCTGCTTGCGTGAAGCTCTTCTGCTTGAGCCAACCCAGCGCCGCACACTATTAAAGAGAATCAGTGAGCCGCAGAGCGAGCGTAGTTGCTGAGGGGACCATCGTCTGAGTGAGGAGACATCATCGTTCCAAGGATGGTGCAGGATTCAGCGGAGAGCGCAACAGAGAAACACATGTCACGACACGCCCGTGAGAAGAACGCGTCGCGCTCGTGGGAAAGCGTTGCGATTACTTAAGCAGCTCATCGCGCACATCTCCCCCCGCATATAGCCCTCGCGAGCTCAGTCGTGCCCCCCCTCCCTCCTGCTTCTTCCCGCCGCCGCGCCATCCAGCCTGATCTCTCTGTGAACAGTGCTAGGACCACGACCTTCCCGGCGAACATCCTTCGCAGCCAGTACATTCGTTCATACACCTCCGTTAACGACGTACTACGCCCGTTCGAACTGCAATAACATTTTCATATTTCCCTGCCATGGTGCAATCCATCTCCGGGAAGGTTCGCGCTGCGTCCACAGGCACGAAGAAGCCCGCCATTTCCTCCCAGTACCATCAAACGAAACTCCCGTTTGAGTCTCTGTCCCAACCTACCGGCAGTCAAGCCAAGAAGGCCGACGAGGTACATGAGGTCCGAGCGGGCAGAACGGTGAGTCAGCTCAACAACTCCTTGCGTCTCGCAGCTAACCTCCTGACGGCTATAGATAACCCGAACAAATGCCCGCCTCCTGTATCGCCTGGCGAGTGATGATCTCAAAGGCCTCAAAAGCGAGAAGAAGAAGTATGTACAGTATCCCTCACTACAACTCTTGCGACTCATCTCGCTGCACAGGGTACCCGCGAAAGGCGGTACAGGAGAATACGACATGGAGCTTTTTCAAGAGCAGGACGTGGAGCGCAGGGCTTGGGAGCGGCACAGGGGAAAGGAGCGGTTCATCACCCAGTGAGTATATGCATACTATGTCTTGAGCTGAGTCGTGACCGAGTCCCCATAGCTTGAAGATGCTCTTCAAGAAGCATATCAATAAGAAGAACAGCACCGGAAAGCAGTCGTTCAAGCTCCCCGATGCCTATTCCCGAGACGTGCTCGGGGAGATCACCCCAGCTCGCGGCCCATCACATCCGACCCACCAAGCGAGTCAGTCCACCCAAGGTCCGAGCGGGGATCTGGGGGCCCACGCTCTCCCAAATCAAGACGACGATGGCGCCTTGGCTTTGGGGTCACTTCTGGCAGGAGTTGGATTCGTGGAACGACCGTCTGAAGGCCAAGGACACCCTTACGAGCGAATCACGCGAGCGCGCTATGCGCAAAGCGGCGCAGTTTGCATCTGCGTATCCCCCACGACCTCCCCCGTCCCACGTTCCTCCCGCATCCCCGTGGATGAACACACTCCGCACAACCCTCGAGGCTGCTCCCCGAGTCCCGCCGTCGTACTCGCGAGGGTTCCTGGAAGGCATCAAACGCTGCAGGACTACCAGGTTCGGGGAGGTATTCGAGTGGGATGACGCGTACAAACGCCGCGTGTTCGGGGCTCTCGACGCCGTGGTGAAGGCGCATGGCATGGGGGACAACGGATGGGCGAGTGCGCGCTGGGAGATCTATGACACCGTGAGTTCGCCGGCCCCGAGTGCGCAGCTCGAACTGACTACTACTTTCCGGGCAGTTCATGGATAGCATCGGGGCCTGGATCTCTTACTTCCCTAGGCACGAGGAGTGGTTCGACCAGGGTGCGCGCTGGCTGTCGGACAAGTATCTCAACCACGGGCTGCAGAAGCACTGTGCCGAGAGCAGCCGCTTGTCCAGTAGGGAGACAATCAGGAAGGTGCCCTCGCCCACTAATCGGCCTATGGGAGGCGCTGCCTCAATGTAATGTGGAGTGAGTGACCACGTTCCGAGCTACGCCGGCAGTCTAACCAAGTATCCATTTAGTAATTGTTAGGAATTCGGATCTTTGCCTCACCTTGCTCAAACCATGTATCAACCATCATACCGTCATGTATCATAACTGTTAAACCGCTTGCTATAACTCACTCGATCCAACGTTCAACACTCATCGACGTCCTCGAGGCCCGAAGCACTTACTGTCAGAATACGATCTGCCTCTCACGCGGTTAAGCCATGTTTGAGATCCACTATCGCGTGTTCGGCTTACATATATAGCTCCTCTGCTTGCACCGACCTAACGCGGCAAGATATCGGAAAGCATCAGGGAGCTGCAGAGCGAGCGTATTTGCAGAGGGCACCATCGTCCGAGGTCGGACACATCATAGCTCGAAGAAAAGTGTGGCTGAGGGCGTATATGTAGATCGCGTCGGTATGCACGCGACGCGTCGTTCGCACGGACCAATCACGTTACCGCGGGGCCATCACTCAGGCGCGTCAACGTCGAAGGTCGTGCCGTTGTCTTCCTCTTCCTCCTTCTTAACACTGAGTTCACACTGGCGACGCGGAGGGGCACGATAGAGCGACAGGGCGTAGCCTGCGCAGCGCTGCCGCAATCTCAGGAGAACGAGTACAGCTCCCGTAGTGAATATCTGATGTTTTGCTCAACACCGGATCGCATATACTCGTGTCGAGGTGAGTGAACATTCAGGACACATTCGGGGGTTATTAGTCTCGGGCGTTGATTCTGATTGCTACTCCTACAGATTATGGCTGCGTTTCCATGTTCCTAGCACAAGCTGTCATTCGCACCCCCCCGTATGGCAATCGATACGGCGCCAGTGTCGGAGTGTCGTATCTATCCAATTTCCCTCCAGGAAGGCTTCAGTCGGCTCATTTCTTTTCTAATGAGCCCGTCGCAACTTACTATGGCTACAGTTTTACCGTAGAGGTATCCGGTGATAGACTACGTTCACTCGTGCGGTACGCATTGCAGCAGTCAGCACGGCACGCGCTGTCGTGCTTCTTCCAGCTGCTCTGTCCCTCGCCATTCCCTGCGGGAGCTCTATCACAAGTTCAAGGTCAAGTGTAACCGCGGGGGAGTTGAGCTCTATACTGGCTGGGAGAATCAAGAAGTCCACGGTGGATAGTTCGCCACCTGGAATCCCTCTGGGTAAGTACGCACAATCAGACCCGGTCTACTCTCGCTAATCCCCCGCTATAGACCTTACGCCATTCCCTCTCTAATGGTTGCATGAGTGAGGATATTCAATTGACATGTTGGTGCTGAGCTCCGTCTTGGGGCGAGACGTCGAGCGCGAAGCGCATCGCACTACTCGATCATTTCGGCACCGGGCGTCTAGTTCAATTTGCCTTTCTTCCTCTCACCGCGAGCTCGACCGCCGGGCCCACACCCTTAGGAGCAAAATAAGCGCGGAGGAACAGCCTGTTGTGCCTTCTCCAGGTGCGTTAACCAACGTGCTTCTACCATCTTGCGACTAACCGGTAGCAGAGCCTCGAGGTCGCGCCAGAAACCCCTATCCTTAACGTCAAATCCCAAGTTCGCTCCCCTAATGCCTAAAGTCGCGACAAATTCCAGGCAACGGAAGGCCCCCGGACAGCCCACAGGAGCAACCGCAGAGCCCGTCGTAGATCCACCCAAATGGCGAAAATCTCGGGTTGGAGAGTGGGTAACGGTGCGTATCTCAATTGTGAATTATACGCGGCTTGCTAATGGCCAGAGTCCGCATAGATCACGAAGACGAAAGCCAAGGCTCAGTACCATCTGAACGACGCGGACTTGGCGAGACTGACTTTCGAGATGGAGCAGTAAGTCGAATTGTCCGCATGACGGTAGAAAACTTTTATCACTCTCTGCCTGCAGCCGTCCTATCATGTCCAAAAGCTTCAGCGCCAAGGCGTACGTCTACAACAAGCGCGAGGTTGAGAGGATAGCATGGGAGAAGCACGGCGGCCCGGATGCCTTCGACAAATAGTACGTCTATCTGCCTATGTTCGTTCTCCTTTACGTGCCAACTCGTAACATCGTCTTCCTCAGCCGCAAGGAGCTCAAGGAAAAACGCGCCAAAAGAGCGCAGACGAAGCAGGCTGCCGCAAAGCCGGCAACGTTGAACACTGCTACTAGTTCGGCCGTCGCTCAAGCCGCTCCCGGTCCCTCGCACGATGGCCGCTCGTGGGTTCTGGATGCGTGCAACGCGGCGCTCAGCTGGCACGACCGTGTGTACGCCAACGAATATGAAGGCCTCGCGAGTGTGTACGCGACCGCCTCCCAGCGATCCAGGCCCTTGCAGGCCGCCCATCGGTTCAGCCTAACGTACCCCAGCTCGCGACCGACGGCGCCGCTCCCCGCATCCCCGGGCATGAACGCTCTCCGCGCGATCCTGGCCGAGGCACCGCGGCTGCCCAAGGAACAAGCCTACGGCCCCTTCTCCTGCGCTGAGCCGGTGCACGTCGCAGGGATCAACGCGTTCCACCACCCGGGGCCGGAGGAATACTACACCTACGAGTGGGACGCGCCGTACCTCAATCAGCTGTTCGACGCGCTCTGTGGTGTTATTGGAGAGTGCGGTATCGGTGAGGAGGGCTGGCTCTCTGCGCGCTGGGAGGTGTACGACACGGTACGTTGCGAACGCGCGGCATATCTGTGCGCGTATCTGTAAGCTGCGTACTGACCAACCCATTCGCAGTACGCCGGGTGCATCGCGGGGATGTCGTACGACCGCCAAGAGGGATGGACGGACGGAGCCGTGCACTGGCTCGACGGCGCGTACCCCCTCCACGACAGGGCGTTCGTGGTGTCTTCTAGGTCCAAAAGCGCGATCGGCGCGTTGTATAATAGCCTGCTGCCGCCGGCCACCATGCCCTACGCTGGCCGAGGATAATCAATCCTTGTCACTGTGAATGAACGGCCGAGATAGAAGTGAGCTCGCATGTGCGTTCAAGGCGTTCGTAGAGCTCACCTTTTTCCCCGTTCCGCAGGGTGTTGGGCGGCCGTGTTCCAATGTATCTACCTAGTCAGACAAAACCGCGGAGCATTCGCCTTCATGTTCATAGAGATCGCCGAGCATGACCGAACCCGAATCAACTTGCGACTGGAAGCGTGTCAGACACGACGTATAGGAGGTTCGGGTTCCTGCCCCCGAAGTTAAGCTGCCACTGCGCGATGCCTCGGCACACTCTACGCTAGGCTCACGGCCTCCCCCTCTACTTCGCATGCGTACCGCAGTCGTAAATAGAACGCCGGGTGGTGACGAATACTACGCGGCACGGCGAACTTCGGGGCTGTCGGCAGTATCAATTGCGCATGCAGCCCGGGGGGGGCGAGAAAGCCTGAAGCCTCCCGACCGCTTCTCCGTACTTGAGTAGATGCTTCTCTGGATCTAGCGTGAATATACGTCCCTATGATGGTGCAACCTCGTCCCTTGTGTTGTTCAGTGTATAGTACGTTCAAAACAAGCTCGAGGAGGGGAACCCTGGGGATCTTATCTGATTACTGTGAATGATGTGCGCGGCCGCGATGTTCGGCCTCTGGGCGCATCTTATCTGATAAATCTTTATACGCTACCCCGCTGCCGATCCCCTTCGTCCTGACCAGCTCGCGGCCGGCGACCCTCGTGCTACAAAATATGACCATGTCGACACAAGAGCCTACCCGACGCCTCCCCACCTTTCTCCCCCACACCCCGCGCTGGATAACCCGCCGCTATGTCTGAAAAGACCAAGAAGAACATCGTAGTTCTCGGCGGTGGCTGGGCAGGCACGCTCATCGCGCGCGAGCTCTCCGGAAAGCTCGACCCCTCGGAGTACCACGTCGTCCTCGTCAACGACCGGCCGTTTTTCATCCACCTCATCGCCGGCGCGCGCATCACCGTCACCTCGGAGGACCCGCTCGACCCCACGGACGCCGAGTCCTCGCTCGTCCCGTTCGACCGGCTCTTCCACAACGGGAACGGCACCGCGAAGATCGGCAAGGTCGTGTCGGTCGTCGAGGAGGTGCCTGGGAAGGGCGGCGAGGTTGTGCTGAAGGACGGCGAGCGCATCCCGTATGCGGCGCTCGTTGTTGCGACGGGGAACTCGTGGGCGGGGCCGATCGACTTTCCGGAGACGGCGGCGGACGTGCGCGCACACATCACCTCGTGGAGGAATAAGTACGAGAAGGCCGCGCACGTCGTCATCGTAGGAGGCGGTCCGCTGGGCCTTGAGACGGCTGGGGAGGTGGTCGATACATGGCCTGTGAGTACCTCGCGTGGTGTTACGCTCGGTGGATGGCCATACTCACCGCGCGAATAGCACAAGAAGGTTACGGTCGTCCATCATCGGGAAGAGCTCATCAACGACACGTGGCCGGAGAAGTTCAGGAAGACCGTTGAACAGCGGTGGAGGTCGCGCGGGGTGAACTTCATTCTTGGGGACAGGCTCGACATCCCGCCCGAAGGGACCGTTGGCGTAACGACGCAGAAGGGGAAGCATATCCCGGATGCTGACCTTGTCGTAAGTACTGCTCTTCGCGCTGTCATACGGAGTTACTCACCCTTCGTAGGTCCAGGCATACGGGTCACGTCCCAACTCTAGCTTCCTGAAGACACTGGACGAGGACGTGCTAACTTCGTACGGTGCCGTTCGCGTGAAAGCGCACTTCGAGGTTCCCGGTCATCCCGGAGTATTCGCTGCGGGCGACGTCACCGACATCCAGGAGACGAAGCAGGCTTCCAAGGCGCACAGGCACGTTCCGATCGTTGTCGCGAACGTGATCAGCTTCCTCCAGGGTGCACCAGCAACAAAGGCGTACAAGGGACTCCCCAACGCGCTTGTGATCACGCTAGGAAAGGTGCGCCCTCATTTTGTGGGGGGTTCGTGTGTATTCTGACACACTAGGACGTCCACAGAACGGCGGTGCGGGATACTACGACATCCTCTGGGGTGTCCTGGTTGGGAACTGGCTCGTGAAGTGGCTGCTAGCCAAGACCCTGCATGTTAAGAAGTCGCGAGCCTTCAGGGGGTACTGACCGAGCATGGCTCACCGGTCACCACTAGTACTGACTTCGTATGTATGTTCATGATTCATGATTGGCACGCACTTGTGGACCGCTGTCGTAATTCAACTTCGTTGGAGCGTGTATGACCGATTGGCACTGTCCCTCCCACGTATCTTGAAAAATTTTGACACTCTCTGCGCGCAAACATATTGTATACAGGATAGGTATCCAGCTGAGAGCGTCGAAGATGGCGGTTCAGCGCAATGGTTGTTTCACGTGTAAGCGCCCAAAGGTCGTCCCGCATCCGCGAGCGCAGGCGCTTGCGGCGGCTTTTGTGTTACAACCATCTTCGAACTCCCACTGGTTCTCCTCACAGAAAGGATGTCGAGGCTGAAATCTGCATAAGAAGGGGGGGACAGCACACTGTGGGTGTAAAATGGTCTGTGGTGCGAAGAGGTACGTGTGAAGTCCTTTCGTACTTGAACGTGCACGATCGTTTACCGCACTCTCGTTCACCTTAGTCTTTGCGGTTGCAGCGTGTAGATGCGATTATGGGACACATTGCGAGAGCTGCAAGCTAATACGCTCAATGACTTTTGACTTTCCCGTCAACAATCGCTGTGTGTCTGCGGATACATCTGTACCGGCAGATTCTACACTCGCCCTGTTCGAGATCGGAGGCACCGACGTCTCTGCCTCTACAAACTGGGAAATCACTCTGGAACTCGCGTAGTTAAGGTACCCGCGAACTAGAATGCTGGTACTCGTGAATGTCGCCGCAACCACTCGCTCGGGCGCAAGGAATGCAGCGGATCAGCTGGCCCTGTCTCACCATATTACTGACGTCAGAACGCACCTACAGTCTTGTCTTCCCAAACGTACAGTGCCGAAGCCGGGTTTGCCGCGAATGGCAAATCCCTGCGATAGGGGCCTTCGTGCTGACGGCCTTATATCAAGCACACCCATCGAGTCCGGGCGACTCCATCGCGGTGTCCTTCCCCACTTTTGACCTCGCACACCTCATCCTGGTGAGCAACGGCCCCCCGAAATAATGCTGAGAAGTAGACACTCACCCTACACCAGCAGACCCAATCCCAGTCGCATCCACACGACTTCGAGGATGCCGAAGACACCCACAAAGTCTACCACTACGACTCGCCGCCGTGCGAAAGCATCCCCGAAGAAGGCCAAAGAGAAAGAGACAGGCGTCGAAGCCACTTTGGGCAGCTCGCGAGGGCCAGAATCCAGAGTTCGAGCGGATGACAAGGTTTGCCATCATTCAGGACTGCTAAGAATTGTTTACGAGCTCAACTGAACTCGCAGATTAGCAAAGGGCTCGCTGTAAAGCTATATCGCTTGCGGCCGTCCGACTTCAAAGGTCTCCCCGAACCGGACAAGAAACCGTATGTGCATCTGCCAATGCGGCTGTACCTCAATTAACAGGGTTGTTTGGTTCACAGCAGCGGTAAGGCAGTCGAGATGCATCTTTACAAGGAGCGCGATGTCGAGCGCAAGGCCTGGGAGCGCCGTGGTGGCCCTGAAGGCTTCGTAGCCTTGTGAGACTTATATTATGTCACCACATCCGTCGTACTGATCTCCTTTCAGCCTCGAAAAGCTCCGACTTCAGTGGGTCAAAACGCACGATGAAGGCACACCATTCCCTCATCCAGCCGCCTACCCACTCCCCGGAGACGGAGCGTACGCTATCCGCATCGCACCGCCGCCATCGAAGACGTCCACATACGACCCGTACGTCAGGCAATCCCTTGTGCTCCTGCATCTCAAGAGTTCAACGACTGCGTGGATCTGGGACGCATGCAACAGGGTCCTGGATCGCATCGACGACAACAACCTCTGTGACACTGGCGGCTTGGTAGGGTTGTTCACGCGCGACTGCGACCGCGAGGGCCCGATGACAGCTGCGCGGTCGTATGCGCAGTTGTACCCAGCCAGGCCGGCCGTCCGCCTCCCATCTTCTCCCTCTGTCGACCACTTGCGGGAGGTGCTAGCACAAGCGCCGCATTTTCCGCCAGGATTTGAGGTGGGGATGGTGGAAGTAGATGGCATAGAGGCGACGGTCCATGGGGACCAAGAGTATAGAGTTACGTACGAGTGGGAGGAGTCCTACCTAGATCGCCTCTTCGCGGCTCTGATCGGGGTAATCGACGCACACGGCGGCGGCGGCGAGGGCTGGGGTAATGTGCGTTGGGAAGTGTACGACGAGGTAAGTGTTACAACGACATGTCGAATGAATGCTTACACAGCAATAAATCGACAGTACGCGAAGTGCTTTGGCGGCATATGGTACAACAGACACAGGGGAAGATGGTCCGACCCCGCCGCGCAGTGGCTCGACGGCGAGTATCTCGTGCGCACGCGAGATATCTCGTACGCCGTGTCTGCCCGCTCCAAAAGCGCGCTGGGAGAATTGTACAACGGCAGACTTCCGCACCGTACCCCCCAGGATGCGAGGTACATCGGCCATTAGAGATCGGGCCAGAGGACTTGAGCGTGAGTTACCGCAATTCCCATTGTTATCGAAGCGTTTGCTGACAGACCGGCAAGACTCTAGGGTTGTTGCCTCATATGTTATCATGCGTGAAGTCATGTTTCAACAATGTATAATTCTAAGTTCGCGCGCTGGTCTCTTGTTCAGTCTGGTTCGTCAGGCACAATTTCAATATCTCCCACTCCAAGAACGCAGACGGCTTCCTACACGCACGGTTTTACCAACCTCACTTCTCCGTCTGTCTGGCGATTTGCACGCCACAGCCGTACCCCAGGAGGGCATCGATGCTCGCCGACTGCACGGGCGGGGCCGCCACCAGCCTTGTACCGACTATTCAGTGAGTGATCCCAAGTCCTGCTGGGACTCTACTGCCCCGAGCTCCTGGCGAAGAGCGTGCTGCTGTCTGCGTCAGTGTACCACATGCTTGGATTCGCGGAACACCTTAAATATCCATTTTACGGCATTGCTACTGACGCTGAGCGAGCCGGATCTGACTCCGCCGCCGCCGCCGCTTCCTAATCCTCCTCGTACTCGCACTCAGCCCCCGTGCTTCCACTCACTGCGTTTGTAGGATCCGGACCCCTCAAACAACCTGCTGCAGCTATCATCTCGGGTGAGTGAGACGAGGCTCACTCGTCAACTTTAAAGATGACTGACTCGGATGCAACCAGCTTCCTATCACATTCTGGTAATAGACGTCATCAGCAGCGAGCAAGCCCCTCTCAGGTACAACGATGCCCAAAGCACAGTCCAAATCACAAACGAAGACTCGCGCGACTGCTCAGCCCCGTGCAAGAGCGGCCCCGAGACCGCGTAAGCCTAGGTCGACTAACAACGTGACGGTAGCCGGCCCCTCCGAGGCGACGAAGGCATCCCAAACACCAGTAGATAGTACGCAGTGGCGGGAGTCGAGAATCCGTATCGGTACCACCGTGCGTGGCACACCAGATGCGCCCCATGTGTTCCCCATCGCTCACCGTGCTTACACATTCTAGATTAGCAAAGGCACAGCGATGAAGCAGTACCGCTTGAAGGCAGCGGATCTGAAGGGCCTTGATTATGACAAGAGAGAGTAGGTGGAGACTTGCTAAACCCATCGTTCCATTGTTCGTTCAACAGATTGCGGTGATCAGAACCGTTGTCAATGGACAGGCCGTCGACATGCATCTCTACCAGGAACGCGAAGTGGAGCGCAAGGCCTGGCAGCGTCACGGCGGACCAGATGGCTTTGAGGCATAGTAAGTGCTCGCCATATTTCTCTTGTGTTGCAGCTTTATTCATAGTGCATACCTAGCCTGGAGAAGCTGCGGAAGGCCCACGTGAAGAAGGGAAAGTTCGCGCCTTTCACCCAGCCAGCGGCATACGCACCCGCAGAAGGATCCGTACACATCGTGACACTCCGATCCCGGGAGGAGGCGAACTACGACCCGCATGTCGGAAGGTCTCCAGTCCTCCTTCGTCTCAAACAAGATATGCCGAGACGGCTCTGGGATTCCTGCCATCGGGCGATGGACCGCGTCGACGATCTGGCCGATCCCTACGACGGAACGTGCGGCGAGTTCTCGCGTACCAAAGATCGCGAGGGCCCCATGCGAACTGCGGCGAACCGGCTGGCCCATTCATACCCCGTCCGACCTACAGAACGTCTTCCCTCTTCCCCCGCCCTTGACCGTCTGCGGGACGTCCTTGCCAAGGCCCCAAGCCTGCCGAGGCCCTTGAAAGAGGGAGCGGACGTGACAGGGCTGAGCAAGAAACCTCCTTCCCATCCAGACTATGTTTACGAGTACGACTGGGGTTCCCCCTACCTGGACCTCCTTCTCGGCGGCCTCATCGACGTGATTGAAACTCACGGTACCGGGGCGGCGGGCTGGGGCAGCGCACGGTGGGAGGTGTACGACAAGGTGAGTTTGATCCTCCCATCTCTGTCCTATGTCGCTCATCCCCCGCTAGTACTCCGAATGCCTTAATGCGATGTCCTATCACCGCGACGACGATAGCTGGTTTGATCACGCAGCTCAATGGCTTGACGGCAAGTACGTGGTAGGAGATGACCAGAACATCTGCTTCCTCGTCTCCGCTCGCTCGAAGAGCTCGCTCGGAGAGCAATACAATAGCCTGCTTCCAACAACGTCTCCGGTGTATGGGGTGGGCCAGTGGAATGCACCTATCGTCGGCACATCTCATTCCATAGTCGGATAACGCCACTGTCTAAATCGTCGCCTCCTCGCCATGAGCATCTATCAACCACCACTACAATCAGAATGTATTTCTACTGCGCCCTGTATAGTACTTACACTGTTTGCTACGTACCGGCCTCCGTTGTCAGTATCATCGAAGCACGTATTTCACGCATACTCCATGTATCCCGGCGTCCTAATCCTCCAAGCACCGCTTCGTCTCCCGTTCCAGCATGCGCCTCCCTTCATATGCGCCCAGTTTCGCCAACACCGTCTCTCCGTTCACTCGCTCCACACTCCAGACCGTATGCCCTTGCAAAGCGATTGTGATCACTACCGTACGAATCGACGAGCAGCCCGCCGCTATCATCTGGGCAAGAGCGTCGACATCGACGTCCGGCAGGCCCGGGTCGGATTGGTCTGGGTGCACCTTGATGCGCGGGTTGACGATATCGTCCGGGTCGTCGGAATTGAAGAGCTCGGCGACGGCGACGTGCAGAAGCTCTACGCGGGCCCTGTACAGAAACGGAAGGACGGAGTCCTGAGTGCGAATATGTTAGGTGAAAGCCGTAACTACGCGATGATGGAGCGATGTGCTTACTGCAAGGTCCTGGGTGCCGGGGGCAGCTCGCCCCCTAGAGAACGTGAGCTTGAGGAAGAAGTGCTTCACTGCGACCTCCGAGTCGCCGGCCCCGCCGGACTGAAACAGTATGCTCGGTGCGGAGGGAGGAGGCGCCCAGTCGTTCGCACAGTAGTTGTTGAGGGTGAACTGTCGCGGGTGGAGGCGCGCGACAATGTCTGCCATCCGCGCGTGCTCGTGCAACAGGTAGTAGTTCAGGTCCAAGCGGCGCACGGGGCACGCGATGCCGAGGGTATCGATGAGCAGCGCGGATGCGCGCAGGAGGTCCAGCGACTGCCACTGGCTCGAGGGCGCGCGTGGGGCTGGGGGGTCGTCCAGGAGGATGTGGTGCTCGATGGTCAGCTCGCGGACGTTCGGGAAGGTCGCGTGGAGATCTTGAACGCGGGGGACGGTCTGTTCACATGTCAGATGGAGGACGCGAACGGCGTGGAATGTCGCGGCGGGGGGAGTGAAGGTGGTGAATTGCAGCGTGAACTCTTCGAGGGCGCCGTGTGTGCTCGCCAAATCTTGCAGGATGTCGACCTTTGACAGACCGTCCTCGATCATGGGAAGGTGCAGGCTGCGGAGAGAAGACTTTGTCGACATAGCAATTCGCAGGAGGAGAGCTTGGGATTGCCTCTGGTCCTTGTACATTATCGCGGAGAAGTGCTTTAGACTTGTGAGAGCGGCGATCGCCTCGGGTACGCGCAGGTCTTCTAGCAGGAGTCCGTCGCACCACCGAAGCTCGAGTTTCACGAGATTAGGGCAGTGCGCAAGAACACGGGCGAACGCGTGCTGGTCCTCGGGAGCGTACGGCCTCTCGATATGTTCGACCGTGAGCCTCCGTAGGTACGACAGTCTCCCGGGGTGTCCGGCGAGCGCGAACTCGCAGAACGCGCGCAGACGCTCGTTATGGGTGAGGCGTACTGGTCGCATGAGCAGCTCCCTGATGGCTTCCTCGCGAGCACTGCGCGAGGCAAGCGATACCTTCACCAGTTCCGGGTAAGGAAGACATGCTAGGATGACCCGGAAGACGTCGGTATCGATGGCGGGTGGATGGGCGCGAGCTATATGCAGCCTAGTCATACCAAACGTCAGCGCTGCAACATAACCTTGATGTTAAAGATCCAATGGGCATACATACCTAGATGATTCAACCGTAGTACTGGTATCATGAAGCTCGAGTGGCGTTCGCTGCGAGCTCCGAGTATCCATATCCTCCCTAGGACGACCTCTGTACGTACGCGAGTCAGCACTTGGTTCTCTCAGAAGGAGGCTGAGGAGTATATTCCACCTAATAGTGTAGGAGATAGAGTGCTTTTCCGAGTCAGCGCTGGTGATATAGAGAACTACTGCGAGAGGTACAGATCCGTATGTCTTCCCACGTCCGCGACATAACCTTGTAAACAGCCGCGCGATGTTTGATGCCTTACGCCTTGAACATCCCTAAGTGAAGTATGATAGTTGATTGAGGTGGTCGGTGCAGTCAAGAGAGAAAGGCAATGGGCCGCTGACCGGACAACGTTTCGGGGAACTTACGGCTGGGCGCTTGCGGCTTGATGCATTGACCGCAAAGTGCCACGGTATAACCCACCTAATCGTCCCACATCACCGGCCTAATTAGGCGGAACACACCATGTGGTGTTTCCGGCCTAATCAGGCCAATCTCCTCCGCCCGTCGAGATAGGTGAATAATTCCTGGCGCCTGATGTAGCGAGTAGGCGACATCAGTGATCAAGCCGCCCAGCCCCGGAGGTGCCTGGGCGCTGTTTCCCCGCTTTCTCGCTTACTCCCTTTTCGCTTGTCGACGCCTCCCGCCCCCGGAGTATCGTAACACGTGTTCTCGCTAATCCCCCCTCCCGCCCTTTCCCCCGACGCGCGCCTGAGAGCGTCCTTTTTGGGACGATCTGTCGGGAGATAATCCTTATCTGCCGTCCGCGGCAAGATAAGCCCTCCCATCTAATCCGCCGTTTATCTTCAGCGCCCCCTTCCTTATCTGGCCTTCCAAGCGCCCTCCCGCCCGCCGGCGCTCTTCTCCCTCCCGCCCGCCGGCGCTTTCCCGCCCCCCGCCCGCCGGCGCTTTCCCGCCCCCCGCCCGCCACCTGCCGCCTGCCCGTCCTCCCGCCCCTTTTGCTAGTTCCTGGCCTAGAAATACATATATCAGACATTGTAAAGGACGCTACCTGTGTAATATAACTTGTTAGGGCATGTATACAGCGTTGAGTAGCCTACAGGGCGCCCTTTTGGGTGGGTCTACAGCCCGCTGTTGGGCTAATATCTGTAGTAGGGCGCTCTTATATACTATTATACCTCTACCAAACATCTATTGCCCCGCCGCTCCCGCTATTAGCTGCCCAGCACACCGGGGGAGGGAGGAGTAAGTAATTGCTAAAGCGCATCCAAATAAGGCAGGAAGTAAGTAATCGAACTAACGCGGCTTGTAGGCGGCCGGCTTATCCTCCCCCGCGTGTTGATCTTTCCTTTCCCACGGCCTCTTGCTCTGCGCTGTCATCCCCCACGTCGCTCCTCACCGTCTCCGCCCTCCTCGACGCCGTCTACGGCCTCTAAATCGCTTCCTCAAGCCTCAAATCATCCCCCACGTCATTGCTATGCCTCTCCCCAACAACACTATCGCCCCAAACGGCCTCGACATCGCCAACATCCAGTACAACCAAGCTGGCCTCGGTGCCCTGAGGGAGTGGCTCGGCGTGGACGGTGTTTTCAACACCTTCCGCGCTCGGTTCAGCAGCGCGGATGTTGCTTGGTTCGCCTCCGGGACCCACCGCCGCACGGACAACCTCCCTTCTCCCGGGATGTTTCACCAGGATTGGACGTACGCGCGCCAGACGTCGGCTCCCACCGCTGAGTCGAAGAAGCAAGTTCGCAACGACGTTCATGTCGCCCTCAAGGATCTCATGTTCGATACGGTGAGTCAATACACCGTTGGTCTTGCATCAACTAACCCGTTAGTAGGCGGCCAAGCTCGACAGGGCGTTCGGGGGCAGTACTGTCATAGTACACACCGACGGCACTGTTCGCCCCGGCGAGGTGATCAACGTCGAGGCGGTGAAGCTCGACGTATACTGCTCTCCAAGCTACCTCTCGGAGGGTCAACAGGCGGATCGCCGCATCGCAAGCATCATGCAGCGATTCGCCGAAGGACCCGGGCTTCACGCTGTGATGCGCTGGCAGCAGGCGTTCGCTGCGGCCGGCTACAACTTCCCGCCCAGCGCCACGCCCGCTCAGCCCCGCGCCATGCAGCCCCTGCTGCCCAATGTCCGCATTGGAGGGTGTCGTTTCGTTAGTTACGGACGTCCAGTCGGACAGTTGGAGCAGATGATTGCCGCTCTCGACGGCACGGCTCCACCTCCCGCCCCCGCCGCTCCCGCTCCCCCTGCTCCTCCGGCTCAGCAAAACCCGGCCCAGACTCCGAGTGACGACGATGACGACGCCGACGAGTACCAGCCCTCCGAGGCTTCCTCCAACGACATCGACCCGACCCTCGTCACGGACCTCGAGATTACCCTCTGGGAGATGGAACAGACCCTCGCTGAGAAGAAGACACAGCTCGCCGACCGCGACGCCCTCCTTGCTCGCAAGGAGGATATCCTCAAGCGCAAGGACGAGGAGATCAAGACCCTCCGCGCTGACCTCGCCGCCGCTCGCCTGGGTAAGCTCGTCAGTTACATGGTCCTACTGCATACTCATCACCATTTGCAGCTGCGCCCGCGCCCGCCACTCCTGCGCCTGCTATGGTGGCTCCTGTGCCTCGCGTCGCAGCGTCGCCCGCCCCGCGTGCCGCCGCGTCGCCCGCTCCCGCCTCACCTATGAGGGGCGCGGCGTACACTACCATCACGACGCCGCGTCGTATGACGGCGACTCCGACTCCGCTCGGCGGTAACCGCTTGTCGCCGCTCGTCACCACGTCACGTACTCCGGCTCCTAGCCGCGTCCTCTCGCCGTCGCTGAGCTCCGTCAGCTCGGTGACCTCGTCGGCGTTCTCTCACGCTGATTGGGCTCCGCCCGTCGGCGGTTCCCAGTTCGTCCTCCCGGACCCCGAGGATGAGGATGACGATCTCGCCCGGTTCGCGATGATCGGCGCCATGACCCACAGTGTCATCGTCAACAACGGGCTCAGCAGCAAGACTCATCTGGACCTTCGTCGGATTGTCAAGGATCACACCGAGCAGGAGTGGGCCTCCCTCATTGCTGCCAAGATGCCCGAGGTCACTGCCGAAGTCATTGCGGCCCTCATCGCCGCCATCCGGGTGGATGTGCGCCGTGCTGCCTAAGCGATGGGAGAGTTTCCACGAATGCCTCGTTGTCCGTTCGCGTATCTTTCGTGTAAGAGTAGTCGGTGTCGGCAGGTCTTCGCTTGGCTATCACATCTGACCCTGAGTCTCTAGGGGTATGTCAAAAGGAAGGCCACGAAGGCCATGGGACCACCATCCCCTTCCTTCTTCGCAGCCACCTCTCGCACGCCCGTCGCCGCCGTCGTTCGATATCCCATACACGCCGCCGCCGACCTTGATGGCCATACCCCAGAACACCGCCGAGATTGTGGCAAGACCCACGCCTGCGGCTAAGCGGGCTCGTGCTCCGACGCTCTCGTATCAGCAGCGTGTGGAGCTCGCGGGCCAGCGGAAGGTCCGGCAGGGTCAGGTGGAGGAGGACATCGAAGGCTGGTATAACGACTCGCTGGCGCTCGCGTCTTCCTTGGCCACCCGCTTCGGTCGCACGCAAGATCATTACCTCAAGATGATGTTCGCCAGTCCCACGAAGCTCCAGGCGGTCCAGAGGAAGCCGAACGCGTTCAATGCGTTCGTGCACCATGTGGCCAAGGAGAGCGACGGTGAGTCATACCCTCTCCGCAAGACAACGCGACTGAACAACCCAACGTAATAGAACAAATGAGTGCGATCGAGATTGCGGAGGCTTATCGCGACGACTACGACAATCTGACGCAGGACCAGAAGGACGACTACATCCAGGAGCTGCTCGACGAGCGAGAAGCCGAGCAGTACGGGCTCCGCCAGAGTCAGCGCGGGCGCACGCAGGACGTCAACCACGTCTGCAAGCTCGTCAGCCAGCTGGTAAGCCGGTTCCAGGCATTCGTGTACGTCCGCGCGCTCACCCTTCTACAGCTCTCCGGCCTTCATAACCGCACGGGCACGCACGCGTTCTATTGCGTTACGCGCGGGACGGTGGACTTCAAGCTTATCCCGCGGTGGTATTTCACGCACGAGGGCACCGAGGAATTCTTGGCCGGCGCTGTGAAGGACTTCCAAACCGAGAAGCTCGGTGTGCTCGTCGAAGCGTTCCACGTCGCCGGTTCGAATTACTTTTGTAAGTTCCGGTACATGTTATCTTCGCGCTCGCGCTGACAAACGTCTTCACTGGCAGCACACATGCGGAACAGCCATGACAAAGTCACGTTCCTCAAGAGTGAAATACGAAACCTGATCCGCGCCAAGCTCAGTGAGTAGCTAGCCCTGCTCGTTCGCGCACGGGCTTCTGACTTGTGCCTCATAAGTTGCGATCACTGAGGACGAGGAGGCGACCATGAGCTACACTCAGGACACCCGCGACGTGAAGCTCAAGTACGGCGTTCAGCTCGTCGGGTGGACCCATCCCCAATGGGCGAACCCCTCGGACCTCAGCAACGGTCTCCCCGCCCTCACGAAGCTCCGTGACGCGCTGAAGAAGGGCGACTGCCACTTCAAGAAGCTCACTGACGTCGAGTACGAGCAAATCAAACAGGAGTACTACGCGCAGCTGAAGTCTGGCGACATACCGCCTCGCAAGCCGCGGTGCGACGCCGGTGTACGACGGGCAAGCGGGGATAGCCGGAAGGCATCCTCGTCGTCCTCTGGGAGCAAGGGCAAGGGCCGCGCGTCCGCGAAGCGTCGGCGCGTAGACGACCACGAGTCCGCGTCGGACTCCGACGAGGACTGAGGTACCGCGCACCTGCGGGACGCTTGGGCGTCGTGCGTGCGCTCCAGATACGGCGGCCGAGGTCATACACGACGCCTCGGTCTGCTCCTGGAGGCCCGTGCCGGATGCGCTCGTCGAGACCATACACGACGTCTTATGAGTGTCATCTGCTGGTCCCGCCGCGCGTCCTCGCCGCGTTCCTCACTCCCGCGTTCGCGTTCGCGACCACTCTCCCGTCCGCCCGTGCTCGCCGCCGCGCACGCGAGCTGATTCGTTCCTGCATAGTACCGTATACCGCCATGTCTTCGCCCTCCGTTTTTTACTGTATACACCTCGACAACTAGTCATAGAGCCTCGCCCAAGCATTTCATTCCCTATACATGCGTCTACGTTACTACATGCTTTACATAGCCCCTCCCCTCCTTTAGATCACCACGCTCTCCTGCTCTCGCTCGCTTTCTACTGTAGATCTCATCTTTTCGCGCTGGTCTCGCGCCGCCCTGAACCTCGCGCTACCTCGCGCTGCCCTTGTACCTTGCGCCATCTACCGCTGCCTCGTCTATCGCGCTGCCCTCGTACGTCGCCCCGTCCTCGTACCCCGCGCCACCGTTGCACCCCGCGCTGCCCTAGTACTCCGCGCCGCCTGTCGTATCGTTCATATGTCCCTGGTCTTATCCTACAGCAATGAAATCTCGTTAATCGTATACGTCGTGTGTACGCCTGCGCGAGGGTGTTTCCGAGAACCTAAGGTCAATGCTGGACCTTGAGGGAGCTGTTGAGGTCTCAGGTCTGTATGCGCCTTGTGCACATTTGCAGCAAGTAGCTGACACCCGTGGCGACTTGTGAGTACCTGATAGCAAAGAGACACCAGGAGAGTATATTCAAGTAATTTTGCATGCTCGAGCACAAGAGAGACACAAGGAAAGTAGATAACAGTGATTTTGCATGCTCGAGCACAAGCCAGGTTCGTGCTTCTCAGTTTACGAAAGGGAGATCCCTGATATTTGCTGCTCCGGGACTGAGGGAGCCTGCATTAAATGCACATTACCGTGAACAGCTCCAACCCGATGTTCCAGTATGTGGTTCTGGCGGCGTGTATAGCACTGTCCGAAGGAAGCATAGATCCACTGGACAGCAGAATCTCACATGTATACTTGCTTCTCTGCCGTATCGTACTCGTGGCACTGTGGTCGGGTTCAACGAAGCTTTTCAAGCTATGCATATACAACGTGTGAGTGTACAAAAACAAGGTGTGCGAGAACATAACAATGCCGTCTACGAGGTATCCACATCGTCGCCGCCGCCGCCGCCGCCGGAAAGGTTATCTACAAACTGTACAAAACGTCCAGATGCACCAGCACCTCCCATGCCCGGAATACCATCGCCATCCTCCAAGTCGTATGCAGCTCCTTCGTCAGCGTCCGGGTCGTCGGCGTCGGGACGGTTACTACCTGCGGCACTGTGTGTAGCCCACGGGGGGAGCGAGACCGTGCGTACGCGCGAGGGGTCGCGGCCGACGCGATGTCCGTGTACGACGCGCCCGGTGAAGCCGGGGAGGTCGGAGGCCTTGTTGAGCCACCGGACGACGTGTGCGTTGAGGGCGTTCTGGTAGCGGCGGCGCATCACCAGCTCGAGCGATAAGTGCGGATCGGACTCGCGCGCGCGCTCGATCGCTTTCGTGAGGTCGTCGTAGTCGTCGATCATGGCGGTGAAGAGCCGCGCGATCTCCACGTTCGCGCGTTGAATCTCCTCGCGCGCGCGTTGGACGTTGTAGTAGACGTTCATTGCCTCGCGATGACGCGGTTTGGCCCAGTCTTCTTGGCGGATATCTGTGCGCGCGTCGCGAAGGAGATCGAACTCACCTATACAAACCATGTCCATGACCTCAGTCCATGACAGCTGCTGCCGCGGCGGGGAGAGCGCGGCAGCCTCCTTGTTGTACGCGGTGAGCGCGTTCCGAATCGCCTGCGCGCGCGACTTCAGAGCGTGCCCGATCTTCTCGCGCTGCTTGTAACCTGTAAAACGTATTGAGTGAGTTGATGACCGGATGTTGCCACGAACACGTACCGACGCCATTCATTCCGAGCTTCTTCAGCTCGAACAGCCTCTGCACCACAAGATGCTCGAGGTTGTCGAGCGCACGTCGATACTTCCGAAGCACCAGCTCCTGTGCGACTTCCTTGTACTCTCGGCTGGACGGAAGCCAGCGCCGGGAGATGTCGAGCAGGTCTTCGAGGCGGCGCACCTTCACTTCAGCGCGAGCAACGCGGTCGTGTGCGTTGATGTACTCGCGCTCGATCGCGCGGATCTGCTTATCGATGATGCCTTCATGAATGATCATATAATCGAGGCGGGCGTGAGCGGCGGCGGCGGCGGTATCCTTGACTCTACATGGGAACGCGTCAGCAAATGTGCATCGAGCACCGATAGTGATGTGCCTTACCCCTCAGCCTCGAGATGCTGCAACGCCTCGAGGTACTGGCACTTCAGAGAGAGCTCCAACGGCTCTGAGCGAACGCCGTCCAGGAAAGCGCGCTCCTCCTGCAGATACCGCTCGTAGTCCGCCGGAGTGGTCTTGAGCACGCGCGCATACTCCGCGAGCTCGCTCTCGCCTTTCTTGATGATCTCGAGCGCCTGTCGATAGTTCTCGTACAGGAACTTCCCTGAAAGAGAACGAGATCAGCTATTGATGACCTGAGACCTCACGTGTTGAACAAACCTGACGCGAGGTGCTTCTGCAGATCCCAGAACCCGACAGCGCCCTCGATCGCCTGGTGCCGGTGGAACGAACTGGCGAGACGAGTTCCCCCGGCAACACCATTCAAGAAGGAGAACAGTCGCTCGCACCCCTCGAAGTCCTCCTTACCGACGCCGTGCATATACAGGGGATGCCACTGTACCTGACACCCCCGGTTGTGGGAATGCCCATGGAAGGCCGGCACGACGCAGGAGATCACGCCGTCAGCTTTCGGGCCGAGCGACGAGCGCGTCATCGTCTTGTTGAACTCGCAACCGATATCGTATCCCACCTTCACCTTCGATGGCCCGTAGACCTCGATAAGCTTGTCGACGATACTTAACCCATACTTCATCCTGCACAGCGTCAGCGCGATGAAACGCAGAGAACGGAGCAACCAACTTACAGCTCGCCGCTCCGGATCATGTCGCACATCACGAGCACATGTCCGTGGCGGCATATGCACACGAAGACGCCGGTCGCTTGGAACAGCGCAAACATCTTCTTTCGGGCTTCAGGCCCCGCGTTACGCCAGCGTTCCGCGCAGACGCTATTGCTGTCGGCCGGCTCGACCGCGAGGTCGGCCATCTCGGTCTCGCCGTTGTTCGCGACTTCTCCACTAGGCGGAGGCGGTTGACACGGCGCTGATGGCGGCTGTTGCACAATATATCAGACGACGGGCGCGGGCGGCGTGAGTCATGATGGGCGGACATACCTTCCCGGCGTTCTGGACCTCGTCCTTGAACCGGTCTACCTCCTCCGGCGAGATGAACAGGTCCGTGCGACAGGTACGGCTGTCAGCCCGCGCGTACCCGCTCCGAAACTGGTCGTCGACCAGCTTGAGAGAGCTGTTACCGTCCATCGACACGAGGATGTCGTAGGCGAGCGGCTCTTCATTGTCGAGCTTGTACAGACAGGGGGCGCACGCATTCAGCATGCGCCAGTTCGAGGTGTCGCGGGCGAGGGCGGTGTTGACACGCTTGTCGACGGCGTGCAAGATGTCGAGATAGACGTCGAAGGCGATGGAGAATTGTTCTGCGAAGGTTCGGCGGAAAACAGCCTACGAACGTGAGTGTGAAATTGGAATAACGTGATGAAAGATACATACAAGGTGAAGGCCACAGAGGGCCTGGCAGAACGCGTGGATACTCATTCGGGGGCACGCGCCGTGCAGCTGGCGATAAGCCTCGAGAACCTTGAAAGAGACCGCCCTCGTGGGGTAGACCGGGGCGACTGCGAGGTAACCCCTCTTGGCGAGAGTGATTGTCGCCATCTCGAGGGAGCTCGAGGGCGTGAACGTTGACGTGGCAGTCGCTATGGGGAACATTGAGCATGATGACAGAGCGAACAGTGAGGGACGTACCAAAAAAATCGATGACGAACACGTCCCAGGAGTGTCCTTCTACACCGGCCGCTTCGTCAACCGGAGCGTCTTCGTCGTCGTTGATCGCAGCGGTAACGGGTGTCGATGCGAGAGGCGTGTGGTCGCGCGCGGGCCTGGCCGCGGTCGTGGTCGCTGATGGGACCTGGGCCGCGGTCACAGACGTCGACGTGAAAGGCCCGTCGGTGCCCGCAGCCTCGGCTGCAGACTGCCAAGAGCGAGGGGGCTGGGCACGCGTAGCCTCGGACGCGGACGTCGACGAGCGGGGCGGCAGGGCGTGTGTGGTCCCAGCCGCGGTCCCGGTCGCCGCGGCGGAGCCTGACGCACCCGTCCGTGCTGCTTGTGCTGGGTGTTGTTCCGGGGAGTGGACGTTCGAGTCAGCAGCGCCTTCGAGGTACTTCCAAGAGAGGTACGCGTCCGTCAGCGCCGGCAGCTGCGCGGCCCACTGGACATTACGACTCTCGATGCGATTGCGACGATTCCGCCCGTCGCGACGTTTCCTAGATAGACACGTTAGAGTGAGATTAGACTGAGGATAACCTTACTTACCCGGAGTCGAGCATGAGGTCGATGCAGAGGGCGGTCTCGCCACCTGCGTGGCTTGACAGGACACCCTCGTCGCCGGGCGGGATCGGACCCATCACCGGGTCATCTTCCCAGTTGCCCGCATCGATGTCCATCGCGGACAGCTCCTCCCGCGCCTGGTAATCCAAGCCTAGATACCCGTAAGACATGACGAACTGGCCAGCAAACGCGTCAGAACGTACCAGCGAGTGCGCCTCTGATCTTCTCCTTGGCGGCTTTAGACCGCTTTGGGGCGTCGCGTGCATGGCGTACGACGCTCTTGCCTATCCCGCCACGTCCTATACCGGAGCTCACTCGTACTGAGGTCGAGGTCGAGTAGCTGGAGCCCTTCCGCGGTAGCATGGTGGTAACGCCTTAAGTAGTCGCTGCTTGAAGGCGATACCAGGCAGTTACCCCAGCAACGGCCAGAGCGACCGGAGCGGGAGGGTCGTGGAGAGGCGAAAGGACGGCGTGTGGATGCTAGTCGGTATTAGCGCGAACGCTAAGGGCGTTGAGGGGGCCGTAGACGGCGTCGAGGAGGGCGGAGACGGTGAGGAGCGACGTGGGGGATGACAGCGCAGAGCAAGAGGCCGTGGGAAAGGAAAGATCAACACGCGGGGGAGGATAAGCCGGCCGCCTACAAGCCGCGTTAGTTCGATTACTTACTTCCTGCCTTATTTGGATGCGCTTTAGCAATTACTTACTCCTCCCTCCCCCGGTGTGCTGGGCAGCTAATAGCGGGAGCGGCGGGGCAATAGATGTTTGGTAGAGGTATAATAGTATATAAGAGCGCCCTACTACAGATATTAGCCCAACAGCGGGCTGTAGACCCACCCAAAAGGGCGCCCTGTAGGCTACTCAACGCTGTATACATGCCCTAACAAGTTATATTACACAGGTAGCGTCCTTTACAATGTCTGATATATGTATTTCTAGGCCAGGAACTAGCAAAAGGGGCGGGAGGACGGGCAGGCGGCAGGTGGCGGGCGGGGGGCGGGAAAGCGCCGGCGGGCGGGGGGCGGGAAAGCGCCGGCGGGCGGGAGGGAGAAGAGCGCCGGCGGGCGGGAGGGCGCTTGGAAGGCCAGATAAGGAAGGGGGCGCTGAAGATAAACGGCGGATTAGATGGGAGGGCTTATCTTGCCGCGGACGGCAGATAAGGATTATCTCCCGACAGATCGTCCCAAAAAGGACGCTCTCAGGCGCGCGTCGGGGGAAAGGGCGGGAGGGGGGATTAGCGAGAACACGTGTTACGATACTCCGGGGGCGGGAGGCGTCGACAAGCGAAAAGGGAGTAAGCGAGAAAGCGGGGAAACAGCGCCCAGGCACCTCCGGGGCTGGGCGGCTTGATCACTGATGTCGCCTACTCGCTACATCAGGCGCCAGGAATTATTCACCTATCTCGACGGGCGGAGGAGATTGGCCTGATTAGGCCGGAAACACCACATGGTGTGTTCCGCCTAATTAGGCCGGTGATGTGGGACGATTAGGTGTATAACCGGCCCTCACTCGTACCGTTTACTCTGGTGTCTACCGCTACGTTCCTCCTGGTGTCGCAAATATTGCGCATATATTCCGCCCCAAGCCGTTCTGATCTCTCGCGTCTCGACCTCAAGCTCAAGCCCCCCGACGACCTCAACCGCTTCAAACCGTACCAGTTCCGGAAAACACGGACCGCGCCTAGCCTATCTAATCTGGCCGCGATGACGACAGCTGGTGCAAGCAGCGGCCGCTGTGATCTAAGCAGCAGCCGCTTTCCCAAGGTCATCGTCTCTAAGCTTCCGACCATTCACTCGCGGAGCCCGAGCTGCCATGCCCTCGCCGCGCTATAAACTGCTCCCTACAGACGACGGCGACGAAGAGCAGCAGTTCGGCGTCGCCCCTCGAGTACAGAACCGCCACAAACGCCTCCTCTTCCACATCCTTGCCGTAGCGGCCATCATGTACGCCTCCTTCCTCGGTGTGCGGGCGATTGCGCGGTCGTCGAAGACGCGGATGGGAAAGCCGTGCCACGGCGCGCACCGCAACCTCTCGTCGCTCCCGAGCCATTACACCCTGCCTTCTGGCCACAAGATCCCGTCAGTCGCGCTCGGTGAGTGTAGCCATATGAATGGGCCCGCAACAGTCACTGAATAGCGAGCGTCATCCAGGCGTGTGGAAGGCTGAGAAGGACCAAGTCGGAGATGCTGTGAAAACCGCTCTCAAGGCTGGATACAGGCACATCGACGGTGCTTGGGCTTACAGAGTAAGCGGAGCAGCTGCAGATCGTATCCCCGGGTATACTTACATTCATACAGAATGAGGAAGAAGTCGGTCAAGCGCTGAAGGACAGCGGCGTGCCTCGCGACCAAGTTTGGCTCACTTCGAAGGTAGCTAGAATGACACCGCGCTGACGCTCAGTCTCACTTAATTACCGCCACATATACATAGCTCTGGAACAATTTCCATGCGCCGGAAGATGTCGAGCCTGCTCTCGACGAGTCCCTGCAGAAACTGGGCACGGAGTACCTTGACTTGTACCTTATTCACTGGTAAGCGAGCACACAACGTCTCTATGCTATTTAGCTAATAGTATCTCGGCGTAGGCCCATCGCGTTCAAGAAGGGCTCGGACAACGTACTCGACGAGGAACTCACCGCCAACCCGTACCCGACGTGGAAGAAACTCGAGGAGCTCGTCGACAAGGGCAAAATCCGCAACATCGGCGTCAGCAAGTGCGTCTTCAACCGTGAGCCGCGCGGTCGAGTGCGACACTAACATGTCTTGCAGCTTCAACATCCCCAGGCTGCGCAACCTCACTGCCAACCCGCTCAAGTACCAGCCGGCCGTGAACCAGGTCGAGCTCAACTTCTGGAACCCTCAGCCTGAGCTCCTCAAGGTGAGCATGTCGATAAATGCGCTATCCTAAACACGTCTCACCAACGTACCTTCTTCAGTGGGCGAAGGAGCACGACTTGTTGCTCGAGGCGTACTCGCCGCTCGGCAGTAACAACCAGGTGAAGGAGACGCTCAGCGTCCCAGAAGTCAAGGCTATCGCGAAGGAGCTCGACATCACCCCTGCCCAAGCCATTATCTCATGGCATGTCCAGCGCGGGGTAAGTGCATCAGCTCGCCGTCATGGTAGCGCATATACTCACACTTCGACTTGCAGACCGTCGTCCTGCCCAAGAGCGTCACTGCGTCGCGCGTCGTCGAGAACCTTCATGGTGAGTGCAACGCCTATATGTCGCTGTTCCGGCATAATAACGCTAACGCTCGGGTTTGTGCGACAGTCGTGAAGCTCCCGGAGGACCTGTTCAACAAGCTCGAGGCGGCCGCGGCCGCGCACCCACCGCAGCGCGTCGTGAACCCTTCCCAGAACTGGGGCCTGTCGTTCGACATCTTCGATGACGACGGCGGCGTTGTCGTGCCCGACGAGCAGGACGCTGGTGAGCGTGCAGGCGCTGACGGATGGAGGACCGGTGCGCCGGCGGCGTAAGTATAACGGGAAGATGTATTTCAGTAGTATGGTATGCTTGTATTCAAATCGCCTCGCCTGTGATGACTGAAGATCACTCGCAGGCTCTTGGAGTTACTTAGAAGACCATATAAATATATGTATCGTTTGTGCATACCGATGTCCGAATCCTTCAAATGTTGAGAGCCGACCGCCTCGAAGAGTGAGAGTTCCCGGATAGCGAGAGTCCATCGTTCGTAACTCCTCATTATACGCTGCCTACTCCATATGCCCCACTGATCTCTGGTTCTTTAGGCCGCTTTACGCGGGGGTCGTCGCGTTGTAGACGATCGGCACCGTCGCAAGACTGAACTTCATCCCAGGCGGGCCCTACATATCCGCCATCAGCTCCCCAAGGTCCAATTGCCAACCAAGAGGCGCATATACGCACATCGGGGTCGCAACCATCCCACTCCTCGAGCACCGCGAGCTGGATCGTCTTGTTCGCGAGGCTGTACGAGTCCCCGAACCCCTGCTTGTGCGGCTTCGTGAAGTCGGGCATCGTCAGCTGTGGCGGCGCCTTGTTCTGCGCGTACGGCACCGCTACCACCGCGGGCGTCAGCATTCCTCTCTCGCACCCCGCCTCCTCCCGCACATCTGAATGTCAGACTCACCGGGGTAGTTCGGGTAGTCGTACCGCCCGAAGAACCAGCCGCCCGCGAAGACGTCCGCAGGCGCGAACGCCTCGGGCACCTGCGTGACGAGCCAGACGGAGTACGCGTACGTCGAGCGGCAGTAGTCCGCGCTCGGGTCGTACGCGAAGTCGAAGGCCGCGCCGGGCGCGATGGGCGCGTAAGGGGCGGGCGCGGTGATCGAGCCTGCGGGGGGCGCGGCGGAGGCTCGGGGGGTGGGTGCGGGGGTGGAGGCGACGAGCCCGAGGGTCGCGGTGAGTATGGCGGCGAGGGTGAGCTTCATGTTAGAAGGGGGCGGGGGAGGAGAGGGAGGTCGGGGAAGCGGGGGAGGACGGCCTTAAGTTCCAGACAGAATATCGGTATGTTTTATATCATCGCGAACGAGCGTCGAGTGATCATGTGGTGCTCATACAGGCCCATCCCGCTGCCAGTTGTCAGACGGTGGTTCCTCGCCAATCCGGCGTACCGAACATGTTCGTTTTACCGCATATCGGCAGCGCGTTGCGTCCTGTGCGGATCAGATTCGAGTCAGGCAGCTCAAACGGCAGACGACACTTCGGGTCCGAATCCGCCAGGTGTATTCTCGTACGCTGAAGGTCAGGACAGCCCGACGCGCGGCACTGGGGTCGTACTGTATCATCAGTGAAATGCCGCTGCCGACACACTTTGCCGGCGCGTTGCTCAGGTTGGCCGTTGCGGAGAACCCATGATGATTCCGCACAGCTCTGCAGACTAGCGCAAGCGGCGTGCCTCGGATTTGAATGGGCGGACAAGATCGGCTCGCCATGGATCCTCAGCCCACGCGACTCCCCATGCGCTACTAGCAGGTCACTAGAGTCGCTGTGCGGCTTTGTGGTGCGCCTTACCCAGTGCCCTGGGCGATGCCAATGCCGTCTAACCGCACTTAACCTCCACATCATAGCCGTTAGCTGAAGCAAGGTGTACCAGGCATTTCACCGTAACCGGTGGTTGCGCGGTGATCGTGGTACGTTGCCTATATGCTTCTAGTAGCGAGTCGGATGTATTGACTATGGAAGCAGTCGCTTGATTATGCAATGTGTAGCATGAGGAAGGAGGATCGGCCAACAAGCGCTTCTCGGGACCAGTGGGGTATGAGGTACGCGCACAATATTGATCATACCTGCGACGCCGTGTGTGCAACCGGTGCTCGCTGAAATTCGTAGACAGGTCACTGGGCCGCCTGGTGCATTCTCGTATCCTGCTGTCCACACGATGTGGAATTCCTTGGGGCGAGTGTTTTGATACAACCTTGTGCGGATAGGACTGCGTTCTTAGGCCTGTGGGCCTTCGCGAGCTGTGTGTTGGAAAGCAGGTCGGTCATTGCGCTACATAGATTGTGGTCCATCTCCTTGATGTGAACTAAAATCTCTACGGTTATTCGTCGGTAGGTTTCTCGAAGACGATCAAGCACTTCTGGCCCTTGGGCCGGGACGAGATTGTCTGGTCGTCCATCTCCATCGACGCCTCCATATCGGGGGCCACGCGCGTCTGGTACGCCGAGTACACCTCCTTGAGTAACAGTTTCATCTCGAGCAGCGCCAGGCTGTCCAGCGGCAGTTGTTAGCAGCGCCCTCGGATATGTACTCGAAAATGGGAACCCACTTCTTGCCAATGCAGCCCCGTCCGCCCGCAGCGAACGCGAAGAACAGTTGGTTCCTCTCCGCGGCGCCTTCGGGGTGCAGCCAGCGCTCCGGCCGGAACTCGTCGGGCAGCGGGAACACGCTCGTATCGAGCCGGTGCAGCGTGTGCGGCTGGCAGCTCACGATCGTGCCCCCAGGAACCCATACCCCGTCCACCGCTTTCCCGCCCGTGGGCGCAACGCGCGGGAAGCTCATCGGGATGGGGCTGAACACACGGAGGCCCTCTTTCACGACTGCGTCGAGGTACGGCAGGTCGTCAAGTGCCGCTGAAGGGTTCTGCAAGAGCTCTGCACGGAGGCGATCTTGCACATTGCGGGAAGCGGGGAGCGAGAGCTGGTGCATGAGGAAGCAGAGGCCGTCGCCGGTGGTGTCGATGCCCGCCGCGAGGTGGTCCATGCACTCGGATGCCGCGGCTTTGTAGTCCTCGTCGTCGGCCTGGTACGTGCGCAGCTTATGCAGTACTGTATGTGGGGCGACGGCTGCGTCGCGCGCGGCGTCGAGGACGTAGCGCGAGGCGAGGCCGTCAGTGCGCTTCTTGCCGAGGCTGCTTATGGCACTGAGGAAGCGCGTCAGGTGCGGGAAGTAGTAGCTGAAATACTGCTCTGCAGGAGAATGTCAGAAGTATGGCATCAATACGAAGATAGAAACGTACTTCGAAGATTGCTCGAGTAGGAGAGTTCCTTCATAATCTCGAGGTCGTGCTCATCAGTGAGCGAATGCAGCCCACGAGGGTAGAAGAGGTGGCTAGTGATGCCGTCCAACGCATAGCAGTGGAGGTGAACCTACGGGGAGTACGTGAGTGCCCATCCGATGACAAAGCCGTGGAGAGATGCGCGCACGTATATGTCGGCGCTGCGCCCGAGGCTCTCTGCACATCGCGAGAGGAAGGCATCTACGTTATCTTGCATGGCGGATACTACCTCCGGTCGCATAACGTGGACCTTGTTGTACTGTCCGGCGAAGCGTTTCTTCGTATCCGCATGCTGGAATGTCGGGAACTGTTAGCAAAAGGTATGCAGGCTAACAGCTCAGACCGCTTGCCTCGCCCCGCTCCAAAGTAGAGAACATGTTCCTATATACGTCTCACAAAATCAGCATCGAAGCTATCTGTTTAACATTTATCGCAAACACCCACAGCGTTCCAAAGTTCGTGAACAGCGAGTAGAACGCCGACTTATCGTACCCGCTCCCGCCCGAGGCGTAGATCTCCTTCGCAGCCTCGCGGGTGGCGAACGAGACCTCGTTCGGCGCGACGCGCACCACGGGGCCATAGCGCAGATGCAGGCTGTGTATCCACAGCCGGCGGTTCCCCGAGAACTCGTGGTACATGAGCGGGAGGCGCGTTATCGCGCATAGCTTGGGTCCGGGGAGCCGTGCGAGAGGGGCGAAGAATAAGCGGTAGACCAGGACAGAAAGCAGGAATAGTCCTGCGGCTTGCGTGATGGTTAGCAGCATTGTGTGATCTTGTCGTCGTTCTGGTAAGAGCTGAACATGAGAGTATACATATCAGCGTGAGTGGGCAGAATGACTCGAATTGCAGCCACACGGCTAAAGGTATCCACACCCCGGGCATCCTCCTGAGCCCCAATCTTATCTCGTGCCGGTGGACGGCCTCCAAGCCATGTATGTCGGTATCTCCTTAACAAAGCTTGATGTACATGCGAACGGATCGGATTAGATACGAGGGCTATGAACACATGTTACTGTACAGCGATGCGTGGGACGAGAGAAGCGGGGCGGACGGACATATTGCTACGCGTACACGTACATACTGTGGACACCATCGTACAGCGGCCCTATGGAGCATTACCAGATTACCCGTACACTTCGCAGCGTCGCTAAATAGACCAGAGGGAGCGGAATGGAGAGGAGATGAGGTGAGAGAGATGTGAGAGATGTGAGACGGGGAACTAAATGCACAGCGAGAGCGGAGGAAAATGACTAGAACGAGTGATGAGGGTATCGAATGTGCGGATAGACAAGACAGAGGGAATATGTGCAAGAGAAGATAGTAGATGGCTCGACATAGATTGACCTAGTTCCCAGGTTGCGCGGACGACATCAAGGGCCTGTAAAGCCCATGGCGCGCGCGGTCTGGCCCGAGACTCTTGCTGCGTCCCGGGGCGGACCCACCGGGGATAGGGATGGGCGTTGCGGGAGGCACGGCAGACGTCTGGCCAGACGAGTACCAGCCCGGCTCCTTCATCGACGAGAGCGTCCAGGAGGCAGACGGGGAGGGCGCCGGGGGCATGCTCTCGTTCCGCAGGATCTTCTGCAGCTCGTCGCGCGTGCGCGAGAACGCCCGGTGGGTATCGCGGCCGCGACGCGTGCTCGACCGCGAGCGGGACGGCGACCAGTCCATGCGTGTGTCCCGGCTCAGACTGCGCGCTACAGAGCTCTCGGCGTCTAGGCTCGGGCTGATGGGCCAGTGCGCGTCCTCGTCGAGGGTATCGAGCTCCGATACGGAGTGCTCGAACTCCGGGGTCGTGAGCAACGGCCTGGTTGCGGGCGACTTCTTCCGGCGCACCGCATCGATGGAGAGGTCTTTGGGCGTGGGCGGGAGGTGCGGGCTACGAGATCGCGAGACGGAGAAGTCCGCTTGGAGACGCGGACGCGCCATGCGTCCACGCTCGAGCTCCAGGTCGACGTCGCTCGACAGGCTGGGTTGGGCGTCGATGGCGGAGTCGTGCGTCTCCGTAGAGTCCGACGACGTGCTCGAGGTCGTGCGAAGAAGGATTGCGTTGGTGAGAGACGACAGGCTGGGCTGCGTAGGAAGGGGGTGTGCGGGATGGCGCTCCGTCTGTAAGAGCGGGTGGGCAACAGGGTGGTCGTAAGGGTGAGCAGCCCGGGACTTGCTCCGGCTGGACGTCCGAACGGCGGAGGTCGAGCGGTTCGCGGGGCGAGCCACGCGCGAGGTCGAGCGGCGAGGCTCTGCGTCGTCTGCTGCGCTGTTCTTGCGCGACATCGCACGCGAGCGGGATGGCGAGCGCGAGGCGCGGTAAGACTGGGTTGATTCTGGCGGGGGCGTGACGTCGTCCGCTGCCGAGCCCCATCCGATACCCCACGCGACGTCGTCGACCATGGCAATCGTCCACCGCTTCGGGACCGATCGCTCGATGCAGCCTTTCAGAACCTGCTCGCCGCTGCGGCCGATGCCCTGCGGCATGTCGAATACACCTAATGCGCGTAACTGATCAGCCTGTCATCGAGGGTTCCCGTGGAGTTTACGTACCGTGGAGGATCTTCATCTGCAAACGCGGCTCAAATGAGTCCGAGAACGGAAGCTTCCCGGTCAACAGGGCGTAAAGCGTAACGCCTAACGCCCAGATATCCTGCGCGGGGCTCGCTGCGCGTGGAGACGCGTCATTGGGCGGAAGCAGCAGCTCGGGTGATGCATACGGCAGCGAGCCTGGCGCGAAGCCGCGGTTCGGGTTGGGTGGGGATGGCGTGCCCGCCGCGGGGAATGGGCTAGAATTGCGGTGGCGAGCAGGCTGGCGCCGCTTGAGGTGCAACATCGCGGACAAGCCGGTCTGTTTCCCGAGGGATCTCCGCGCGAAGGAGGGTGCCTGCGAGATCGTGCGCGCGCGGTGCGGGACCTCGCTGCGCTCTTCGTCTTCTTCACTCTCGGGATTGTCGTCGATCTCGCCGATCTTTCGTGCCATTCCGAAGTCGCCGATCTTACAAACACCCATCTCGTCTACAAGCACATTCTCCGGCTTCAGGTCGCCATGCACGTATCCCGCCACCTCATGCATGTACCGCAGCCCCCGCACAACCTGCCTGAACATCATCCCCGCGTCGTCCTGCGGCAGCGCAGGCCGACCGTCGCGCTTGAGAATGTCAAACAGACTCCCCGCGGGACAATACACGGTGACGAAGAAATCGGCGTACGGAGAATGGTGGACGGTGAAGAGCGGCAGAATGTGCTCGTGGTTGAGAGCGCCCCACACCGTCGCCTCGCGATCGAGGCTTTTGCGCGCCAATGCGGGGTCCGGCTGCTTGTCAAGTTCCGAGCGTCGAACAATCTTGACAGCGACTGTCCCACCCTGCGCAGACGAGGCGGTGCGGATGATAGAGAACCCACCATGTCCTATGATGGGTCCTAGGGTATAACCCGCAACGACCGAGCCCTCGTCATCTGGGGCAAGGATCTGTTCGGACGTGCAAGGGCTGAAGGCGGACAAGAAGAGTGCCGCTGGGGATGAGGATAGGTCGGTATCGGCGGGTTCCGAGAATTCGCTGAGCGAGAACGGTGATGCCATGGGAGATCCAAGGGCATACGAACCCCATGGCTCTGGCTCAGACATGGCAAGAACCGAAGGGGGCGAGAACGAAAGCCCGAGCTCCTGGGATAGCCGCTGGTCGGGATCGAGCGAGGCTTCCGGGGAGAGTGCTAGCGAGGCGGAAGTGGTAGATTCGTCCGTTGTAGGAAACTGCATGGGCTGCTCCTGCTGCAGGACAAGCGGGGTGAGGCGGGCGCGACTAGAGCCATCGCCAGAGATGCCAAACGGGTCGTTTCGTCGTGGGGAGGCTACGTCTTGCATATAACGACTGAAAGTGCGTATTCTGTGTGATACAATTCACAGCTTGTTTGGGTGGACGGTGAAGGCGGCGGTCGAGGTGGTATGAGGAAGAGGAGGCCAGGAGGAGGGTGGTGGTGGTATGAGAAAGAGGAGGTGTGGTGCCGGATTTTTGGGTTGCCTGCCGAGTTTCCCCAGGTTTACTTACGTAAACTACCAAATGTGGTTAGCCAAGTACACCGCCAAGCTCCCCGGCACGCCCCGGCGCAGTGGTTCGGGACCCCGCACCTCTCCGCACGGAGTACATGCTCCTGACTCCGAGTCAAGTTTGCCTTGCCAAAGACGAGGAGTACTGGTGGCTTGGTACATAAGCAAGGACGTACGAAATTTGGATCACAGGACGAAGATGGAAGCTCGTAGCTCGGGCTCCGAGTCCAACTTACAGCCATCACTGGAAGTCACTACGGCATCTCTTGATCAGTAAGTGCACGCCGACTGCATCTCCAGACCTACGAGCGAAGGTAGAACGCTAATGCATAACGCTGATAGGCCCCACGCGCAGCACGTAGCCCAACCCATACTCGACCTCGATGTCTTCCGCGCCGTCTTGAGCTATCTTCCTCTCTCCGAACTGCTGAACATGACACTCGCCTCGCGCTTCGTCGGAGAAGAAGCTACCAGAGAGCTTCTCAGGCGGCCCGTATACATAGCCGGAGACAAGCGACTACGCATGTTCTGCCATTTCGCGCTCAGTGGGGATCCCGGGAGACTAGGGTGTCTGCGGAAGCTCACGGTGCGGAACCGCGATCGGATGTCGAAGCCCACCCTAGAAGATCAACAGCACTTCGCCCGCGTTCTCACCCACTGCCTGAATCTCACGGAACTTAACATCTATGACTGGGGCTCACTCGTGGTGGAGGGCCACCGCAGCGTATGCGAAGCGATCTCTACTCTCCTCAATCTTACCCATTTCTCCACCGTCAGGCGGCCATCATGCTGGGACAGAAATGAACCCAGAGCCGTCATTATACCGATGGTGGTGAGCATGAAGGCATCTCTACGTGTTCTTCATCTCTCTCTGGACGGGGACGTCGACGATCTACAAGGCTTGGCGATGGCCCACCGCACCCTGGAAGTGTTTTCACTGCGGTTCTCCACCTTCATCTCCCCAGCTGCGGTGTTCTCCGCCGTGCGGGTCCTCTACCTCGCATGTCCAGGGAACATCCCCCTACTTCGAGACCTCTACCGGGCTTTCCCAAAGGTTCGAGAGCTGTCGATCTCAGTGGCATACAACATAAGCGGGACTGGGAGGGACCGCGCCCCACAACCACTGCTGGGCCCTCAGGAAGGAAACTATTGGCGTTCGTTGGATTTCCTGCGCGCATCCCCGTCGGCCATCGACTCCTTAGGTATTGCATGTCCTGTGCGCTGCCTACAACTAGGGTATTGCGCACCCCCTTCGCGCGAGCAGATAGCCCACATCAGCGCCCGCCTCCGCCCGAAGCAGGTCATCTTGTCACACGCCGAGTACGAGCGAGAAGAGGCACCCTCGCCTGCAGGCCAGGGCCCGTTGCTGCGCGACGCCGCGGAAAGGAACACGGCAATGAAGTTTCTTCTCGCACTGTTCATGTTCACCCCGTTCAGCCGTCCCAATACGCATGCTCTCGTGGTAAGCGCACTCTGGGTCACGCTGCCCTCTCGCCGGCTGACACCGCCGCGTCCAGGAACACATGCGCGCAATGCTGCATTCCGCGCCCGTGGAACTCCTGCACCTTGCCGTCAGCGACGTACCCTTCCCGGACTCCATCGACCCGGACGAGATCGTCCGCTCTTACAGGAAAATAGATCCCGTTGGGGCTGATTGGGCCATGCCAGATATCAATCTCGACGTGGACGCTCTTGCGCGGAACCTGGCGACGGCCTGCCCGTCCATTCGCACGTTGGCGATAACCGTTGCTCCGGTGGGTTATACGGTCTGGCGTGTGGAGTGGGTAGACGGGAAGGTGCTATTGGCGAAACTGGGCGCGCATGAAGGAAGACAGACTTTGGAACGGGAGGCGAAGAGGTGTCTGGAAGAATAGCCTCAGGACGTCTATATTCTACGACAGCTTGTCGATGGATGCGGGATTCACGGATGAGCCGGCTCAAGTACGTATGGGACCCCGCCTGAGCCGGTGAAAACAATAAGGTACGGAGCTCGCAGAAATAGAATACACGAAGTACGTTAGGAAAATGGGAAGAGATACAAGTTCATGGTGAGAAGGCTGAGTACAACATGAGGTACAGACGTATGCAATATGAGATCAGGATACAACATGAAGCTCGAACGAAACTCGGTACGATACTACCTGCCTTCAGAACGCTTGCTCTGCTAACACTTCCGACACCTTCACGACCAGTTTATCCGGCTGCTGCATCTCTGCGGGAAAGTACGCCTTCGCGCCGAAGACGCCTTTGGCGACAACCGTCCGGGATATCCTCAGGTACCCCTCTGGGTTATCTTGCCGCCGGATGCGGCACGCGAGGCTGCGTTTTCGGTCGAACACCACGAGGTCGCCCGTCTCCGCGGCCTCCGGCATGCCCGTGTTCATGTCGAACGGCACTTGGACCTTTATGATAAATTTCCGTGTCTCCCCGGGGCGGATGGTCGGGATGTGCATCGAGCGCGTGTTCCGCTTCGACTGCTTGGCGACCGGGTACCCAAATTGCTGACGCTGTATGTCCGCGGCGGGGATCACTGGGCCAATGTCCTCGTAGAACGGCGTAACCGTGACCGTTGTCTCTTCGGTGAACGCCACGCACGCCAGCTTGTGTCTCCGCCAGTCAGATTCTGTGAACGCGATATGAGGAGCGCAAGCAGGTGGCGCATGAGTGAAGCCAGAAATTCTCAACACGCACTTTGGCACTCCTGGGAGCAATACCTGATCGCGCCGCATCTCGCGCAGAGCTTGAGCGCAACATCCGTCTTACCGCACGTCGCGCACGCCTTCTCGTCGAGCGGCTGGGTTTCCCCCGCCCGCTTCCGCTTCCACCTCTGCACCGCCGCGGTCACGCTCGGGCCCGCCTTGATGAAGAAGTCGTCGGGCGTGTCCCCATCGGCGTCCTGGAGGTCGAGACGCGCGCCGTGCTCCATGAGCAGGTCGACCACCTGCACCGCGTCGTTCTGGAACGCGCCCATGAGCGCGACGCAGCCGAAGCGGTCCTGCGCGTTCGGGTCCGCGCCGGCCGCAAGCAGGGCGCGCACGAACTCTGCGCGCGGGCGGACCATGCATGCGTGGTGGAGCGCGGTGTAGCCGAGGAGGTCGGGGAGATTGGGTGGCGCGCCGAGGTCGAGGAGGTACTTGAGCGTGGCGGCGTGATCTCCTGTTATGGGCTGTTCGAGGGCGGCGAGCATGAATGCGCCGCGGATGACGAAGGTCGGGTATGACATCCCATATGGCGTTTCCGAGCCGAGGATGTCTGGGGCGTCGCCAGATTCGACGGCCTAACGAAGGGCGTGAGCAGGGGCTATGAGGGCCACAGAAACGCCACAAAACTCGGTGGCTATCGGGGAGCGGTGAGATACAGCTCCTGGCAGCTGAGAATCATCCTCAGCTCCTCCGCACGGCCTGGTGAGCGCATACGAAGTGAACCACGAGGTCGCGGCGGCGCTCTTCGGGGAACGCGCGTACTCGTAGTACTCGTGGCGAGTAATGCATGGCCGCTGTGTTGTCATAGGAGAACCCCCATCCGTCCGTCCAAAAGACGCAGGACGTTAAGGGGGTTCTTCTGCTCGGACAGGGCGCAGAAGCCGTGATATAACGGCTAGTGCCAAGACTAGCGAACTGAACGGTCTCAAGAGATTCTCGTGCAGGGAAGGGTACGCGTCCTTTCTAGTTCGTTGCAAAATCGTGCACTGTCGGACACCATAGAAGCCCTAGATGTTCAAGTTGACCAGGGAGAGAACTCACATGTCTTATAGCTCGGATGTCACCGTAGTAACACCACTTTGCGAAGTCGCTGACAAGGTTCGTGTTCAGCCTGTTTATCCCTAGAAAGAATAAGTATATGCGGCGCCACCGTAAGCTTGTCTTTTCGGGTTTTCGTGATGGCGTTGAAGGGCTTACTTCGTTGGTACAGCAAGCGTAAAGTATTCCCGCCACGGTTAGCAGGGAGTATAGGTCGCGTTATGAGCTGCTGCATTTCTTGAGTGATTTCGAAGCCGCCACTGCCATGCGCAGTGGCCATCTGAGTCCTTTGTGTTGCTGCGTATGGCTGTTCCTTCAGTCAAGACAACACCAAACGTTAACACTGCGTGTACTATTCGGCTCAAGCCACTCACCTGCAGCATTTTGGAGCGAACGGTCATGAGGCTGAGGTCAAGCTTGTACCGCGAGTGAGTGGTCAAGTACTACGAGGCAAGCGCCCATCGTACAGCCCACATCTACTGTTATATGTGGACTGCACCGGTTTTCCATCGATCAGGACATCGCAGTGGACGCGTGGTAAGTGAATCTACATCTTGTAAGTGACCCAGAACGTCTACTGTCCGAGTAGAGTGTATAAGTGGTCGATGGATATTTCCGGGGGCAGTGGGCGCGCAGCGAAGATCAACGCCACGACGCAGACGGCAGCGATATAACGTTACGTTTATTGATCGCGAAGGTCAGACGCTCACCACATACACTAAACGATGCTCCTCGTATTCCTTGTCGTACTGGTTCCAGCTACCCCAGCATGTCTATTGTACACTTTACTGAGAATGCGCATATTCCCAGGTTCACAGCTTCGACACGAGCTCCTCGTGAAGCTTCTTGAGCTCGTCCATCGACGGCTTCTGGGCGGGCCAGCCGACGACGAGGCCCTCGCTGTCAGACGGGCCTGGCTTAGGGATGACGTGGAAGTGAACGTGGTCGACCTCCTGGTGAGCGATCCGGCCGTTGTTCTCAAAGGGAGAACACGAGCATGTCAGTGTCATGCGACTAAGGGGAGGCAGGCTTGATTACTACGTACCTGCAGCAAGTTGTAGTTCTCGGCACCGAGAGCGATTGCGATCTTCTTCGCCGCAGGAAGCACGTCCGTAAAGTACTCGTCCGGGAGCTCATGGAGCTTCTCCGCGTGATCTGCCACCGCGACGTTAGTTCACGCCGATCGCGTTTACTATGTGCTGGCTACGGCTAGAGCGGTACGTACACTTGGGGATAATCAGGGCATGGCCCTTCGAGAGCGGACCAATATCGAGGAAAGAGAAGACCTTCTCAGTCTCAATCAGCTTGAAGCTGGGGATCTCCCCTGCGTGGGTACCGCCGCGGTGTCAGAGCCAATGACAACTAGTGTGGAGGGTTATATTGGCATACCCTTGATAATCTTGCAGAAAATGCAGCTCGCGAGTGACCTATTGTTCAGATTAGTTCTGAGCTATATGAGGTGAATGTCCCTACTCACTTCGAAGCCATATTTGCGACGACGATGGGCTCGATAGAGTGTTACGATCGAGGTCAGGGGCAAGAGGCAAGACTGACGCCTCCTTATCGCTACTATAAGTACCGATCTATGCCGATTAGTATGCTGTACAATGAGCCCTTATATGTCGGAGACTTGCTTGATGAGGAATGTAGGAAATGTAGAATTAGTACACGGTCTCCGAGTCGTTCGACCTCTCGCTGAGCATGATCCTCGTGCTGTCGAGTCGTATCAGAGCCATTCCCAGAGACTCAGAGACCCAGAGTCGAACTCGCGCCCTCCGAGCTCCTCCGAGTCCTTGACGGAGGGCGTCTGCCATCTGCCGAAAGCGTGTAAGCGCCGCGCTCGCGTGGCAGTATACGCGCGCCTTGACCCCTTTGACGCGCACAACATTGTGGCGCTTCGCGTCTTGCACTCTTGTTCCACCACCATACCAGGGCTCTTAGCTTCGTCTTCACGCCGCTCTAGAACCCAATACAAACTCTCAGACCGGTGATTACGCCCAACACACCTTGGAGATGGCGCAACATGCTGCTCAAACGGAGGGACTGTGCCTCCGTTACCCCGACCCGTTGGGAACGCACGCGCAAATATCGCAGGAACAGGCCATCCAGATGCTCTTGCGGGCAACACAACTGGCGCAACATACGCCGTTTACCTGGAGCTACATAGACAAGCCTTCCGGTGAGTATTTCTATCCTCCGATACAACTCGGGTTGGCGAGGAAGGTCTCTACAGAGGACATTGTATACTAGTGCTTGGCTCTACTTTTGCCTACGCGAAGTCGCGTCAACAGGCCTACGCTCTCACGCGCACTAGCCTTAGGGGCTTCACATCTTGCTATACTACGCGTCGGCCTTTATCCGAGCTCACACGCGTTCGAACGCTGCTCGTACAAGTCGAAGGGGTGGTCGGGAATATGTCTGTCTTCTCCCTTTCGTGCGATTACAGGCAACGTACTTTGGCATGATGGGTTACTTATTGGTGCCACAATCGGACTTGTGTGCCGGATGCATCCGTCACTTATGCAGTAGAGTGTCCACGGGGCGGGCAGGGTTGAGGGTAGTCTGCTCACCATGCTGCCGGGTGCTAATGACACTGCTGTTGCAGAGGGACAACTCTTCCTGATCTTCCAAATGCCGCAACTGCCCTTTCCATTAGACGGAGTTGCATATCAAGATCGTGAGCAGAGATACAGCATGCCTATCGCCGGCGGACGCGTAAGTGGCCTGCTTTGATATCACCTGCGGAGAACTGACACTCCATCTCAGGAACTGGAAGTATCAGAGGTAAAGTTTGGGTTCATCCCTGGCGTGGACACCGCCGCCTTCCGTGTCCGCAGGCGATTCCGCCTTGCCAAGGGCGGTCACCCACAGCTCGTCCTCATTCACTACTCTCGAGGGCAGGCCAATCGTACGTTCCGCTCACCTGACTTTCTACGCGTATTCTCATCCTGGGTTTGCATAGCTATAATGCCTAGTCTGAATCAGCCTGTTCGCAACTACCCTCTGCGGCCAGTCAACGAGCCTGCTGTCTACGTCATGGGCGAAAAGCAAGGCCAGAAAGTCTTTCCCGGAGGAGGTGGCCCAGGAGCCGGACGAGGGCCCTCTGCAGCACCGGCCCAGGACATGGGAATGGGCTATGGCATGCCGGGGATGAGCGTACCCGGGAACCAGCAAGCGTTACTCGCCCACCAGAACAGCAACATGGAGGCGTTGGAGAAGCGCGCGATACGTGATAGGAGTGCCAGCATGGGCTCTGTGAGTGACGGACGGTCTTGATAGCAGAGTTGGAGCGGTGCTCATTCGTGCGCGTATGTCCCGCAGCGTCAGAATGCGGCTCGGGCGGACGACGACGATTCAGCAGGTGAGAGTTCCAGCCACATGCGCGTCAACCGGGTGGCTCACTCTCACCCCTATAGACGAATCGGACACTATCTCCACCAGGACACTCGCGCTCACCCGGTACCGCCGGAATCACGAGTTCATGAACGAAGTGTTCATGTATGCGGCGTTTGGTGAGTAACCTACGTGAACAGTTCTTCTTCGCTACTCACACGGCTCGTACGACCAGGCAACAAAAATGCTATCTCGCCTCCTCCACCGTTCTCGATATTCAAGAAGGACGACCTGGAGGATAAGATAGTACGTCTTCCCCGCCTCGTACCAGCCACTCCGGAGCTAATAGAAGAGTCATGTTTCAGTCCAAACTCACATCGGAGATTGAAGAGATGAAGGCCAAGGCCGCGGCTCGTAAGCAAGCAGCATCAGCTGCCGCGAACGAGATCGCCGACATCTCCATGGAGGGACAGTCTATATCTGACGCTATTGCTACCTAGGTGTACTGTGTTTGCCGGCTTCGTGTATTGTAGTGTATTTGCTAGTCTGTCTACCGCCGGCTTCTCCTTGGAACCGACTGCGCTGCCGAAGCTCACCATGTGCTACTTGACCTCACCGAACCTACTTCAGCTGTGATGGCTGTAAGGTGAGTCCTCCGGATCTTGAATACCCCCGCATAGGTCTCACACTGTCAAGGTTCGCCTAGTACCGCCGTTGACACAGAAGTGCAACACGGAGTTAAACGATACGTGCGTGAGAGCCGCGCGTAGGCTTGGCCCGCCGGGATCGGTGTGCAACGCGATTCGTGCCATTCGTCGGACCATCCTCGTAGCGCTGCGCATCGCGTCGTGGGTAGGCCAGAGCCTCGACTCAATCCTTATCTGACCTCTTCTTTCCACCATCCGAGGGCTAAAGTAGAGCACGCAGGACGTTCCCAGGATCGAAGAGCCGGTTCACACCGTCCACACACCGGCGCAGAGGGTCGCATGCGCCGCCATGCAGCGATGCGCGTACACCGTGGCCGCTCGCCTGGCCGTGTACGCTTGCGCGCTGCTCAGGTGGCATATGGCGCAGGGAGCGCATCGCTAAGCTCCGACACCGCTGCATTGGTAGAAGCCCGAGGTGCTCGTATCCAGCGTTCCGCCTTGTTCTCAGACTGCACCCCGCCCGCCCACAGGAAGCCTTGTGCCGCGAAAGGCAAGTTCTCCGGCCATGCACACGGCCTGAAGCCAAACCCGCCTTCTGCGGCGGTCGCATAAAACCGCAGGCCGGGTCTGGTCGAGGTAGCGGTCCCCGGAGCTCGCAGCCCACCCGCCCCCACCGGACCCTGCCCGCTGCTCGACCATGCGCCTCCTTTCTCTGACCTGGGCGCCCGCGCTCGCGGCGCTCGCCGCCGCTATGCCCTCCCCGCGCTCGAACCACGTCCTGCATGAGAAGCGCGCGATGGAGCCCATCGAGTGGACGCTCGCACGGAAGCTCGAGGCGGACGCGGTGCTGCCGATGCGCTTCGGGCTGACGCAGAACAATCTGCACAAGCTCGAGGAGATGCTGATGGCGGTGTCGCACCCGACTTCGGCGAGCTACGGCAAGCACTTCTCGCCCGAGGACGTCGTGGACACGTTCGCGCCCTCCGACGAGACGATCGGGGCGGTGACGCAGTGGCTCACCGAGTCTGGCATCGCGAAGGAGCGCCTGCGGCTCAGCGCGAGCAAGGGCTGGATCGAGGTAAACGCGACCACCGCCGAAGTCGAGGACCTCATCGCGGCGGAATATCACGTCTACACTCATCCTTCCGGAGCACAGCAGATCGGTAAGTGCCTTGATCACGGTAACTTGACGTTCACGGTAAGCTGACGATGACGCCTAGGATGTCACTCCTACTCTGTGCCCGAACACGTCCGGGAACATATTGACATCATCCAGCCCACCGTACACTTCCTTCACAGGCTCCCCAGAGCGGATACCATCCAGAAGCGGTCTCTCAGCGAGCACAGGAACATCGAACCCGCCATCCGTACGAGTCCGAAGACCAATGGCGAGAAGGTCACCATTACTCCGGGCCTCGAGCACTGCGATGAGCGCATCACTCTTGACTGCTTGCGTGCACTCTACTCCGTCGACTACACTCCTCAGTCGACGGACAAGAACACCTTCGGTATCTGTGAGTAGTTCGTCATCACCGCGTTTGTTCCTGCTCGCTAACGGGCTGTGTTCCTAGTGGAGCTCACGCCGCAGGCTTTCTTGCAAAGCGACTTGGACATGTTCTTCGGGTGAGCGTCATGAACCTTCAACCACTGCGAAGCCAGTCCCTGACGGTTCCCCAGCAACTTCTCTCCGAGTCAAGTAGGAACTGCGCCCGTACTAGTCTCCATCGACGGAGGTAATCATGGCCCTCTTTGGCATCGACGTCCGACTGACACCGCCCCCAGGTGTCGCACAAACTAATAGGCAGGGGTTTAACTTCAACGGAGAGAGCGATCTCGATCTACAGTACGCTTTCGGGCTCACCAACCCCCAACCGATTTTGCTCCTGCAGGCGGGCGATCTCATTGAGGGTACGTTGACGTCATCATCCGTAGTGTGTTTGCGCGTTAACGTCGTACACAGGTGCATCGTTCAACAATTGGCTCGATGCTGTCGACGGGACGTTCTGTACCTTCGAGGGCGGTGACGATCCCACTCAGGTAAAATTGCTAGCTGTGAGGCGCACATGATTCAGTTCCTCACGTCGAATTCCAGGACGGTATCTACCCTGACCCAATTCCCGGCGGTTTCAACCGTGCGTACAACTCCGCTTGTTCGACGTCCATGGTACTGATTCCGGAAACTGTCGATTTTGTGCAGAACCCGAGTCATGCGGTATCATTGCGCCTCCGTTCGTCGTGTCCGCGTCATACGGTCAAGACGAAGGCTCCGTCACCGCTGCCTACGCTGCACGCCAGTGCGCCGAATACGGCAAGCTCGGTCTTCTCGGTACATCGGTGCTCTACAGTACTGGCGACAACGGTGTCGCTGGTAACGGCGGCTTCTGCCTCGGCGATGATGGTATGCATACTGTTGCTCAGCATGGTGCTTGCATGGTGCCTCGTATTGAGACTACGGTTGCAGGCCAACCCTCGGAGGATGGAACCAGGTTCAGCCCCGACTTCCCGGTCACTTGTCCCTTCATCACGGCAGTCGGCGCTACCCAGGTCAACCCGGGCTCTACCGTCAACGACCCCGAAGGCGCTTGCGAGCAAGTTATCTTTAGCGGGGGCGGGTTCAGTAACTTCTTCGATCTTCCGTCCTACCAGGCTACCCAGGTCACGAGCTTCTTGACGAACCACCCGCCTCCCTTCACGAGTGCTCAGTTCAACAACAGCGGAACTGTGCGTTGAAGCGTCATTCTCACTCTGGGCACCGTTGACGATAGCGCTCGTAGTCTCGTGCGTTCCCGGACATCTCGGCTAATGGGTGAGTCGACATCATAGTTAGCTGCGCACCCAAGCTAATGGATGATCTACAGCGCAAACTACGTCGTTGGTGAGCAGGCCCCACATCGGGCATTATAGGAACACGCTCACGTTACACCATCAGCCGTCGCTGGAGAGTTCGCGCTCGTCTTCGGGACGTCGTGCTCTGCCCCCGTTGTTGCCTCCCTGATCACGCTCATCAACGATGCCCGCATAACCGCCGGGAAAGGCCCAGTCGGTGAGTATAATCGCACTGCGATGCCTTTGTTGAAGTATGCTTATGCAAGGACTTCCAGGGTTCATCAACCCTGCAGTAAGGAAAACCTTCGTGGTATGAATGCCTCTTCTCACAAACTTCCTTCTTTAGCTTTACTCGGACACCTTCGCGGATTCCTTCCACGACATTACCTCCGGAGGGAACCAAGGCTGCGGTATGTGCGCACTTGTGCCGTCCTTCATCTCTGGCTAACGTACATGGCTCCGCTTCGTAGGCACGCCTGGGTTCACTGCGTACGTCGTGACCAGCTTTTTTGCACGTCTGCATTCTAACATCTATTATAGGACCGAAGGGTGGGACCCCGTCACCGGCCTGGGCACACCGAATTTCACCACCCTCCTCGGCCACTTCCTCGACTTGCCTTGAGCGACGGTGATCTGAGAACGGGTAACCAGAGTCGAGGGATCTTGGGCATCGTGATCACGCTTCCATGTCATTCTCATTTTTGGTCTAGGGTACATAGACTGCTGGCAGACGACGATACGATGGCTTTTCCTGTCACCTGACAATTCTGGGAGAGTGCGCTTCTGATTCGTGCGCGATCACGCCATGGTTATACTAGTCGCCGTCGGTGTGCGCACCCGCGTCCACCGAGCTTTCTCCTCAATAAGCTCCGACAAGCGCCCTGGAGTTCGCCAGTTAAAAGGAATTCGAGACGCACCCTGGCATTCAGAGTCCAAGTGCTCGTCGTTTCGCGATCATGCTGGGCTTCGTCTACCTTGCTGCAGGCCTGTTCGCGTCTGCGTTTGCTACGCCAATCATCTATGACGGACGCGCCCCGTTCAACCTCACCAATGCCGACCTCGATACTTCGACCGGACCTTTCCTCACGTGCGTTAATCCATTTTCTGTGTCGTCGACGAGACTTACAAGTTCTGCAGCATCGTGAAGGGACCCAAAAACGCTACGCATGTCAGTTAATTTCTAGTACAGACGATGGGAGTATGCTGACTATAATCTTGTTCCGTGCAATAGTATGACCACCTTTTCGGCCACTCGAAGCTGCCGACCCCGCTCTGGAACGAGGGCCTGCTCCCGCGCGAGCAAGTCATCTCCATCTCGATCGACAACAGCTCGATCTTCCTCCCCGGCACGGGCGGGCTGCAGTTCGGCTTCCGGCGCACGGACATCATCGCGGCGGAGAACGGCGAGCACACGGAGCTGAACGCGCGCATGGAGACGAACAAGACGATCTTCCATGTCTCCATCCAGAAGGACGAGCTGCGGCCGCTCAACTACTCGCACGAGTACCAGATCGTGTTCATCGAGCCCAGCGACGGCTCGCAGGTCTTCAAGATCCAGCTCGGTACGCGTTCATGCGATGTTGGCTGTGATACTACAGATGCTAAAATCGGGGTTCTCTGGTAGGAACGCCCTTTGAGAACCCCGCAGGCCCGCTCCCTGGCCCGGATGCACACCACTTCAAAGTCCGGGACCACGCGCTGAACCTCCTGTTCTCGACGCCGTTCACCTCGCGGGCGTGGCACAACTTCGCGGTCGAGGTCGACTGGAACAACCGCACGCTCGCCGTGTGGTACTCCCAGGACGACGAACTCCTGCACCAGGTCGTGAACACGACGTCCAACCCCTCCGTCGCACTGGGCCCCGACGGGAAGGGCGACTACCACTTCACGATCCTGAAGGTATGTTGCCGTAGCGATGTGGACGGCACGACAGGCGTTCATGTATTTGCAGCTCCCCCTGGCCAACCCTGCGGATCCTCCCTCCGAGCAGGACGATGTTCCCCATCACGGCATCCAGGAGGGCGACCTCGAAGGGCTGTTCTACTCAGGCGTCTTCGTCGAAAGTGCTGAGCAGGGGATCAGCAGGGGTAGAGGCGTCATACAGCGCCTTTGAGCTCTACTCATCGTCTGGCCGTGTTACCAAAAGACATGAAGGCGGGAGTCGATAGGGCTCCGCGCTGTAGGGAGGCATGATACTAGGGCATATACGGGCGTAGTCAAAACATAGTAGGATGCGAAGCAGATGTACGAATACTTGTTGTAGCACGCAGTATTACAATTGCGACTGGTTTTTCGATACGCGCTGGCGTTGAGTGCACGTATGGGGAGACCAGACTGTGTGCTGCAGGAGGCCCAGGTCGCGCAGAGGCGGCAAAGGTTGCTCACGCTGTTGCGCACGAGGGACTTGCAGGGCGGGGAGGCGCGGACTCGGAGTGTCCAGTGGCCGTTCTTCATCAGGCACTTGACGCCACGACGGGTATCCGAACCGTTCTACGTGGGCTCCTTCCAGCTCGGCAATAGGAGCGAGTGTTGGCTTCGCAAGTGAAGGGGGGTCACCAGGGGGTTGAGCGTGTTCGATAGCAGGTAACTCGGGCGAAGGATGATCCGCCCCATCTGCCACTGGAGTAGACTCCGCCGTGTCAATGGTGGCAGGGAAGGTTACGTTCCTGGTCGCGGTTGCAGAGTCAGAGCGTAATTGAGACTTCTTTTGCTGCGGCGGGGATTCAGAGGATTGGACAGCGTCGACGGGGCCGGGTGCGGCAATCTCGTCGATGGACTGTTCTGCGGGACCGGCGCGAATTGGGCTACACGGAGGATCGTTGACGACGCGCACCATGTCAGGATACTCCTCGCGGATCCGAGCGAGGGCCTCTCTGTTAGATTTTCGTTGTTGAGCATCCTGTTTATTGGTGCGCTCAGGATGGTAGCGGCGTTGATGGTGGGACAGCCCCGCGGTGGTCCGAGTCGCATGGCCGCACTGGGATTCCTTCCCGTGTTCATCGAGCGCAGTGTACTCGCAGACATAAATACGTTCAAGGACACTTGGCCACAAGATCCGAATCAGCATCTGTGCACAGTTGTGTGGATTGTCGACTCACTGATTACTGATAAAATGCTCCTCGACATGCGTTTTAGTGGGGCCGGCGGCCGTGCAGTCCTCGTAATTGCATCTAATAATGCTACAGGCGCATTGGCTCGAACAAAATCAAAATACGAGTGCCGGAGCTGTAGACCACGCACCAACTGGGTTTGTCGACAACGTGATGTGTCAGCTTGTGGCGAAAGATTCTACGGCCGGACATAACCATCCCACATTCGTCACACTACCACCTAATCGTCAGTATTCAGGCTACCGAATCAGAAAATCGGTTAGACGTACCTCCACGGATTCCTTATTGCTGATGGCGCGGAGCATGTTGATTGCGGAGGCTACGAGGCGACGGGTGAAAATGTCTGTGTACTGAGGTGAAATGAGCCGCCTTTATATAACTTCTGATGAGGGGAGGCATCTACAGGAGATTATTGAGAACTGGGCTTTGGCACATAGGCTAGCCAATATACCATACGGAGATGAAGAGTACAGCCCGCCAGCATCTATACCATGACCTCAGTGGAGCGTTATGGCAGGAGATAAAGGTTCCTTGAGATCTTTCGCACATTCTGTACATTGGAGATGGGACGATGCCGTCGCCAGTAGACATACGTTCGGGATGAACGCAAGACCGTGGTACCAAAGTCTGCGAAAGTGTTTTACCCTCCTTACGAGTACGTACCTATTAGTGGGAGGGGTTTATCTTGAGACAGCATCAACCGATATGAGGTGAGGTTTCAAACCAGCCTGATGCTAGGTTGGGACGCTTTCAAGCCAAACGGCGTCGCGGGTGGCGCCACCATGCGGGCTGAAAGGTGCGAGGGTAAAGGCTTTACTCTTTAAAGCCTCGGACTAAGGGACCTCTCAAAATTTGAAAGAGAAAAGACTCACCAGCTGAGCCCCAGCCACTGTTCAAATCTCCTTTTCTACGCTCAAAGCAGACCCCGTCCAACTATCAGAGTAGTCCGACTCGTCTGAGGCCGAGGTCATGGTAATTCGGATCTGAGCCATCCCGTAGCTCGACACGAATCGCCGATTTAAAGATTGAAGTAGAACTGCCTTGGAAAAAGCCCTGTGTATAGGTCGTCTCACTAATGTGGCACCATAAGCTTGGATCTAGCAGGGCAACTCGAACACGTCACTCCGGCTGGGCAAGCTCGGCGGATCTTCTTCGCTAAGGCTGGCACAAGCAACTAGAGTACCCATCTGAAGAGCGATCCCAGAATCATGTTTCAGCAAAAGTCCTGGTCATTGATAGAATGCCCTCAGAATCGCGATGTTGGAGGCGGGAACAAGAAAGACATCATGGTTGGGCGCTGCCAGAGAGCTGAGTTTGCGGCGACTCCGAGTCGAGCGCCACCTACAGCAACAAATAACGTTACAGCTGGTTCGGAAAGTAATGAGACGTGACAGAATTTTATTTTGAAGCTCCGAGGGGTTTGCATCTTCCGACCCAATCTTCCGACGCATCTTCCAGCCCATAAGCGCCCGTCTATTCGCCACTCTTTATGCCATATCATGAGTGAGATCTCGCGGTATACTGATTTTACATTTTTCACGGGCCGTGTAAAGCTCTAGGAGCGTCCAGAATTATTCTCAAGGATGTCTGACACAATGGACAGTACATGCTGCAGCGGGAAGCAATCAACAGCCCGGACCTGCTGGCTTATTCCAGCAACCAGGCTCAGAATAAATCACATAAATCACAGGATTGACCATTGGGGTTCCCCTAGCTCATATGAGCACATTTAGGGTGTCCCAGATACTATCATACCACCCATACTGCTCATATGACATCGGAAGAGGGCGAGTTAACGGGCGCTTATGGGTTGGAAGATGCCTCGGAGGATTGGGTCGGAAGATTCCTCGCGCTTTGCGGGCTCCGAAAAAAAAGTGGCGCGTCTCATTACTTTCCGAACCAGCTGTAAATATGCTAAAGGGCTCGGCGGGGGCGCTCGTTCAAACCAGCCTGGCACTTTCTTAGTTCTAGTATCACCGTGACTGTCTCTCTTTCTGCGCCATCCATAAGCCCTGTGATATCCCGCTATAGCTCTGTATACCGAGGGAGGGGGGAGCCATAAGCGGATGGCGTCCCAAATAGCCGACCATACTTATTCAACTGGCAACAGGCTGCTGAGACGTGACGCCCTCCAGCGGCGGCGTGGTCTTCCACTTCAAGCTGTGGCACTGGCAGAGCAAGCCTGGGCCCACGATGCAGCATTACCTTGGCAAGAGGATACGCGGGATCCTGTAAAGCCTCCGACAGCAGCGCCCTAGGACCGCGATACTTGGATTTTCGATTATCGTCCTCCCCATCGCGGGAAGAGGCCGTCCGGTCTCTGCTTTCCCGCTCTTCCGGCGGCGGTTTGGAGGCCCCGACTTGTTCCATCGATGCGCCCAATTCAAAGCCAGCACAAAAGAACATCGCTGCGCCTCCTCACGCCTCCTCACGCCCCTTCGCCGCCTGCCAAATACAGACGCGCCCTTGTGCCCACCCACGCGGATGGGCGCTGCTCCCATTCTGGCGAGCGCCGATCCTGGGGGTCCCCAGTGTATAAAAGGCTGCGCGAGGTCGCCCTCCCTTTCTCCAGCACTCCCGTCAGTTCATACTCCCCGAGGCACTCTAAAGGGTGCGCCGCTATACCGGCGTACGCGGCCCTCGTGCGGAGTTGAACAGTACGTCCTCTCCCTCAACTCTAAGCGAGATGTCGTCTGACATTCTATACCCTCGCGCCAATGTTCATACAGCCCCCCACGTCTCTCGTGAGTAATTACTCTGACCTCCCGTCTCGCCCGCCGCCTTACTAACCATCATCCCAGGTCGCTTCCCAAGCGACGACCTATGACAATGCCCCCGCGCCTCTTCGGTAGGGGCAGCGCATCTTGTGGCGTGAATGGTCGGTCTATTGCACTCGGCGTTCGTCGGACTTGAGCTGACCTCTGCTCAGCTAGTTCACGCCAGCATACCATTGGTTCGAATCTCCGACATGGCCTTGGGACTGGTCTTTACGACTGCGTCCCAGGCCTCGGCGTGGGCCTCCTTGGGAGGTCCGTGGGGGACGCCGACAAGCTAGGCCGCTGAGAACCTGGGTACGTCAGTGCAACTCGGACTGCGATGGCACACTTAGGGCTTGTCGCTCATGATGCGCATCTTGTCTAGCCCAGACGTTGTCCTCCTGGCATCGCCACCACGGCATCCCGGGGGAACTCCAACTCTCTAAGCTCACACTTCACTATGACTAACCACGTTGAAAACAGCATCATGCCCGGTACGCGCGCTCGCCAGCGCCCATCAAGCTAACCTCTCCCCCTTAAAATTGCTAGTACTATGCCTATTGCCACCACTACCACCTCTGTGATTGCACCGCATCAACGGGCCGGAAAATGGTCGTCGCACATGTGCACCGCGCGGTGCACAGTGCGTCTCAAGCCGCCGGCGAAGATGCAACGTGCCGAGTAAATGGGCGTCGCGTGGCGCCGCCATGGGCAGCCACGCGTCTCAAGTCACCGGCTGAAGATCCCCGGGGACGAGCGCAGGCCTCTTCGTGGCCCCCGGGACAAGTACCCACCACAAAGCGGGGAAGCCAACTGCGCTCATCGCTGGGAGTATTGGGACGCCTGCAGGTGAGTCGGAGGCTGTTCAGCTGCGTGCACATGTTACCTGGGCTGACTTTTTGTTCGGGTCAGCGTGCCACCATTCTAGTCAGCCGCTGCAGGCGTCCGACAGCTCTGTGTGTCTCAAAACCGCGTGCCTCAAGACTCCCGAGGTACGGGGTCGAGCACTGAGGTTGTGCTCGGCTCCTGGCGCAGGCCTTTCCGCGGCCCTCGGGATAAGTACCCGCCTCCGCTTGCGGCAGCGGGGAAACCAACGTGCGCCGAAGCTTCTTCCTCGTACAGCAAGCATGTTATGTAGGCTCCACTATGTTGTGATAGTAATGTACAATAAACGACTTCAAGTCGGAACGTTCTTTCTGCGATGCCTGCGCACCGCATTTCCATGTTCTCGACGGCCCGGCGCGAGAGAGGCTGGCAGCCTCCGTCTCCCGATCATCATAGAAACAGAACTACGTGAGGCTAACGATCGGGAACCGCTTTTGCGGGCTGACCAGCTAGCTTTCAATCGATCGGAGGCTGCAGCGCGCGGATGTCAGCACGTCAGCGGCCTAGTAGCTCAGGCTTGTCAGCCTAGGCCTGTTCAACACAATCGCAACATATGGGTGGAGCTAGTTGGTCATGAACAGGCCGCACAGACACTCTACCTGTCGTTCACCTTAGAGGAGTCCATGGGCAGAGTGACATTGTTTGGTTCGTTGCGCTACATGTAAATCAAGTACAATCGGAAACAACATACAGTACTTCTATCGTTCCAGTTACTTCGTGTCTACTACGAGGAGATTCGTCAGCCGCTCGCTCAACCCCGCCCCACACTTCCCAGCAAACTCGAGCCGCGCCGCCTTCCAATCCCCCTCCTGCTCGAAGCACGCCGGCGGGAGCATGATCGTACCCTGTCTATTCTGGCGGTACAGCACGATGTCCCGCACAGCGTCGAGCCCGCCCTGGTCCACCGCCGCTTGCAGCAGCTTCCGCGCCCGCTCCTCCCCATCGGACCCGAGGTCCGGCCAGATCCGGCACGCGACATGGTGCACCGCGACCAGCCGCACGAAGCCCTCGAGCGGGCCCTTGATGAGTGCGCGCAGGTACGCGCCGACGACCTCCACGTCCGTCTCGACCGGCCAGAGGTACTCGGCGATGCTCCCGGTGACGACCGCCTCGGGCGGGACGCGGATGGTGCGCATGACGTGGCTGAAGTCCGCCCAGAGGTACTTGCGGTAGTCGACCGGGTAGCGCATCGAGAGCGGCGGCAGGAGCAGGCGCGCGAAGAGCGGGTGCGCGAACGAGATCGCGTCGTACAGCCCGACGAAGTCCGTGTACCACTGGTAGAACGGCACGGCGCCCCCGAGGAAGCGCTTCGCGACGACGTCGATGCTGTCCGCGCTGTGGATCGACGGCGGCGGGGTGCGCAGCGTGTTGGCAGACGCGGACGCGGAGAACGGCGCGAGGAGGTCGGTCATGAACTGTTCGACGATGGTGTCGCGGAAGACTTCTTCTTGCGAGTCACTCTGCTGCTGGCCGTGCTCGAGCATGAAGACTTTCATGCATCCGAACGCCACCTCCTCGCGGCTCATGACGAAGACGCCGAGGTTGTGGAACTGGAGGACCTCCTGGCTGACCCGGACCAGCAACAGCGTCGCGCGCACAAGGTCCGCTTCGGAGGCATCCCAGGAGTCGGGGAGGGTCTTGAAGACCTCCGACTCCCCGGACCGCAACAGGTGATCCAACGGGGAAAACAGCCAGTCCTTCGTCAGGGGAAGTGGCAGCTCGCGCTTCTCACTGGGGTGGAGAGAGGAAAGTGGCGGGAGGCGTTGAGTGGTTGCGGTGGAGATCGAACGCCGGGTCGGGTGGATTGGACCGACGTGGACGCCTGTCTTCGGGCGGAGCGTATGTGCCAAGAAGGGTGCGACGATGGCCATCCCGCCCTTGTTCCATACCTCGTCTGGGACGGACAGCCCTCGCGACTGCAGGAAGTCAGCGGTGATCCTGTTGGTGATGTGCGCAATGGTACGCTGAGCGAAGTCTTCGTCCCCAGGGAAGAGTCGACAGAGAACCGCGAACGACTGCGCCATCCAGAGGTCCCTAGGGTTGCTCGGAATGTTGCGCGACAGGCGAAGATAGGATGAGAGGAGGGTAGAGACCGCTCGACAGTGAGCGTGCGCATACGAGACGGACTCGGGCGTGTACAGGCCGTTCCAGAGCGGGTGGTTCGCGACGGCGGCGCAGATATTCGATATCTCCGTGAAGGGCAAGGTAAACGGTGGTTCGGGAAGGGGAGTTGGGATCGGGCGGGGGCTACAAGCCAAGAGTAAACGAACGGCAGCTGCGAGAACCGTTGCATGACGTGCGAGTTTGCGGACGGTATGGAGGTCTGCAGGGAGGATGGCTTGCCGTAGACCGGAGCTAAGCTTACCCAACGCATCCCGCGCGCCCTTCACGACCGTGATGATGACTCGTTTCTCGACGCCGTCGGTAAAGGCGTCCTTCACGACAGTCAGGACAGCCGACCGTTCGTCTTCGCCAGCCTTCGACCCGTTGAGCCTCGCACCCTCGAGGAACGCCGCCACCGCACTCCAGACACGCCCCCAGATTTCTATGCTCTGATCCGTGAGCTGACTCCGGAGAGCAAGGATGTCCTCCCCCCAACCCCATCCCACCACTTGACTCCAGAGGATCTCGTGAGTCGGTGTCGTACGATGGGGGTCCTGCGCGCACACGATCCACGTCTCCAGAAGCTGCAGCCAAGCGAGGCGGAGGTCCTTGGACTGGCAATCAGATGATAGGATGTAGCGGTTGATCTGCATGAAGTGTTCCTGCGCGGTGGTCGCTATATGCGCGTAGAGCCCATAGGAGCCAAGCGCGGCGTAGAAGCGGAGGGTCTCCGTCAGCAGGGTGGTGGCAAGGGTAGGGGGGAAGGGGGATGAGGAGGGGATGGTAACGAGGAAGCGCAGGAGGGAGTCCGCAGGACCGACGAGAGCAGTAGCGTTTTCGCGGGACGACAGCGCGAGGGTCCTCAGGAATGTGAGAGCAAACGGCTTCGGGAGGGGTGAGCCGGAGATGGGGGGTATTGGAGTGAGGAGGAAAGTCTGGAATGTGTTCGCGATGAGACCCTGTGTGGATGCGATGGCTACGGCGTTGCTGTTCGAGTGTTGGGCTACCCGATGGAGAACCTCCAGAAGCTGCAGCATACTCTCTGGCGGCAAGTCGGCGGTGGCGAACATGTTGGCGGCTTGGGGCAGCATATAGTCCAAGGGTAGAGAGGAGAGAGCGCCTTCAGAAGATGATGCGGAGGTGCCCAGATCCAGGTCTCGTAGCTCAACATCGTCGAACTGTTGCACCCCGTCGTCCCAAAAGACAGTGCACTCCCAGAGGAGCTCTACGGCCCGAGCACCGACGCTGCCGCGCTCCGTCATCGCCTCCACCCCGGTAGCCAGCATCCGCTTACGAAGGGAGAGCTCCTGGCCTGCGAGCTCAGGGACCCCTTTCTTGCTGTCCGCGGGCGTCCTCGCAAGTTTGTGGGCAATCTTGGCTAGAAGGCCAATCATGGAGGCGCGCTGCGCGGGGACCGTAGACCGCGATAGGAGGAAGATGTCTTCTAGTGTGTACCCGGCATGAGAACCCTCGGCATGATGGTGGAGTCCGAGATGCGTGGGGAGCTTCGACGAGATCTGTGGTGGTATGGGAGCGCCCGTCAGATCAAAACGAACGGTTGGTTCAGCCTCGAGTTCTGGCTCTTCTTCTTCCTCAGGTTCGCCCAGCATCCATTGAACCGACGGGTTGTGAGCAGGGGCGGCAGGGAAGAAGCGGCGTCTGATGTCTTCGGGTGTGCCTTCCTCTAGATCACGGACTTGAGGTTCGCTCTGCTCCTCCGTAGCGCGAACCTGTTTGTCCTCGGCAGGTGATAGCGCGGTCATACCGAACCTGTCCCGCCACTGACCCAAGGAGACAGTGGGCCCGTCGCCATCCGACGGAGCGGGGAGCGCAAGCGCTTTCTTCCTCGGAGATGGAGGAGCCGACTCGTAAACATGGATGTTGTCTGCGGTAATGTCTGCGAAGCGGATCTTACGCTCGGCGCGGCTTGGGGGTCGAGAGCTATGGGCAGATGTGGGGGGAGACGGGCTTACGATACTGCCTGGTGGAGTTGTCATATATCCAACCCAGGATGCACGAACTTATGTACATACTGAATGACCTCGTCCGTTCACCGATACGCGGTCGACTAGTGGAAGGTGTGGGAGAAGGCGCGTCGCGGACCTCCTCCCGGCCCTCGCTTCCACTGTCTCTCCGCTTACCCTCTCGTGCTTCACGAGCTCTCCGCAGTACATCCGCCACATTAGGCCCAAACTTCTCCAGAATCTCCGCTCTTTCCTCCTCAAGCTGTTCCTCCGTCATGGTCTCAACCTGTCTGCGGTTATCTGCTTCCATCTGAGCACGCCAATCATCCCCTCTGGTGGGAGGTGAGGTCGACATCGGCTGTGGCGGGTCGGCAGCGCTAGAAGATGACTGCACTACAGGCACCTCACGGAGTCGTTCTCCCGCCGGTTTTGAGCCATCGCGCCGAGCTCGTGCAAACGCGCTCTGAGATCGGTGTTGGACAGCTGGAAAACCAGTCTTGGTGGTGGCTTGCGCTGGGCTAGATGGTTTTGCGGCTGGTTTCCGTTCAAGTATAGAGCCGATGAGTGAAGACTGAGCCATGTCGCAAGACTAACGCATTCCCGGCAGCTATGAGCAGAAAGTGGACGGTGCAACAAGCCAGCAAGATGACGGTGGTGGCAAGAAAGGCAGATGGCATGCTGTGCAACAAATTGTCTGCGGTACGCGAAGGGCTTCGTACTCCGACCCTTTCTCAACAGCGGAGTTCCGATTGAGTATCATCGGGGTCACAAAATACCAATTTCCGCTGATCGCCGCCCCTGTAGATCTTTATTCGATCTTGCTCGTTCGCCGGATATTCACCTTGATCTACTGCTTGCTTCTCGTTCGTCTGGGCACAGGAGCACTCATATAACGACATCGTTGAGAGAAGCTGCACGTCTTGTCTTTCTTTATGTTTATAACCGCGGTGCTAACGCTATGGATTACAGAGCAATGTCGCTTAGATTGCCTGCTACACACATTCAGCCACCGCCGACGGAGGAGCACGATTCCGAGGGCGAATCCAGCTCAGAAGAGGACGATGAGGACCAGACGTGGGACGACTGGGTCTCGGACTCTATGGATCGCCGCCCATGCAAGTCACTCTTTGAAGACCGGACGTTCGACTCCATACAGGAGGCACTGGCGTACGATGAATCCACGCACAAATTCAATTTGAAGGACATCACGTCCCGGTTGGGTGAGTGTTCCGTGACTTTGCGCGGCTGTTCGTCCTCTCTAACGCCCAGCACCCGCAGCCCTTGACCCATACCAGCGCATCCGACTCGTAAATTGGATCAGAAAAGAGGTGCAAAGAATGCCTTGAACACATGGTTTACATCCACTGACGTCATACTTTTAGCATCCCACATCGTCCGAGGCAGCTGCTTTGACTGGATCCGAGGCTTTCTTCAGCTCGGACGAGTACTTGAAGCCTGCTCTCGAAGATGACCCATTACTCCGTTCGTGCCGATGGGATTCCCGGATTATCCGTCTTCTAACATTGCGCCTTCCAGAGATTGTGCCGGACGACTTCTCGGACTCAGAAGATGAGGACGAACTTGAGAAGCCAGAAGCGCCGAGAGATCTTCCTACGGCAAGCCGGCGCATCGCAGCCTTGCAGCGCAAGCTGCAGCAGGCCAAGCAAGACCTCGTCTACTACCGCGGCTTCGTGAGCGAGCGCCTGAACCTGGCTGGCCTCGCGGACGAGCTCAAGGAACCGTCGACCTCCGCCTCCGCGTCCACTCACGCAGCTGTTCCTTTGCGTGACGACGACTCGCACTATTTCCAGAGCTACGCAGAAAATGGTCCGCATCACCGTCTTCTACTCAGGACAAGGTTCGTACTCATAGCTACATACAGACATCCACTCCGTCATGATCCAGGATAAGGTTCGCACGGCGACCTACGCGAAATTCATCCTCTCGAACCCGGAGGTCTTCCGCGACGCCGTGGTTATGGATGTCGGGTGCGGCACCGGAATCCTGTCGCTCTTCGCCGCGAAGGCGGGCGCTAAGCGCGTGTTCGCCATCGATGCGAGCGACATCGCAGAGAAGGCCACGCAGATCGTGAAAGACAACGAACTTGACAACGTTATCACGTAGGTTTTTTCTTAGACCATATCGCAATTGGCTTGACTGACCAGATCAGTGTCATTCGAGGCAAGGTCGAAGACATCGAGCTGCCCGAAGGTTTCGACAAAGTCGACATCATCATCTCGGAATGGATGGGTTACGCGCTTCTATACGAGTCTATGCTAGACTCTGTGCTCAACGCGCGAGATCGCTTCCTCCGGCCAGGTGGCGTCATGGCGCCCAGTCAGAGCAAGATGATGTTTGCCCTCTGCGAAGCCGGAGAGCTTCACAAGGAGCGCATTGGGTTCTGGAGCGACATCTACGGTATGCTTCCTATCGCTTACTTTCATAAGATTTCTCTAACGTTGAGCAGGGTTTGACCTATCGGCGATGTCTAAGCACGTATACGACGAGGCGGTCGTCGACGTCGTAGGCCCTGAAACAGTTCTGAACGCACCCGTTGCAGTCAAGGTACGGCTCAGCACATTGTATGATGACATCCGTCTAACTTTGCCCCTGCAGGACCTCTTCCTCGGCGAGATCTCTCAGAAGCAGCTCGATTTCTCCTCGCCGTTCACGCTCGTCTCCACGGCCGAGCGCCGGACGAAGATCCACTCCTTCGTCCTCTACTTCGACATCTTCTTCGCGAACACCGGCGAGCCCATCCCAGAGGACACCGACGTGTACCTCGTGCGCGACGGCGACCCGATCCTCGCCGAGGTCTGGCCCGTCGGCGGGCGGCCGCACCAGCCGCGGCGCATGAGCACCGGCGAGCCGCTCAAGGGCAAGGGCCGCCCGAAGGTGACGAGCTTCAGCACCGGGCCCGCGTCCGTCCCGACGCACTGGAAGCAGACCGTCTTCTTCCTCCGGGATCCTATCGTCGCTAACGAAGGTGCGTGCGTCATGACTGCTGTGCGGAGACAAGGTCGTGACGTGAGGCTGGATAGGTACCATCGTGGAGGGCGTGTTCAAATGCCGAAAGAGCGACGACAACTCGCGCGAGCTCGACGTCGAGATCCACTACCAAGTCAAGGATCCGGAGGAGCCGTCTGCACCCAGCGAGACTATCGTGCAGCTGTACAAGGTCCGGTAGCCTCTCCCTCCCCGGAGCGTGTGAGGTAGCGGATAGGTAGAAGCGAGCGAAGCCGAAGCAAAATGTATCAATGTAGTACAAGATTCACAGGTGCTGTGTGTATCGCACATCCCCCCGAGCGTGCCTGAGAGTCGCATGTAGTGTCTCGCTAAATCGTGGGGACTTTGTAGATGACTCGACGTTGGCGTGGGCATCCGAATGTTCGAAGGCGTCAGTTGTGGTCGCCGGCGGCCACTTGCTACCGTGTAATCGCCATAGCACTCCTCGATGACTCGGTTAGCGGTCTCACGAGGAAGTGCGATGTCGGTGAACTCTCTCGTCTCAGCGCAGGTTGTTAGCTGAATAAGCGCGGAAATTACGTGCATATGGCACGTACGGCTGGCGTTGACAGGGATCTCCGGTTCCGCGTGTCCATGATGTTGCGGGTATGTATTCAGCAGCCATAACGGAACGCCAATCTGCCGTACTACCGCTATGTCTGGCTAGAGCAAAAGCCAACGCTTGCTGAATCAGCAATTGAGGGAGAATGCAGATGGTACGCAGTGCACTTATGGTGTGTTATAGCATCCACGACCTTCAGGGTACCCGCCATTGACGGGATGTAAGTGCGCCATCGAACAGTATGTCTTCAGTGGTAACCACATCATAGAACAATCTCCCTTCCTGCAGAACCATACATCATACAGCGACACTATGCTACCCTCTATCTCAAAATGACTCCGGCCAAATACAAGCACACCAAGGCAGCGGCCTGTAGACAGCTGCAGGTATGCCCGCCATAACATGAGCTGCCGATGAAACGCTACACAAAGTTCAATATCTCTCACCAGGCGCCACGCTCGTCACTTCGGAGCCGTGCTTTGGCCGCTGGGTGCCTGCCCGCCGCCACCACCCGACGTTCCCTGCGCTGGGGTGGTGGTGTTCCACGCCGGGCTCTTCGCCTTCCCTTTCTTCGTCTTCTCTTTCTTTGCCTTTTTGTCTTTCTTGGGATTCTTGCTGGGGGTGATACCGCCGAAGCCGTAAGAAGAAGACAGCGCTGCGAAGGCCTGCTCGTAATTCTTGGTCTGCCGCGTCGCCGGCGCCGATGGTGCCGGCGCGGGGGTCGATGCCGATGGTGCAGGCTATCCGTGGCGGTAAGGAAGTACACAGTGAGCCAACACGCGCAGGGCCTCCGATGCTCGAAGACTGACTTTGGACACGAGGTTGGCGGTCGACGAAGCGGGCGTAGACGTGTCGGTCTCGGTGGTGGCAAGGGAGACGAGCGACTCGGTGGCAGCGGGGTTGGGCTGGGACATGTCTGAGTGTAGCTCTTCGACTGTGCGACTGAGATATCTGGGGAGACAGCGGATCTGTTGGATGATCATGCCGCCACTTCGACGATATCTTTATACTGGCCATCCTCGAGGAGTAGCCGCCGAACATCGCGCACTGTGCCTACTCCTGCGACCCCGAGCTCGGAGTTAACGCTGGGCCAATATCTGACTGAGGCTTGCGGCGGGGCCGCGACCTTGACGCTACCGCCTGCGGAGTCAAGCCGCCAGCTTTCCTCTGGGAGGCTCTCATGCCCAGACTGAATAGCGTCGCCGCTTCGACGCGAGCGCTACACGCCCCTCAACCTACGGAGGAGAACCCACCCGGTGGCATTTTGTCAGCGCAGCCGAGGTTCGATGAACGAATGGACCGTACCTTGAACTTTGTCGCGTCTGAGCGGGAGCTATGGGTGACTGTGCCGCAACCGCAGCCTACCGGTACCTCCGTCGGAAGCGACTCGCGACAGTGGTGGCACCATCCTGCATCCCACTTGCTGGTGTGGCCCGGGGGTTCCATGTGCTCGCTATGCTGCGCTCGCGTCCGAGCATCTTGAATGTGGTGTTCATCGGCGCTGGACTTAACTGTGGTAATGTATACTGCGGATGCTCGCGCAGTAGCTCGCCGTTCGTCCGGTTCGAATGAGGTTTCTGGAAAGCGAATGACGTACATGACTAGTCAGTGCGTCCTGAGCAGCATGACGAGTTTCAAACAAAGTGCTTGAAGACAATATCCCATAGCTTCCTGAGTTCGCGTTAGGAAATGTACATGCCGTGCGCGGAAGAGTTGTGTGCGCGGCGAGAGCCGCCACGGACGTACAAGCGTCTGCATCGTGGGAACGTACGAGAGCAGGAATGGAATAGGCGCCCAAAAGTACTGCCTCGTACTTATCGGTTCGTCTGAACCTTCACGCCATAGCTCCTACCACCGGGATGTCGCTTGTACAGGCTGCGCACGACGCAGAATCTGCGGAGGCGTTCGACCACATTCCGATAATGTACCAATCCACATGCCTTGCTCCGCAGCGCAGCGGACCTCACGCGCTCGATACGCCGCAGTGACCTCGAGGACATCGACAATCCGAACCCTGACGTCAAGAAACGGCTCGGGGATGCAGTCAGAGATGCTTGTATCAACGTCGGATTTTTGTATGGTAGGTAGACGGTATAGCGGCCTTGTTGATCACCCTGGAACTGACAAACGCTCTCCAGTGAAGAACCACGGAATTCCAGAAGATACCCTTGATAAAGCACTCGCTGCTTCAAAGGATTTCTTCTCCTTACCGCTGGAGCAGAAGATGGAGGTGGATGATCACCTGGAGATTGCAGAATAGTTCACCAGATCTAACTCTATGCTTTCTCTCAGCTAGACATTCGCAAAGCGTCCAACTTCAAGGGATATAACGCCATCCTCACGAGCAACAATGACCCTCTGAACCGCGGTGACCTCCACGAGGGCTTCGAGTTTGGTTGGGAAGAACTCGACGCTCGCGCTCAAGACGAGAAGCGCGCGAACGACGGTGTCATGGCCGGTGCCAACGTCTGGCCGTCAGAGCTCCCCGCATTCCGGGAATCTGTGCTCAGTTACTAGTGAGCATCTTGTTTCTCTCGTACACTATGTTGGCTCGTTTACAACACTTTGGGGCCGCAGTCATTCAGCTGTAAATTTGGGCCGGAAGATGTTCCCCTTGTTTGCGCTCGCGCTCGATCTTCCTGAGGATTTCTTCACAGACAAGGTTTGGATCGGCTTCGCTTTCGGCGTTCGATACGCATTCAACTCTAGCCCCGCCCGCAGACGAAGAACGCCGCTGCGATAATGCGCGTGCTGCACTACCCGCCGCAGACCGGGCCCGTCGACGACCGCGTTCTCGGGATTGGGGCGCATACAGAGTGCGTGTTATCGTCGCTTCTTCTTCCAGCGACACAAGCTGAAAATGTGTTCGTTTCACTCATAGTTTTGAGGTATGCACTGGCATTGCGCCCGAGTGCACCTGTCATTGATTTGCTTGCGAATCTACTAGTGCTTCACGATCCTGTGGCAAGAGCCGGGTATCCAAGCACTCCAGGTACTCAACAAGCAGAAGCGGTGGATCGACGCCCCGCCAATCCCAGGAACGCTCGTCGTAAAGTGATACATTGCAGCTCCCACATGGAGTGCACCCTGACTCACATCTCGTGGAAGCATCGGCGACCAGTTCGCACGCTGGACGAGTCAGTATCTGTGGATGTCCCACACCCTGTTTGATGGTCTAACACCGTGTCATCGCAGATGACGTCTTCAAGTCCACAGTGCACCGGGCTACCAACCGTAGCGGGGTACGCCGTTACTCGATTCCGCTCTTCTTTGGCACGGACTACGACGTGAAGCTTGAGGTACGTTCAAATAAGGTGTCCCTATCGAACGTGATGTCGTGCACTGCTAACATCGTCCGTTTTTGACTAGCCCATCCCAAGCTGCGTCTCCCCAGAGAGACCTCTCAAGTACGAAGTCGTCACCGCCGGAGACTACGTCCAGGAGCGTCTCAAGGCGACGTACGGTCATTGAAGCAAGCCAGTGGGAAGACAGCCTGCGGGCCCAGCCTTGCTAAGCGTTATCTCCACAGGATGGGTGCGCTCGGCGTACAGGCCGAGAAATGGGGAAATAAGCTCTAGTAGAGATGTGTACAAAATACAGGCTATACGTGTACAGTAGATGAGAGATGTCAGATACCGGCTAACCCAAATATATGGTACAAAACAACGCCCAGCGATCGAGCACCCAGAGAGCCCCCAAAGACTCACGCTGACACATCCTGGGTTAACGGGATGACGAACAGGGGACATTGGCTGCCCTCCTTATGCCTGTCGACCACGTACGGGCGCGTCAACACACTAGCGACTACTCGTTAGTATCTTGGTTAACGCAAGTACACCAGGAAGAAACATACACGTTAGCCTTGCCGACCGGGTCTGCGGGAGCGAACTTGAAGTTCGTGAGGAGGATGAAGACAAACATCTTAATCTCGATGATCGAGAACTTCAACCCTATGCACGACTACACCGGCATGTCAACATCATGCTTTGAGAATCGCGGATGGGAACATACCCTAGGGCCCGCAGAGAACGTCAAGATGTTGTTGTACAGGCCAGGCTGTGACTTCACGGCCTCGGGGAGGTTGTCCCAGCGATCCGGACTAAACATGAGGGGATTAGCACGAAGCACCGAGACATTCAAAGCCTCGACGTACATGAACGCCCACCCGTCCGAGCCCCAGACCTCGCGATCGAGGTTGAACGCCTCAATCGGGACGTGCACGCACGCGCCCTTCGGCATCACGAAGCTATCCGCCATCTCCACCTTCCCGTCCGCACCGCGCAACGGCACCGGCGTCGACGTCGGCACCACGTCGTCCTGCGTCGCAACGCGGATCGACGAGTGCACCGGGGGGATGAGCCGCAGCGTCTCCTTCAGGACGTTGTCCAGGTACGGCAGGTCCGCGATCTTCGCATAGAGCGAGGCGATCTCGTCTTGCGTGAGGGACTCTAGGGGGACGGCGGGCGCGATGGAGCGCAGCTCGGTGCGGAGGCGTTCTTGCCATTCGGGGTATTTGGCGAGGAGGTAGATGAGCCAGGTTACGGTGAGCGAGCTGGTGTCGGAACCGGCGAAGAGGAAGGTGTTGATGTTGTGGAGGATGTCCTCATCGGAGATGCGCTGGTCTGGCGGGAGGTCGACGGCGATGTTTGCCTTCACTGCATAGGGGGTTAATAGTGAGCGAAAGCAGGGCGTGGCGGAGGCGAGCGACCTACGTAGGGCGCTGAGAAGATCCTTGCCGCCGTAGACACTGCCGGTCTTTTCGGCTTCCGCGATCTTGCTCTTCTTCTCCTGGATGAGACGACCGGCGACGCGGTTGATAACTTCATGGGACTTCGCCACAACTCGGTAACGCTCCCCTGGCTGCGGTCATCGGTCAGCATATACGCGCACAGGCGGTTGGGGAGCTTACTCACCCAAAGCTTGTCGAGCGCAGGGAAGTAGAGCACAAAGAGGTCCCATATACCGCCGTTCTGCTGGGAGATGGCGATTTCGAACATATCCTTGTAGGCCATGAAGAGCTCGTTTGACCCGTCGTGAACAGCGTCGAAGTGATAGTCAAAGCCTATATGCCAGTGAGAAACGTGCATACAATCACCTTTTCAGAGGGACCTTACCTGCTAGCCCGATCACATCAAACGTAGCACGGCTCACCCAATGGCAGACGTCAAGTTTCAGCCCGCCATGGGACCTCTCACTCGCGGGAGCATCTTTCGCGTCGGCGATGAGTGCGTTCCATCGGTCTCTGAGTGCCATCCCGGTCTTGAACGTCACCGGGATAAGAGCCCGCATATTCTGTACCGAGAACGCCGGAGTGGCGACCCGACGCTGGAGTTTGTGTGTGTGCCCCTCTGCGGCGAGCATGCCCACGCCGATCATGCTGGAGATGAGGGCGCGCGACTGCCAGGGCTTCTCGTAGATGGTGGAGTGCTTCATGATATGCGTGAGGGAGACGGGGTCAAGCGTGATGAGACGTTCCTCCCACTGACAAATAAGGCTTCAACACAACGAGCTGTAACAGAGGCGGAGATAGGCGTACTGGGAAGAGGCCGCGTATCCGCACGTTACGTCCATATTCTTTGACAAACTTCTCGTGAACTTTGGGAGACCTGGAGGGGCTGGTACATCGTCAGTATCTGATTTACGCAGGTTCTCCGAGCGAGATAACGGTCAACGGCGCTTCTACTCCAGCGAGGAGGGTAGCCAGGGGATAGCGGGATGTGCATATGCAACTGTGCGCTCATGTCACGCTAAACGCGAAGGTGGTAGAGGCGGGAGACGATGAGCCCATCCAGATATCCACCCGACAGCGCTCTCCCGGCCGGCGGATGAATGGAGGCGGAACGTGTACGACAGTAGCGACACTCACTCGAGTACCGCGCCCAGATGGTTCCCAAAGAAACTCCGTGTTGAGGGGCCGGGCAACCTGGTCAGGGGATTTCGCCGGGGCCAGAGGACAATGAGGTAGAAGAGATACGCGCACCCGGCCGCAACGACTGCGGCCAGGAAGCTAGAGACAAGAAGTAGTATGCTGTACATGTCGGTCGGAGATGTCGAGGTGCGCCGGGAGGCATAAATATTGGATGGAAGAAGGCCTTTGGGCCGAGGTGTCTTAGGTCTTATTGTGTCCAAAGACAATAACTCACGGATATCCGACAAGATTTACCAAACACCGAGTCGCTCCAGCTTAACCTAGCCTTCCGGTCCACCTCAGGAGCAAGTTGGATTAACGGTCCAGAGCGATATTATGCCTAGGGCTAGAGCAGATGGTATAACACAAGACAGAGACTGGTCGGAGGCGCCTCAAGTTGAACTCGGGCGTCTTCCGGGAGGAATCCTGCCTATATATGGCAAGAGCTTCTCGGCCCGATTTGCCGGCGTTTACTTCTCATCGTTTGGCGCCCATGCTGTGAGCAAGTTTGTCCCGGACCGCGTGCCCAGTTAAACCGCTTGTTTCGACCAGTGAAGCTCGATCTTAGCACCGCCAGAAAATGGTCCTGTTCTTCACCTCAAATGGTATGTCTGCACAGACAGAGCGTCTCGGTAGGCCTCAATCAGATCCGCTCTCTATATAGTGGTCAATCCACCAGCATTCATCTACATGGGCAAGGACAAACACGAGAGTGCGTAATAGAGCCTCTTACTCAATGGCGTTATTCAGTGATACTCACTCGTCAAATATCCTCCAGACGAAGACTTGATCAAGTATGCGTGGCCCCAAGATGTGTGGTTCCACGTCGACAAGCTCTCCTCTGCGCACGTCTACCTGCGGATGCCCGATGGGATGACATGGGACGCTATCCCCGAGAACCTTCTGATCGACTGCGCCCAACTCGTCAAGGCGAACTCGATCGAAGGTAATCTCGACCATCTCTATTTACCGGCTAGAAAGTGACATCTCCAGGCATGCAGGAAACAAAAAGGACAACTTGACGATAATCTATACACCTGGAGACAACCTGAAGGTAACCTTCGCACTTCAGTCTCCTAATTACCCTATCCTTGACTCTACGGCTTCAGAAAACAGGAGATATGGCCGTTGGCCAAGTCTCGTTTCACAACGACAAGCGCGTAAGTGCCCAGTATTTTGCGTGAAGGCTTGGTATAGTATAGTAGATTGACGCCCTGCGCGAACAGGTCAAGCGCGGTAAGTCGGCGCTGGGCAGAATATGTCGGGATGTACTAACATCGTCTCGAAGTACACGTTCCGAAGCGAGAAAACGTGATCGTGAACCGGCTGAACAAGACCAAGGTCGAGCGGGAAGTCGATCACGAACACGAACGGGTCGAACGCATCAAGAAGGAGAACGCCACAAAGCGTGCAGCTGCAGCCGCTAAGGTACCCGTAGTGTCCAGCAGAGGGGACGGAAACTAATGCCTGATGTGCAGAAAAAGGCGGACGCGGAGCTGGCGAAGACGCGCGAGGCGGAGAAGGCAGCGAGGTCGTACGACAACATGTTCAGTGCCGAGGACGAAGACGAGGCGGAAGAGCCCAAGCGATCGGTGCAAGAGATGATGGACGACTTCATGTAGTAGGGCAGGTAGGGATAGCTTCACACACTCTGCCCAGGTCGTAGCTAACAAAACGGAATGCATAGACTTTTCGTTCGTGTCAGGGCGGATACAATTACAATATATCCATAGGCTGGTATCTAGACAGGAGCGCAACAAGAAACGGAGTAGGTGATGAACTGTCAAAGTTCAAAGTGAGTCTAGATCCGCGCCCGCGCAAGATGCTTTCCGCACGTACATGGGGAGGAGCTTCAGCGTTCAGCCCATAGAGGGGCGTGTGGCAGTCGGGGAACTCCACCCTTCAGACTTCGCCGTCTTGGCGAAAGTCGTCGCGGAGTCGTCGAGCGTCGGAGAAGCGGGCTTCTTCGGCGACTTCTTTGGTGACGTCTTGGGCGACGTCTTGACGTCTTTGCCGTCGTACAGGGTGCTCGTGGTAGTGGTGAAAGATGCAGCTATTCTCAGCTGTGAGCACACGAGCGCGACGAGGAGGATAAAATACGGAACTAACCGTCGTCAGCAACCTGCTTCTTGCTGTCGGTGGTTTGGTTGGCGTTGTTGCTCATGTTGTTAGGAGTGGGGGTTAAGAGCGATGAGTGATGCGCAGGGGCTCGAGAGGCTGGTAGCTGGCTGGAGTAGCTTGTCCTCCTCCCTCCATCCCACCCGCCCTTTAAATCACACCCATCCCCCTACCCATGTCGCACAACACGCGCGGTAGCATCCCGCATAGTCCCCGCCGGTAGCCATGCGCTCCCCTCCACGCGCAGCGTACCTCGCGCTGCGCAGGGCCAGTCTCGCAACCGACGCCGTCACAGTCGTGTCTCACCTGAGCACATTGCGGCCCCTCGCGCCGCCCGCGCCCGCCCATTCTACGCCCGACGGTTCTGGCGAGCGCGGCTGCGCGCCGTTCGGTAAGGCTTAGGGCGGCGGCGCGTACGTACAATCGACGGACTGCGAGCGCTGCGCATGGGCGTCCCGCCCCTAGGTCCGCAGCGGCGCGCTGCGGGACGACAGGGCGTGTGGGTCCGCGGGGGCAGCTGATCGCGAGTATGTATGCGTGGGTGGGCTCCACTGAACTTATCGTGCTGTCTCCGTAGTGCACAGCTGTCTGGACTCGGGACCGGGGTTCTGTAGGGGGTTCTATGGAATCCGGTGTGGGTCCCCGCCGGTATGCCAGGGCGTACTACGACCGAACTTCAACGTCAGGGGTGGTGTCATCTGTCTTGATAGCTTCGCAGTGCCTGAGTTTCATATGCAGCTGCGCGACTGGTGATGCAAGGTAAGTAGATGCGTACTGACTCGGACCCGAACAACCCAAACGTTGTGTCGACTACGGGGTAGTCCAGTGACGTACTACTCGTGAATTCTGCACGTAGTGTCCTGCAAAGCAGCTGAGTTCAACCCAGGGAGCTATCGCGTGTTCGAGGCATTGATTTGCTCGAATCCAGCCCCTAGGTTTTCTAGTTCATCCTTCAAGTGCTGCCGTTGTTGAGGGGACCCCGCATTCGGAGTGGACATCCGCTAGTATTCCCGATGAACTGTCGTCCGTTACTTTACCTGCGATATTGCATCAACGACTGCGCATCGTCCTCGAACTCAGGCTCGTCTCTAGAGTCATCGGCAACGGTGCGCAGAGCTCACATTATAATTGTATGCATGTGGACGCAAACACTGCTGCGGATTCGTCACGACGGTGATCTGACCGAGCAAAGCGACTTTGCACGACCTCGCTAAAATCCTACGCACCAATGGACCATGTTCTCGACGTCTTCAGTGTGCCACTGCGCATACGCGTGCTTGCGAGGTACACTGGCTGCGGCCTCGGTGGCTGAATAACGCAACTCCTTTTCCGCGTGGTGGTAGTGCGATCGACACGAGTGCGGAGGCAGCCACCGCAGCTCCGTATTCTCCGGTCAACATCGGACTGTGTGATCCCCGGCGAAGACTCGGCATATTTTGAACGCAGTCGAGACCCATACCTCCTGCAACTGGTGTTGAGAGACTCCGCTGGGAGACGCTATGCATATGTGGACATCCATGCGTAATCCCGTGTGGTCCATTGGTGGATTGTGGATTCATGCGTGTCGGTCCACCGTACTATCCCGACTCGCACAGTGGTAAGCTTTCTTCCGCTTTTCGTCTAGGGGATATAGACTGCGTATTCAGCACAAACGGCACCGCAGCCAAAATATTCCGAGCAGCATTTTGCCAGCTGAGAGACGAGTCGACTGGGAGAGCGTTGGACGAGAAGGTGAGATCAAATTCAGCTGATCGAGTCCAGGGTACGGCGCGAATGAGATCGAATCGGGGGGCTGCTGCGCCATTTTTGCGCCAAGATCGTCGGCACCGGCACGTTTATTCCGGTCCGAGGTCGTCATCCCAAATCCCGATGTTCTCGGAGCGAAGCGTCTTCGACGGAGGCGCGCGACCACCACGCGCCTGCGTCCTCCCACAGCCTTCGCGCATGACCGTCGCGCTACCGGGAGGGATCGGGGCTGCACACACATACGTCTGTGGAGAAATTCATGATATTCAAGGTATGGCGCGGGGGGAAGATGGACGACAGGTGGACAATGCGGTTCAAAGCGGGGTACGGTGAGCGGTAAGTAATATACAACATGGGACGATAACGGGATGCGAGGGATAACAGTACTGTAGCAAGGCGACTGTCCAGCGGCGCCTCACGGGCCAAAGCAGCGCAGACGTAGTAAAGAGAAATAAAGCTAATACGGACGGCGCGAAGGAGAAGCGGGGTGCGAGGGTATGTACGTGATGGGGCCGAGGCTCATTACGGGGATGTGTGCGGGGGGTGTCCGGTGACGAGATTATGCCATGACTGAGGTATCCGAGTGGCCCTATGCCGCGGGGGGTCTCGCGAGCAGGATGCGCGTGGGTGCCTCCAGCACGGTCGGCCCGCGCGGGGAGTACGCGGGGGGCGGAATGGACAGGACTGGGAGGGACAACCCACCGTCGGACTCCCCCGAGGAGGCCGACACCGAGCGTACGTGCCGCGGCGGCGCGCCGGGCGACGGCGTGGGGCTCAACGGGGCCCCGCGCGTGCCAGAGTAGAGGTCTCCGTCGGCGTTGGTCTGCTTCCAGAACTTCCACTTGCGGGAGGTCGAGGTCGGGTAGGTCGCGCCACCGCGGCTCGCGGTAGGGAGCGGGGCCGGGGAAGAGGGGAGGAGGGCGAGCAAGCACTGCGCGACGTGCTTGCCGCGTTCGCGCAGACGCTTCCGTGCAAAGCAGGTGAAGACCAGCCCGCAGATCGTGACGATGACTGGGTGGAGGGAGTAACGAGGAGACGCGATGGCATTCAAGCGAGGATGGTCAGTGGGGGACGGCGAGGCTGGACTAGATTGACTCACATGCGGCAGCCACAATCCACCCGATGGTGGCCGTCCCTGAAGACCTCTTAGACTGCTCGGTAGATGCGAGGACGGGCATGATTGCGGTAGGCGTTGGCTAGATCGACGAAGGCTGGAGAGTCAGGATCGGCGATGCCGCCAATGGTAGACGAGCGCGCGCACTCACTGTGATAAGGGGTGTCTCCTGCGAAGCCTGTGCCCAGGAGCGGACACGGCAAGCGAGTCAGAGGAAGGGTGCCCGAGTAGTGTGGGGGCGCAGGCGAGCGGAGGAGGCTGAGGGACGGATGACTCGCGCGGAGATGGTCCTCCTTAAGTATTGCCTGCGGCCCTCCCCCGCGCACGCGTGCGGGTGCCTCGAGGCAACGTCAAGGCCGCAAATGGTCACACCAGGAATCCAGTGTGCCACAGCGCTAAGACGCAGGCATACCGGACCATCGGGGAGAGGGTACCTGGGGGCCGAGTGTGCGAGTACAGCCAACTCGCGCGCGCGTAGCTAACCCGACTCCCGCGCCTACTTGGGCCAATCCTCCGCCCGCGCCTGGGACAAAGGGTAAACGCCGCAAGATGTTGCCCAGGAACATGTCCCAGAAGTACATGCACTACATGAAGATGTGCGCACACCGTTCCTCTATACACAGGATATCCAAGCAGGACATTGCAACCTGGAGAATATTCAGGGAAGCCGACCCTCTGACAAGAGAGGACTTCGGACAGTCCTCGTGCCCGAGGATATCTCGCACGCCTGCAGCTTCTCTCACAATGCCCCGTGTCGGTCACAATGCCGCGCAGCCCAATCGGACTGTATAATACTGCTTATCCCGCCGGCAACTGCCAAGCGGTACAGATCGAGGAGCTACGGGCCGCCTGCCTGTCTACCCCTCGATGAGGGAACTCAGGCGTCAGGTTCCAGTTGCGTCCAAGAGGTCCCGGCGGCGGTAAGCGAGAGACTCTGACATAGCCGCTGAGTTCCTGCACAGAACGTCCCACGCAATACCTCGAACAGGCCTGCCCTAAAGGACGTTGTGGGGTAAGGCTGAATACGGATGGGGCCCTGACCAGACCTCCAGGCCAGAACCACATCCGTACCGGCGGAGTTCGCGCGTATGCGCATTATGCATGGCGGGCGGTGCACGTCTCTGACTCATGCGAATGCTCTCTGAAGAGTGGAGATACCGCAGTGAGCTATCATGAACCTTAACGGGGTGAAAGCAATAAACCCCGACACAGCTACATGCACAGGATACCACCTGCGGCGGGCGTCGGCCGCACCAGCGAATGTATCACGATACGTCCCGCGATAGTAGATGGCCTTGGAAAACGAGGTGCATCTGCCAGGCAAGGGAATCGCCGGGAGACCCGTAGCGCTGCATCGCCGCCCAACGGCAGCGCGAACAGTGTGTCGTAACAGGCCGGGGAGAAGGTCCGCAGCGATGCGTTCCCGTGGTACTCTGAAACACAACAGAATGAGCACGCACCAGGACAGACTGGCTTCAAATGGCTTCATGGAGCGCAATCGCATCGGATGCCTCAGCTTCGCAGCCGGGAGAGCGCAGGCCTGGGGATTCGCAGAACCTGCGCAGAACTGAGAACGACTCCCATGATCGGGCGCCCATGCAGATGCCAGCCTCAGAGTTCTCTCAGGTTTCTCCGACGTCAAGCGTGCAGGGTCGCGAGAACAAGGGCACTCCAAAGACGATCCAGGAATAACAGTGTATTGCTTCAGACCCTGAGTCCTAGGAAAACATCCAAGCATTGTCAGGTACAAGGCCCAATTCCCAAAGACCCTCGCCGCACATCGACTCGATCCCCACGTTTGAAGCCGCGGGGGCATCACCATGCATCAGCAGTTCCAAGCACATCTAGCTGGCGTAAGGCATCCGAGAGCCCCGGGAGGCGGAGACGAGAGACTGATACAGTATGCTCAGCCAGTAGACGAAGTGGCGGGAAAGGAAGGGGAGCAACTTTGATCCCGACTCCCGACTCAACATTGTTTCGCGGCGTGTTTGGTCCTGTTTGTTCTCTACCCCTTTTGGGTGTTGTACTCAACACCCATCAATTTCTTGCCAACTTGAAAGGGTAACCAGTGCCACCACCCTCCCAATCGACGTATGTCTCGAGCATGGGGAATCTGCTATCTGCTTCCCTTTTTTGCGTATAAGAGTCAGAAATTCTACTACGAAACCAAACTCCGCTCGTGAAAACCGGGAAAGGTTTGGCTGGTATTAAACTTAAGGTACGCGTCATTGTCGAATTCGCCAAGGCGTATCTCATAGCCTCATACCTGCATATAGTTGTCTACGATGTGGCGTATCCGCATCTTCGTACACGTAACGAATGTTGCGGAGGCGCGTCTGCGGAGCGCTGAAGTCCTCGGACCGATATGCAGGTCTTCTGATTCTCTGTGTGCGCATTTTCCCATGTCGACTGAGGTCTATCCCCCAAAAAAGCTTCGGGTGATCCCCATACCCGAATTCCAGCTCACCTAGTGCACAGGCTTAACAAAGGAAGGGATACAGCGTCAGCCCGAACTGAATTACGGAGCTTCGAGTTCCCTCGGAGCAGACATATGTCAGTGCTGTCTGGTTTTCTCCCATCGGCCACACCACACGGAGCGCTGAGGTGCGCTGGTTCGCAGGTTTCCCCTCTACCCCCAACGTGATTTGAGGATTCTCTCACCCCCGAACGCAAGCGTCCCTGCACCAGAGGACAGAACCCCCCTGCACGAGACCTGATGCGCTCCCCCCGCCTCCCGCTCCCGCCTCTCCTCCCCAAAATGGAAACTGAGATCGTATGCTCTTAGCTCTGCGCTACTCCTCGAACACGCTATGATACACGCTCTTCGCTGGTCTTTGAGCCACGGCTCGCCGGAGGCTTTCCAAGCGCGAAGCTGTCCCCAAATAGCTGCTCCACGATAGTCACCTTCCACTCTCAGACAGCCCGAGGGCCGGTCTACGTTGAAACACCCCGCTGCAGCGGTCACATTCCTTTTCCATCCGTCCGTAGAGACGACTCTTCACAGTCATCGCCATACGCTGCAGGCCCGGCCGCACTCCCAGCGCCATCGAACCTTCGCCATAAGAAGGTGCGCCACCATCTCATCTTAAACCACGTTTAACGGTGCACTGATCCTCGAGGATGTCCTCGTAGCTACCAACGAGCTGGATGCGCGCCCGCCGAGGTGCTCGATACGGCCGTATTGCCGCTCACGCGCCCCCGTGACGCCCTATCGAAGGCCGGCACGGGCAGAAACGCGGTCCGCACGCGCGCCCGTGGTCGTTCCCATGCCCTGCGGCTCATCTTCCATTCTTAAGACGGGCGCGCGCGCAGCACGCGCACGCACGACTACGACCTGCCGAGCAGCCTCCTCGCTCCCCTCCGCCCTGCCCGTGCCCATTGCGATAGCAGTCCGTCCCACGCGCGCCCACAACATGCCCGCCTCGCCGCACGACGCAGCCGAGGAGCCCAAGACGTACGGATCCGCGCCGGGGCGGTGGTCCGGGTACATGCGCGAGCTCTTCGCGAGCAGGCGCCCCCCGCTCCTGGGCTCCGTCGACCCCGCCAAGATCGAGGCCGCGGCGCGCGAGAAGCTCAAGGACAGTCCAGGTGCGTCCACGGGTTCCCTCTGCCCATATTACGCTTGTGCTCAGTCCGCAATTCAGCGTCGTTCGCGTTCGTGGCGGGGAATGCGGGCTCGGGGGAGACGTACCGCAACAATCGCAGCGCGTTCGGCAAGTGGCAGATCGTGCCCCGCATGCTGCGCGACGTCACGCAGCGCTCGATCGAGGTGCGTTGCCGGCCTTCGTCGGGGTGTGCGCGGAGAGCTGAGTACGGCGCGCGGGACAGACGACGCTGTTTGGCGTGACGCACCCGTCCCCGCTGATCGTGGCCCCGATCGGCTGCCAGGGCATCCTCCACGCGGACGGGGAGATCGCGACCGCGAAGGCCGCGGGGGGACTCGGCATCCCGATGATCTTGAGCGGGGCCGCGAGCCGCTCTATAGAGGCCGTGGCGAAGGCGAACGGATCGGGCCACCGCTGGTACCAGCTCTACTGGTGCGTCCACTCATTTCGCCAGAAGCTCCCATACACGGATCTGAATCGGCGGTGCACTGGCAGGCCAGTAAACGATGACATCACGCTGTCCATCCTGTCCCGCGCGAAGAAGAACGGGTTCTCCGCGCTCGTCGTGACGGTGGACACGATGGCGATCGGCTGGCGGCCGTTCGACGTCGACCACGCGTTCCTACCGTTCGCGCACAGCGTCGGCATCCAGGTCGCGCTCTCCGACCCGGCGTTCATGAAGGCGCAGGGCCTCGAGGTCGACCCGGCGGACGACGTCGTCGAGTTCCCGTACGACCCGGCGAAGTTCGACGAGCTTTATGTGACTGGGGACGAGAAGACGCGGCGGGGCGTGCAGCTCGCGGCGGCGTGGGGCCAGCAGGCGGTGAACGGCGTGTTCCGGACGTGGGAGCATGTGCGGTTCTTGCGGCAGAACTGGGAGGGCCCGTTGATTCTCAAAGGGATCGTGAGCGTAGAGGCAAGTAAACGCGCTTATGCTGGCCCTTGCGAAGTCTGACGGTGTGGGCATAGGATGCCGAGATTGCAGTCGACGAGGGTATCGACGGATTCATCGTGTCCAACCATGGTCGGTTCAACCGCCGCCTTCCTGCGATTTTTCCACTGAACGTGATGCATTACAGGTGGACGCCAGGTCGATGGCTCTATCTCCACATTGCTCGCCCTCGAACGCATCATGGCATCGCCAAAAGTGAAAGCGGCGCAGGCCGGCGGGAAGCTCACCGTGCTCTTCGACTCGGGAATCAGGTCCGGCGCAGACATCTTCCGCGCGATCGCGCTCGGCGCCCAAGGCGTGCTTCGTGAGTGTCGTCAATTCAGTGTACACTGCCCTCTGGAGGGTTCCGAGTTCAAATGAGCGGTTGCTGAAGCTTCTTCGCAGTCGGCCGGACCTATGCGTACGCGCTCACTGTGGCGGGGCAGGCAGGCGTGGAGGCGCACATCAAGAGCATCCTCGCGGACTTCGAGCTGACGCTGGGGCTCTCTGGCTACCGGAGTATCGCCGAGATACAGGGGAAGACGGGGGAGGTCATGATCAAGGTGGAATAAGCGGGTGCCGGAAGTACGTCAAGGTGTGGCCTGTATCATTCTCTCTGTACATCTACGGCAGCATAGAGCACTCATTGGATAGGCACAATCGATTGTATGTTAGGAAATCCCTGCCTCGCTAGTCGAAACCATAGCCTCCTGGGGCTTCCCTGGGCGCCAATAATGCCAAGGCTGTGTGCACTTGGGATATGAAGGATGTCAGAGGATATCCCATGCTGCGGGAGAGAGGTCTCCGACATCGCCTCAACCACTACTCTGGGGATATCCTCGGATCGACTTTGGTTGGTGGCCCGAACCCCGACGGCACGAAGGAGAAATCCATGAACTTGGCAGATGTAAGCGGCGAGCGCCTGACATACCACACACAAAGCTCCCCCCAGATAGCCCAGATTCGTGCTTCACGTATTCCTAAGCTTTCATTGGTGGCAGAGATGCATCCATCATATCCCTGGGCAGAGCTCACCAATGCTGTACGAGTTTACAAGGTACGGCGCATGACCTGCACCTGCTCGCATTCAGGGTGTTCTCATTGAACGCGCGACGGGCGTTTGTTTGACACGATATGGAATTTGCGCTCACTCTGCGGAGATTGCTGGCCAACCGTCGGCCTCCCACTGGCTGCCCCGCACAACCGACATCTGCACTTGATGTTGCGCGAACGCGTTCGCATCGCCGGTGTTGGTCAGCAGCAGGCGTGCTTGTCGCGGTCGGTGGCAGGGAGCCCCGGAGTGAGACGTACAAACGGGTCACGTGCGGGGTAGATAATCTCTTGACTAAGTCGGGGAGTTCGTCCGTGACCACCATCCGTCGTATAAGTTTCGTGCTCGCCGCGATCCGCCAGCCCACCACGTTCAGCCCACCCAGCACCCGCGCTCTCCTCAGAGCAATTCCCCTCGCAGCCTCCGCAAAGTTCTACTCCACCACCACGCCCAAGATGGCCCCCACCAACGCCCCCACCGTCCCCCAGAGCTCGAAGCTGCACTCGAAAGTGGTCCGTGCATCTCTGTTCTGTATGATTGGGAACATCGAACTCACGATCCTGGACATTCAGGTCATCATCGGCTCAGGACCCGCCGGCCACACAGCCGCCATCTACCTCGCCCGTGCCAACCTCAACCCCGTTCTCTTCGAGGGCTTCATGGCAAACGGCTTCGCGGCGGGCGGCCAGCTGACGACGACCACCGATGGTGCGCATTATCTCCCCGCGTCTCCCCGCGCGCTTTTCACTTACGTTTCTGTCGGCAACAGTCGAGAACTTCCCCGGGTTCCCCTCCGGCATCCTTGGCCCCGAGCTCATGGACAAGTTCCGCGCACAATCCCTCCGCTTCGGCACGAAGATCATCACCGAGACCGTGTCAAAAGTCGACCTCTCCGCACGGCCGTTCCGCTACTGGCGCGAGTACCAGGAGGACCAGGAGCCGGAGACCGCGGACACGCTCATCATCGCGACCGGCGCGTCCGCGAAGCGCCTCCACCTCAAGGGCGAGGACATCTACTGGCAGAGCGGCATCTCCGCGTGCGCCGTCTGCGATGGCGCCGTCCCCATCTTCAGGTGAGTACCGTCCCGGTCTGCGGCTCACACGAGGGCTGCGAACTTCTTCGAGCGGGGAAGTTTGCGGTCACGTGCGCAGCCTCGTCCCATCGCGTCCCGTCCCGAGTGCTCTCGCTGACGCTCCATGTCCAGGAATAAGCCCCTTGCGGTCATCGGCGGTGGTGATTCGGCAGCAGAGGAGGCAACCTGTGAGTACCACCATCATCCGCTGCGCCCGCTGCACGGCGACTGACGGCATGCGCAGACCTCACGAAGTACGGCTCGCACGTCTACGTGCTCGTGCGCCGCGGCGAGCTGCGCGCATCGAAGATCATGGCGAAGCGGCTGATCAACCATCCCAAGATCACCATCCTCTGGAACACCGTCGCGGTCGAGTGCCAGGGCGACGGCGACCTGCTCAACAACCTGCGGATCAAGAACGTGCAGACGGGCGAGGAGAAGGACCTGCCCGTGAACGGCCTCTTCTACGCGATCGGCCACGAGCCCGCGACGCAGCTCGTGCGCGGCCAGCTCCAGACGGACCTCGACGGCTACATCGTCACCGTGCCCGGGACGACGCAGACGAGCGTGAAGGGCGTGTTCGCCGCTGGGGATGTGCAGGACAAGCGCTACCGGCAGGCGATCACGAGCGCGGGCAGCGGCTGCATGGCTGCGCTCGAGGCGGAGCGTCTGATTGCGGAGGAGGAGGAGGGCATCGAGGACTAGGGGGTCGTTCTCTTTGGGTATATATCGTCTAGAAGTATTATTAGGTGTGCATTAGAGCCTCATGTATATCTCACACTGGATACACCGTCATCCTCTACGCTTTCGCTTGATACACGCACTCGATCAGGCTCCTCTCGTGATTTGCTATGGGCATCCATATTCTTGTTCTCTCGTATGCGGGATTTCCAAGAGTGCAGTATTTATGGTCGAGGTAACTTAGGTACAACTAAACGTTCTCACCGCCTCCTGATTCCGAGCCCTACGGTATCTGTATGCGAGTCCGACTCCCACTCATCGAGCTTGTCATAGTACGACCTATCCTCCCTGAACACCCCGCTCGAAGGTGCACGCGAGAAGCCCGGTCTTGCCACAGGCCGCACGTCGTCCAACGCCTTCATCAGCGCCTGTGCGTCCGCGCGCACATCCTCCCCGCTCAGCCTGTATCGCTTCGGCGTAAGACCCTTCCCAAACGTGCGCGTAACATGGTTCGCACACAACAGCGCAACCACGATGTTCACCAGGTGCACCGGCACGAGCGAAAACACCGTGCTCCACACCAGCGCGAGGCTCTCGCGCTCGACGCGCAGGAGCTTGCCCTTGCAGCCGGGCAGCGGCGCGCGCGGGTAGCAGCGGCGGCTCGGCGCGGCCTCGTGCAGCGCGCTGTAGAAGCCGCAGCAGTGGAGCGCGTCCTGGAGGACGAGCCGGCCGCGCGGCGTGTACCACTGCGACCAGGCGAGGTTGAGCTTGCGGTCGAGCGCGAACGCGGAGCGCTTGTACGCGGCGTAGCCGATCGCGAGCAGCGCCACGAGCGCGGGCCAGAGGAGCAGCGCGTAGACGGCGAGGAGCGGCCGCGAGTTGAGGAGCGCGCCGGAGAGGCCGACGAGCGCGGTGAGGAGGAGGATGGAGGCGGCGAGTGTGATGAGCACGAGGATGTCGTAGTCGGCGACGTACATCACGTCGGCGTGCTCCCAGGCTGTGTGGGCGAGGTGGGTGATCCAGAGGTTGACAGTAATATCACAGAAGGACAAACCTCTGAACCAAGTCAGGATAGCACAGATTAGGCCGGCTGCCCCGTACACGAACACCGTACACACAGACAGCACAAGACACCACTTGTGCAGCGTCCACCTCCCAACATGCAATTCCAGCCCGAGGCCCTCCCCCTCCTCGAGCATCGTCGCCGCTATCGCGCCCTCGCCTGGGGCCCCCGGCGGCCTCCCGTCATAGCTGAGCGTCTTCACCGAGCGCGGGCGCGGGAACTTCTTCGTGAACTTGTCGTTCGTGCTGAACGTCGACGTGAGCATCGGCCGCTTGTCCTTGATCGCCGCGGGGACCTGTCGCTCGACTACCGTGCCGGCGAGCGTGCGCGAGTGGTCTGAGGGCGCGCTGCTTTCCTCGGAGTAGGTCGAGCAGTCCGTGTTCGTACGTGCGATCGGTGGCGGAGGAGGCGGGGCTCGGTGCGTGCGGAATGACCGCACACGCTGGAAGTAGGAGGTGAGCCGCCGACCGAGGCCTGAGCCGGAGGGATAGTCGGGTGTAGGCAACTTCGAGGCTTCCGAGAGGCGCGACCCCTCTGTGTGCGCAGACCCCGAGACGGCCCCTGTAGGCTGCGGCGGACAAGGGGTGAGCGGAACGGGGCTCAGTGACTGGTCATCTGGGACTGCCGGAGAGAATGTGGGTGTCGGTATATGCAAGTCGGCCGCGGAGAGTACGAGCGCGGAGGGCCCCGCGGTGCTCGCGAGGAACTCCTCCTCGCAGGGCACGTCTGGGAGCGGCTTCAGGCGCGAGCTCGCCTTCGAGTGGCGCACGAGCAGCACGGTCGGCACGCGCCGGTCCGCGTCGTCGGTGTCTTCGACTTGGACGGTGAGCGTGTGGTCGGTGCGCTCGCTCTGCTCGCTGAGCGAGTTCCGCCGCTGGGGCTTCGTGGGGTCGTGTTTGTCATTGCTGCTGGGCCGCGGGCTGTATGCGCCGGAGCGGTGCCGGATGGACGACCGGTTCGTCAGCGCCGAGGACGTTGAGGGGTAGCGACGGTCCATGGTGGTGGTCTGCGAGGAGGAAGCACCGTCAGCCTCTAAGAACAGGATCGGACGAGATGTCAGGCATGGATGTAAGAGGAAACCCCACCAGGCCGAATTGCAATGTTAGCCGCACAATCAACGTTCTGCGACACGGCTGACACGGCTGACCTTCGGGTTGGGAGACACGCTATATTCAAGAGGATCTGGCGCGCGAAGGTCCGGGAATACGAATGGCATACGCTACTAGCAGATCGAGGGACATCAAGAAGCATGCAGATGCGAGATAACTATTGGGTGCACATGTCCGTCTGTCAGTCCGATTAAAAAATCCAAGGTGAAGGGAAATAAAGAGGAACGAAAGTAGGAAGGCGTGAAGCGTTCAGACCGAGTTCTGCGGGAGCTCGATGGGACACGCGGCGTCGTTGACGTCTGTCGAGGTGCTCTTCGTGCCGATGAGACCCGCGATCTTCATGTCGATGACGAGGCGGAATTGGACGGCTGGAGGACAGTCGGTCAAAGTTACGTACGATCTGATAGAGGGCTCGCATACCTGGCCGCTTTCCGTCGGTGAAGATCGCCTTGTTCTTGCAGCCATTATACCAGTTGTTCCCTGTGGGCATTGCGTGAGTTACGAGCATGAGACGGATATATCTGAACGCACATGTTTGATCGGAGTCGTTGGTGGCGATGTAGGTGAAATTCAACGGGAGTGTGATGATAGGGAACTCCTTCGCGGGCACGGTGAGTTTACCGGTATCTCCCGTAGCGACTTGCCGCTTCGTCTGGAGGTCGAAAACCGTTCCGTGGATGTTGTTGAAGGTCAAGGGGAGGAAGTTGCTCCCGGTGTCCGCCTGCAGCTTCATCTCTCCGGGGAAGCTGAAGTTGGTAGGAGCGCGTGAGAACTCGGTGGGGACGGTCCCATTGAAGGGAGACTCGGCGGGTGCGAGCGGTTGCGATGAGTTTATGTTGAAGCCCGGCACTCGCGGGATGGTGAAAACCAGGACGAGAGCAACGCTGTGGACCTATCAATATAACCGGAGGGGCATAACCAAGCCATGGTACGTACGCAGCGATGAAGAAGAACAAAAACCACGCAGTGAACTTCCTGGTGAAGTACTTGCCACAGAGCCCGCGCTGGCCGCGTTTCCATTCCTTCCACTTTGTCGCAGCGTTCTCTAGCTGGTCCTCCCGCTTGGCCTTTTTGGACATGCCTCGCAGCTCCTCCGCTTTCCACTCCGGCCCGAGGGCTGGTACGGTTACCATCTCTACGTTGCCCGGTGTCGCGGGCTCATCGACACCTACTGTGGGTGTGGATAGTTTCCCATACCTGCATGGAGGCATAAGTACCATAGGAAGAGCCTTCCACGCGTAAGCTGATTGGGGGAGTGAAATGGTACTCACGCGGAGCCATCGGGGGTGTATGGTGTGGGAGAGGGCACCTGGCGGTAGCTGCGAGAGTATGAGCGATAAGAGATATGTTATATAGACTCAACTCACCCAGTATCGCCCATGCCAAAGGCAGTGGAATACCGAGGTCCTGCGTTGTTGAAGTCGGCGTAGACATCCCATGCGGGGTCCGCTCCGTGCGACTCCTCGTCCACTCCAGGCTTCACGGGCGCTGTCCGGCCGCCATCGAAGTACGAGGCTTGGTTGTAGCCTGCTGAAGGTGTCCCGGCTTCAAAAGGGTCTGCTCTTGAAGCCCTGTTCGCGCCGTAGAAAGACGATGCGGAGTCCGCGCGAGTGCGAGCGGGGGCATTAGGCGGCGGGAAGTCATGGTTGAGGGCGTCGCCCGACGTCCTGCGCCCGCCGTAGAAAGAGGAGACGGTGCTCTTGCGGTCGTAGTCCATTACCGCCGGGCAGATAGAGGTAAAGAGCGTCGGGAGGGTGAGGGAGATGGCAGAAGCAGAGAGAGCGGCGATGAGACCCCACGCTGGATCATGCGACGCCAGGCGCCCACGGCCACCTCGCCCGGGCGCTGCCAGCGCTGGCTGGTCGCAACGCTCACCGCATTCAACTCGACTCCTTCACTTAACCTCGGACACTCGTCGGTCTGTTGTACACTGGAGGGCAGGAATAACACAGCGAAAGAGGCTCAGGAGCTCTGAAGTTCCGACATGGCTTGGGGGCTCATCACATTCTTGGTCGGCCTGGTCTTCGCTCAGACAGTCGGCCAAATCTTGGGCTTGCGGCGCAAGAACGTTAAGCAGCGGGCCAAGCTACTTTCTGAGCTAGGGGTAGAGAACGCTGAAGCAAAGAAGATTGTCGGATTCCTCCATCCGTATTGGTGAGCAGCACCCGAGTGACGCGCTGAATGCGGCTCTCATCTCACGTAGCCTTGTCAAGTAATGCTGGTGGAGGCGGTGAACGCGTACTATGGGCCGCGATTCACGCGTTGCAGAGGAAAGAGCTAGACGTGATCTCCGTCGTGTATAGCGGAGACACCGACGCGACGAAGGAGAAGATTCTTGACAAGGTCAAGGTAGGGTTGTCGGATGCCTCCCCGCTTTCGTCCTATTCACCCGCTGCAGGCTCGGTTCGACATCGAATTATCCCCGCAAACATTACACTTTGTCTTCTTGCAGTCTCGCCATCTGGTGGAGGACTCAGCATGGCCCCGCTTCACTCTCCTAGGACAGAGCCTCGGATCCATGTACCTCGCTTGGGAAGCCATGACTATACTCATCCCAGACCTGTTTATCGGTGAGCAACACCGCTGGACTCAGCTTCACCTGTCAATGCAGTAGTTGAGCATTGTCGCCCCACAGACACAATGGGCTATGCTTTCACGTTCCCCGTGGTCTCCCTCATTGGGAACATCCCCATCGGGGCCTATGTGCACTACCCGACCATCAGCACGACTATGTTGTCCCGCGTACGATCGCGGTCGCGGGGACACACAAACTCGGATGCTATCTCTTCATCTGCGCTCCTTAGCCAAGGAAAACTATTGTACGTCTCTCCTTCGTGCGCCTGGAGTTTACCCCGTCAACTCTAATTGCAGGTACTACCGCGTATTCATGTATTACTACGCCTATTCTCTCCGCCAAGCTCGCTTCCTGATGGTGAACTCCTCGTGGACCAAGGGCCACATCGACTCCATCCTACAGCACCAGGACACCCTCCTGGATGCGATACATCTCCTGCCGCCACTAGTGTTCCTAAAACTATTCTCACTCAAACACTCAGCGAGGCCGAAGGCTGCGCAGATCGTCTACCCCTCTTGCGATACGCGCCAAATGTCCGTACTTGCACTGGAGAAGCGCGAGCGTGTCATCCTGAGCATCGCGCAGTTCCGGTAAGCGCTATTCCTTTCCCGACCTTCTGCCCCGGCTCACTTGACACAGACCGGAGAAGGACCACGCCGCGCAACTACATGCGTTCCACAAGTTCCTCGAGATGTACCCGGAGTACCGGGGGTCGGGTCCGTCTGCCGTGAAGCTCGTCCTCATGGGCGGAAGCCGCAACGTCGGAGACGCGACGCGCGTGGAGAACTTGCATGCGCTCGCGCGAGAGCTCGACATCGACGTTGGTCGTTTAACCCGTAGCATATACCCACATGCTCACAACCTTTTTGTAGTCCCAAGTGCAGTTCATCGTCAACGCGAAGTACTCGGAGATCCTGAACTGGCTCTCGCGCGCAAGCATCGGGCTTAGCACGATGGTCGACGAGCATTTCGGCATCAATGTCGTCGAGTTCATGGTACGCCCCTTTCCTTCCCAGTCTTGTCCGCCCACCAGCACACTTTACCTATTCTAAACCTGTTCCCCTCATCCAGGCCGCCGGCGTGATCCCGGTGGCCCACGCCTCCGGGGGTCCTCTCCTTGACATCATCGTCCCGCTCGACGATGCGCCGACAGGGTACCACGCAACCTCGCCCGAGACGTTCGCTGAGGCGTTCCGCACGGTGTTCACGCTGCCGGCCGGGGAGGAGCTCGCGATGCGCCAGCGCGCGCGCACGCTTGCCGTGCAGAAGTTCTCTGCGGAGGAGTTTGAGAGGGAGTGGGACGCAAGCGGGTGGAAGACGTGGCTGGCGCGGTAGGCTCGGTACGTAATATTGTGTGTGGGTGAGGCTGGGGCTGTCGGTTTAGGTGGGATGGGGTGAATGGAAGGGGCTGCTAACCTCCGCTGTGATGAGGGCGTGCCCCGCGCCGAATTGGACGCGAGCAATACCGACCTCACCGCATACCTTGAGGCCGGTACATACCAGCACAACAACGGCAACTGTTGCCCGCCCCTTGGAGACTCGGCCGAATTCTATGGATGCGCACAGCTCCATAAAACATCTTGCATTGACTGCACGTACGGAATCTTCGGGTGTAGTGCGTCTAACTGCACCCAGATGGCATCGGAATGTGTTGTACAGCGGAATACAAGCGCCCCCAGAAGCCGCCATTACCGGAACTCCGGCGAGTAGCAGCGAGTCCCTTACCGCTGCTTACAAGTCATCCTGTCGAATCTCTTCCTTAGCGATGTCTGTCAGGCCAAATTGTTCGTCTGTGAGTAGCGCCTAATCAACAGCCGACTGCTGGCCTAACATTTAGACAGGACAGGTGCAATGGCAGCCTTCAGCACAAGCAGAAGTGGTCGCGTGAGCACTGGACCCTGGTATGTCGCTTCGGGTCTTGCTGTTCGTTGCAGCATGGAAGTCCTCAGCATGTCTATACAGCGCTGTTCCCCGACGAGGCTGCTGTTGCCCTACCATTCTCGCCGAGCGACAACTCCATCCCCAACAAGGCGCTAGATCCACTGACCCGGAAACGAAAAGCACACTCCACCGGTTTGCCGAAACACTGTCACCCACTACCGCTGTCAGAGCGTAGCATCCCCGTTCCCATTTGACACCCACAACCAGGACCTTCCATGCTCGCTCCCCATAGCCGACGGCCTTGAAACGGCAGCTATGCACAACGCCTCCATCCCGACGCTTCGCAGAGGGCGGGCACATTACGTTTTGACAGCGCAATGGTAACTCCTCGCGTCCGCCGAGTCACCCGACGCCCACCTCAGGCAGCAAACTCGGTCGCGCCCAGTGCAGCGTCCATGACAGCGCCTCGCGCGAGCGTATATATCTCGCGACGTGCAGGTCGGGGCAGCATACACCAGAATCCAAGCCCAAGTAACGATGTTGACGCACGCCTTGAAGACCGCCACGAACACGGCCGCGGCTGCTGCCACGGCCACGATTACGCACACGCCCATCCCCTCGCCGCCTGGGGTACCTGTCCTCGGGAACGTCAACGCGATCGACGAGGACCTGCCGATAAAGTCGCTCCACGAGCTCGCGCTGAAGTATGGCGAGATCTACAAGTTGACCGTCCTCGGTGCGCCTCTTCTTTTGTGGTGGCATGCGTTTGCTCGGGGCGCTGACTGGGCCGGGGGCGCGCAGGCAACGATATGATTGTGATCAACTCGCGCGCGCTCCTGAACGAGGTCTCGGACGAGAAGCGGTTCTCGAAGAAGATCGCGGCGAACTCGAACCAGCTCCGGAACGCAGCTGGGGACGGCCTGTTCACTGTAGGTTCCCCACCTTGAGCGAGCTCCGCCGTTTATTCACAGGCGTAACCGTTCAGGCTCGTGTACCGGAGGAGAAGAACTGGGGCATCGCCCGTGAGTGTCGCTCGTCAGACATGGCTTGAGTATACCTGACTAACGATTCGATAGACCGCCTGTTGATGCCGATCTTCACGCCGGGCAGCGTCTACAACATTGCCGACGACATGCTGGACATCGTGTCCCAGCTCGTCCTGAAGTGGGAGCGGTGAGCGGGCCTGCAATTCGTTGCTGAATGGTAATGTCTGACATGCAACCCATAGTTTCGGCGCGAAGACCGTCATCGACACCGCCGAGGACTTCTCCCGGGTGACGCTCGACACGATCTGCCTCACCGCGATGGGATACCGGTGCGTTCGGCCTGCATAAGCATTATAGCACTCGCTGACCAGGTTTCCCAATACCGCAGGTTGAATTCTTTCTACCGCGTAAGCGCAATCCTTCTGTGGCGGCCATTCTGGGGTCACTAACAGCCTGCGATAGGAGGACCTCCACCCCTTGGCAGTGTCGATGGCCGACTTCCTCCTCGAGAGCACGAAGCGCGGCTCCCGCCCGCCCGCCGTTCAGAACATGCTCGTCGCGGAGAACGCCAAGTACGAGGCGGACATGAAGACCATGTTCCAGATGGCTGAGAACAGTGGGTGCTCGTCCTGAAACCAATGATCGCAGCGCGCTCATTGACGTTCGTGTGTGTTATGTGCAGTCATGGCGGAGCGCCGTGCCAACCCGACGGAGAGGCAGGATGTTCTCAACCTCATGATGTACGGCAAGGACAAGGAGACGGGCCTGAGCCTGCCTGACAAGACTATCCAATACAACGTAAGTGGTTTTTTGCCGTGTAGGAAACGGTCTCGCACTAATGCTGTTGGCTTGGGTACATGAAGCTCCTGACTTTCCTCATCGCTGGTAAGCCCCCTTCGCTCCTTACGGGTGTCTCGGTGTCTTAACAGCCTCTCCTGCGCTTCAACAGGTCACGAAACAACATCAGGTACTTTTGAATGCACGCAAGAAATGCAGATCTGAAAACTGACAATGACACAGGCATGTTAGTCTTCGCCGTCTACTACCTCCTCAAGAGCCCCGAGACGATGCGCAAGCTCCGCGCTGAGATCGACAGCAAGATCGGCGGCCGTCCCTTCACCACCGCCGACCTCAACACGCTCCCCTACCTCATCGCAGTCATGCGCGAGACTCTGCGGCTCGCGCCGACGGCACCCGCGCGCACCGTCGCGCCCTTCGAGGACACGACGATCGGCGGCAAGTACTTCGTCCCGAAGGGCGCGTCCGTGACCGTGAACACGTACGACTGCCAGCGCGACAAGACGGTGTGGGGTGAAGATGTGCGTAAACCGTGTCTCCTTAGGTCTGCCAGGGCGACTTGTTAAATGTTGCACAGGCGGATGAGTTCAAGCCCGAGCGTATGCTGGACGGCAAGTTCGAAGCGCTCCCAGTAAGCACCATCGCTACCCTGTTGTAGAGCTCACCTCACGTGGCGCGGTATGTAGCGCAACGCCTGGCAAGCATTCGGGTTTGGCGACCGCGCATGCATCGTGAGCATTTCTATTTTCATCTCGCGCACGGAGCGATGCTAATTGTTTCGTCCACGCAGGGCGGCGCGTTTGCGTGGCAGGAGGGCCAGATCGCGCTCGTGACGATCTTCCAGCACTTCGACCTGGTCATGAATGACCCCGGGTACCAGCTGCAGATGAAGCAGACGCTGAGCATCAAGCCGAAGGACTTCTTCATCCGCGCCATCCCGCGCAAGGACAGCCCGCACCAGTTCGCGAACGCCACTATCAACATGTCTGCGAAGGCGTAGAGCGGTGGGTGTTCTAGTCGAGGACTCAGATAGCCGACTCCTTTGGACGGGGATTTTCTCGAAGCCCATCTTGTATGCGCGTTTGTACGTTGCTTGGTTGTTGAAATTGAGGCGGCTGGCTAGCTGCACTTCTCGTGCAGTCTTGGGGATGTTGTGCGACAATTTTGCCGTAGGTGAGATACGCACAATTTCAAGCGTTGTATTGAGGAACATTTAAATGTTCTGTTGAGCAAGCAACGATTGCTGCCTAGACACCCAGCTGGCGTGTGAAATGGCTAGTCGTACATACTTCGCGGTTCCCATATCTGCTCGTCCGCCACGGTGAGTACCCGGTGGACAATATTGATATCATGGGAGTCGACTTATTTTTATTTGCCCGGTCAGGCAGTCGATATTCGACGTCCAGGAGCGCAAATCGCGGTCACGAGGGCCCGAGAACTCCTGCGAAGCGCGTCGTAATTCGCGCGACGTCGATCGCGCCTCGGACAGGGATTCGATCGACGATGGGCACCACGTACGGACTCCTTCCTCGACCCCGAGCCTCTTCTTTTCACTTCCCTTCACATGTTCCTATCGAGTTCGCGCTCCTTACACCAAGTCCGAGTCTCTCTTTCGGGAACTTCTTCCGGGAACTTGTGGCGGGGTACAGTCTTCTCTTCGTCTCAACGCTTCGAATACCCCACATTCTCGCCCGGAATGGTCTCATTCGCGTTCGATCAGTATGTTCTGGGGCGCAAGGTCACTGTCATGGGACTTGGGGATCGGTCAGCGACATAGCCTGAGCTTTGGAATTTGGCGTATAAAAGGGGATGCCCAACCATCGAGAATAAGACTTTGCTTTTCCCCCTCGAACCTCAAGGCCTCCGAGTCATCGCTTGTCGTGTTAATGCTGGTCGACGACTTAGCCCCACCACCGCGCCTCCAGCAGCGGTCCTCGCCCCCATACCTCACAACCACTCGGTGCCTGTCGCCCGGAACGTTGCCGCTGCGTCCCTCGTGCAACCAGCGAGATGATGCAATAGACGAATTCGACGTCCGGGTTCAATCCGCCCTCGACAGTCGGTGGTTGTGCACGCCCGACACCTCGAGGCTCCCGCACCTTGAACCGCCGGTGCAGTCTTGGACTGTCTTGGGTACCTTCGGTATCGTAGAAGCCGGGAGCCGGGGGCATGACGCAAGCGCGAGTCGCGGTAAAACTGGTAAAAGGATGCACAGCACTCGTCGAGGACAGTCGCGGGCCCGGAAACAATGTGCGATCCCGATGTTCTCGGGAACGGGTGCACTGCTCTAACGGCCTCGCTAGATCTAGATCGCTCCCCGACGGTTACGTGCGTGAGCGTGCGTGGCGCAAATCGTCCAGCTTCAACCGATTCGTCAACTTTGACCTATGTGTGTACACGCTTCAGTCTCGCGACGATGGTTCTCTTGGATTGTGACATATGTCGAGTGTAGCGACAACGTCAACCCCGGTCTAGCTTCCGCCGGCAATACCTCCCGACATGCTGGGCTTTGCCGCCAATCCTCGAGAAGCGTGCGAACCGCGCCCGGGCCCACCGAAGCACCGACTCTGCGAGTTCGTTGAACCTATCCCGCCCCGTTCGTCTACCGCGCAGGAGCGTAATCGTATCTCCTCGGCTTGGTCTGCGTAACGACCCTCGCTCGGCCTGACGATCCTCCCGATTCCACAGTATGGCGCGCCGAGGACCGGAGGCACCACTGTGGCATGGACAACGTGGGCAGGGCCTGTTTTGGGACCGCGACGGTGACATTTCCCGTTGCCAACTGATCGAAGCGCTCCTACATCTCGTCGCAGCACCTTGACTGCTCCCGCATCTCTCACAAAAAGCGCGACCCCAGCGCTAACCTTCAAAGACAGCACAGGTCATCACCCCCTCCACCGTCGCCGCGTGAACACGGGCATTACGTTTCGACCGGATACCGACGCGAATTTGCCTCCGTAGGTCCATCTGGCCATCTTCGTGGGCGCTGCATACTTACGGTTCGGTAACGTACAAAGCCGCACTGCACCCTACCGCACCGCGTCCAGCGTCTCGAGATGTCGCGTATAATAGACGGCCTTTGGCAGGGCCTATCTGCATCGTCTCAGTCGAACACCATGAGCACTCCCATCCCCTCTCCCCCCGCTGTTCCTTTCCTTGGACATGTCAACACCATCGATAAGGACCTGCCCATCCGCTCGCTCGATCTTCTCGCGCGGCAGTATGGCGAAATATACCAGCTCAACGTTCTAGGTATGTGTGGCTTTACTGTCTGGTGCCAACGACGCTCACGTATATGGTACAGGTGATAAGAGGGTTTTCGTAAACTCCTACGCGCTTCAGAACGAGACGTCCGACGAAAAACGCTTCACCAAGAAGATCTCGCCGAGCCTGGACCAGGTCCGCAATGCCTCGGGCGATGGTCTTTTCACGGTCAGTTCTCGATCAACCACATCATGTAGCATGTGCTGACAACCCATCGTACAGGCACGCGTACCGGAGGAGCAAAACTGGTACATTGCTCGTGAGTAGCGAGATCCGTCGTTTGCGGCGCCGTACGGGGTCTGATTGGCTCTGCAGACCGCCTCCTCATGCCTTGCTTCAGCGCGGCGAACGTATACGGCATGACGGATGATATAATGGACATCGTCTCTCAGCTGGTCCTGAAATGGGAAAGGTGAGGCCCACGCAAGGCATCAAGCCTTCCAGAAGTTGCTCATGTGCCGCCTATCAGATTTGGGTCGAAGGATGTTATCGACCCTGCTTCGGACTTCACGCGCCTTACCCTCGATGCCATCTCCCTTTGCGCGATGTCGTACCGGTAAGTGACATCCGCTCCGTGTGGCATTTCCCCGTTGTTGATGTGCATATATCTAGTTTGAACTCGTTCTATCGGGTGCGTCCGCATGCTCACGCATACCTGGACCAATGAGTCCTCTGACAAGTTGTATTCACGATTTTAGGAGGACCTGCACCCCTTCGCACACGCTATGGGCGACTTCCTGATTGAGAGCGGCAAGCGGGCCAACCGGCCGACGATCGTGCAGAGCATGATGTCGAGCACGAACGCCAAATACGAAGAGGACCAGCGCATCCTTGCGGGGCTGGTCAACGAGAGTGCGTCCTCCCTCACTGCCGCAACGCCGGCGTGGAAGTCTCATATCTTGCTTGCCTTGCAGTCTTGGAAGAGCACCGCGCGAACCCTCCCAACAAGCCGGATATCCTGAGCGTGATGATCAACGGTCGCGACAAGGAGACCGGGCTCGGGCTTTCCGACGACAATATCAAGCACAACGTACGTAGTGTTATGGCCACTGTACTGGCTCACTCGCTGATTGTCACTTTTGCAGCTCTTGACCTTCCTCATTGCCGGTAAGCCTAACTGTATGCTCTCGTCTCCAGTCTGCTGAATCTCCCACTATGATACAGGCCATGAGACGACTTCGGGTGAGTTATATGCAATCCCCAGCGAGTATACGAGTTGGCATACTGACTCTCCCTAGGCATGCTCACATTCACTGTGTACTTCCTCCTCAAGAACCCCGAGGCGATGCGGAAGCTCCGCGAGGAGATTGATACCCTCATTGGCGACCGGCTCATGACGTCCAAGGACGTGAACAAGCTGCCCTACCTTCTCGGTATGTACCATCCTCTCGCGTAGCTCGCAATCACGCTCACGCTCGATGTAGCCGTTCTGCGCGAAAGCTTGCGCTTGGGGCCGACTGCCCCTGCCCGCACGGTGACGCCGCTCGAGGACACGTTGCTGGGCGGGAAGTACTTCGTGGAGAAGGGCACCTCTATCATCCTCAACGCGTACAACACGCACCGGGATCCTGCGCTGTGGGGAGAGGATGTGCGTGGGCTGCCCTTACCAATGTAACACGCGTCTCACGTTTCCTACAGGTTGAGCAGTTCAAGCCGGAACGGATGCTGGACGGCAAGTTTGAGGCCCTTCCTGTACGTCATCCGTCACGCATCCGCTTGGCACATCCTAACACCTCTCCAGCCCAACGCATGGCAGCCCTTCGGCTTCGGCTCCCGCGGCTGCATCGTAAGTCCCCTGTTTCTCCTCTGACCCCAAATGTGCGCTCACACGTCCCAGGGCCGCCCGTTCGCGTGGCAAGAGGCGCAGCTTGCGCTCGTGACCGTGCTGCAGCGTTTCGACCTCGTCATGCACGACCCGACATACGAGCTCGAGCTGAAGCAGACTCTCACCATCAAGCCGCACAACTTCTTCATCCACGCCCTTCCGCGTAAGGACCGCTCCCGCGTCTTCGCGCTCCCCTCCGCCGGGCTCCGCGCCCAGACGGACGAGCAGAAGGGGCCGAGCGCGACTGTTGCGCCCGACGCTGCGAAGCTGCAGCCGTTGTATGTGCTCTACGGCTCGAACACGGGCAACTCGGAGTCGTTCGCGCAGCGGCTCGCGTCGGATGCTCCGGCTCACGGTACGTGCAACCTTCTCGGCCGCCTGGCCTTCCACTTACCCTTGCACAGGCTTCCGCGCTTCGATCGGCACCCTGGACTCGGCCTCCGCGCACCTGCCTAAGGACGGCCCACTGATCATCGTGACCGCATCGTTCGAGGGAGAGCCCGCGGACAACGCGGCGCACTTCTTCGAATGGCTCATGAACACGCAGGGCGATGATGCCTTCGCGGGGATCAAGTACGCTGTGTTCGGCTGCGGGAACCGCGACTGGGTGAAGACGTACCAGCGCGTGCCGACGACCATTGACGCGACGCTCGCGGCGCACGGTGCGACACGCCTGGTCGAGCGTGGAGAGGGCGATGCGGGTGGCGCGGAGTTCTTTGAGGCGTTCGATAACTGGGAGGACGCACTGTGGAAGAAGCTCAGCTCGGTGCGGCGCGCTCTCTGGACAGCCTTCTCGCAAGAGGCTGAACTGACTTGGTTCTATGCAGGCGTACAACACTACGGACAACGCGGAGGCCGGCGGCTTGAACGTCAAGATCGTGACCCCCGGTACGGCGCGTGCGGAGGTGTTGCGCCAGCGCGACACTGCCCTCGGGACGGTCGTCCAGAACAAGCTGTTAACCTCGCCTAACGCGACGTCCAAGCGTCATATCGGTAAGCTGACTTCTATCTTACGCTATCTGTATACTCACTAGACATTGCTTGCATGTAGAGTTCTCCTTGCCCGAGGGTACGACTTACCGGGCTGGAGACTATCTCGCAATGTACGCGCTATCGCTGGTGTCGACGTTTTCCTGTACTAACCCACCCCGCTAGCCTCCCGGTCAACCCCGAGCGCATTGTGCACAGAGCTCTCGCGCGGTTTGGCATGTCTGCAGAGCAGGAGGTAAGTTCATTGAGTTCACCTTCACGCATAGAGAGTTGATCCAAGCCTCTCTAGATCGAGCTGTCGACCCTGGCTCCCACCTCTCTCCCTGTCAACAAGCCGATTACGGTGTCTTCGATCCTGAGCGGCTACGTCGAGCTGTCCCAGCCGGCCACCACGCGTGACCTCGACATCCTGCTCAAGGCGAAGAACTCCGAGTCCTCGCTCAAGGCACTCCAGGCGCTCTCCTCCAACTACGCCGAGAACGTGTTCAAGAAGCGGCTCAGCGTGCTCGACATCCTCGAGGAGCACCGGGACATCGACCTCCCGCTCGCCTCCTTCCTGCAGATGCTGCCCTCGATGCGCATCCGGCAGTACTCGATCTCGTCCTCCCCGCTGTGGAACGCGCAGAACGTGACGCTCACGATCAGCGTGCTCGATGCACCCGCGATCTCCGGGCGCGCGGAGCCGTTCCTCGGCGTCGCGTCGACGTTCCTCGCGGGCCTCCGCCCGGGCGACCGCGTGCAGCTCGCGGTGCGCGCGTCTGGCGCGGCGTTCCACCCGCCCACCGACCTCACCGTCCCGCTCGTGATGATGTGCGCGGGGAGCGGGCTCGCGCCGATGCGCGGCTTCCTGCAGGAGCGCGCGGTGCAGAAGCAGGCGGGGCGCGCGGTCGCGAAGAGCCTGCTGTTCTTCGGGTGCCGCAGCCCGCGTGAGGACTTCTTGTATGGCGATGCGGAGCTGAAGCAGTGGAGCGAGCTCGGCGTTGTCGACGTCCGCCCTGCGTTCTCGCGCTCGACTGAGGACTCGGAGGGGTGCCGCTATGTGCAGGAGTACGTGTCTAGTTTTGTCGATCATGATCTGCGCTAACCTATGCTCCCATCCCTAGCCGCGTGCTCCACGACAGGGCAGAGGTTGTCGGGGCCTTCCTGAAGGGCGGAAAGGTACGTTTGGTTGATAGCTGATATTCCTCAACCAAGTACTGATCACATCTCTTAGTTCTACGTCTGTGGCTCGAGCAAGGTCGCGAGCGGCGTGAAGCAGGTGCTCGTCGAGATCATCAAGGAGACCCGCAAGCTCGACGACAAGGCCGCGCTCGAGGCCTTCGACGAGATCATGAACGGCCGCTACGCCACCGACATCTTCGAGTAGAGTGTCTGTGAGCATTCTGTATAACGATCGGCAGGATTCCTGGGTTTCTTCGGAGCTGTACAGTATGCGTCAGTGACTCGCCAACATAACCATAGATTTGTATGCTTCATCATCACATGGCTTGCAAAGCACAAGAGGCGTAGTGGTGACGTACCTTGGGCTTCCAGCTGCCATCCTTGCGTTGCGGGCCAAACCCCAACAACAACATCAGAGTTTGGTGATGACATACTGGAGGTCAGCCAACTCGGGTCACTGTTCGGTTCGCCTGTTCGCATGCGAGGCTGGCGTCGATCACTTCGCTGCCAGCCCTGGCGGCATACAGTGCGGTCCCCGAGATGTATAAAGGTGTGCCCCTCGCCTGATTGTGCTCTCTAGGCACTCTCCCCCCTTCCTCTTCCCGACTGTGCTCCCCAAGCGCTTTCAAATTCCCTTTCCCTTCCTCCCGCCGAGTGCCTCATCTGCTTTCTATCGCTCTCGCAGGGTTGCTCTCTCTGCTTTCCTTTTACGCTCTCAAGCCTTCCCTGCGGACTAGTGTCCCCGGAGCATGCTCCATTTGTGGTTGAGGGCGCTAGCAGTAAGCCCCCCACCTTCTGACCTGTGTACGCTGTACGCTGACCCTGCCTTGACCCAGACGCCCCTTCCCCAGGAGGGAAGCCACCTCAGCTGGGACACCGCTTATCACCAGTAGCATGCCGCCGTAGGCAGCCTGGTCACTGGGCGCGTGCCGCCGCCGTCATTGACGGCCCGGGGCATCTCCAAGATGTCTCCCCAGCTACTCGCACCGGGAACACGAACCCGCGACCACGAACGACGCTGGCGGTGCGTCTACCCATAACTCCCCTCACTGGTCTGTCACTCACGGTGGCTCTGGACAGTCGTGGACACCGCTATTTAGGGAGCGGCGACCTGCTATCGAGCCTCATTCCTCCACCTCTCTTTGCGCAGATGCGCGTGAGCCTCGCAGGTTTGGCTGGTTCCAATCGTGCGTCGCAAATATCCTCTCTCCTTGCCCCTCGCTGACGCATCGACACTCTATGTAGCCGCTGCTCCAAGGCGCGGTAAGGCGGTCCGTTCCGGACCTCACCATACCTGCCTGTCCGACGAGTCTTGCACCGTCGACAGAGGACTTGCGCGGTGATAGCGCACGCGAGGGTGGCTGTCTGCCCCTGTACGTGGTGTCCATCCCCTTTGCTCCTGGATTCTCGCTGACGCAGTATCGCGTCTTAGCCGCTGCTTCAAGGCCTACGCCGTCCACTCCTGGCCCCAGGCCCACCATGCTTGGTTACCTGACTCTTCTTCCCGCTCTATACGCTGTGCTTGCAGGGGTGCAAATGATTCCTGTTCCTATATATCCCGTTTCCATACCACCACGCTGGCCGTGCTCGCCTCCTAATCGCTGTGAAATTTGAAAGACCCACGTTATTGGGTCCACTAGTCTCCCCGGTGAGACACGCTTCCCAGTGAAGAATCCATCCAAGTGTAAGATTGCCCGCGAACCAAGTATATACACGAATAAAAAACGTGAAGCGATGCATCCCACACAGAGTCAGACAACGCCGAGGTCAGAGAGAGCTATTCGCCGCCGCCCCCACGTAAGTCCGTTCGCGCGCGAGCCCATCCGCGCCCGCACCCGCCCCCAAGTCGCACTCGGACCCGTCCATGTCTGTGTCCACCCACGCGTCGCCCTCGCTCAGCTCAGACTCCGCCCGGCTCGCACGCCGCCCACGCGCAGGTCGGGATGGCGGGGACGCGAGGTCGATGACGGGGGACGCGCGAAGCGGCGACGGCTGGCGGGGCCCCTGGAGCCCCACCGCGCGCGCCTTGCCCTTGCTGATGGTGCCCGCGCCGTCGAGGAAGGGGATGGTGAGGACCTGGCCGTGTGCGTGCGGGCTGAAGAGGTCGCCGCCCCCCGCCTCGTCCACGCGCGATCCCGACGCGAGCGGGGTCGCCTCCCCGGACTTCCTCCGTCGCACGCTCGGCCCGGGGCCGGGGTCCGGAGAGGACGGGGGGAACATGGCACCTTTCACTTCATGCAAATGTGCACTGCGCGCCCAGCGCTTCGCGGAGCGGGGCACGGGCCCGACGCCGCCGAACCCGAGCGTCATGCTGCCCGAGCTCGAGCGCTGCATCGCGGGGCGCAGGAAGGAGGGCGAGGCGGGCACCGCGCGGTGGTGCACGGCGTGCGCGTGTCGGGAGGTCGGGGTGCGGTGAGTGGTGGGGGTGTGCGGGCGCGGGGCGTGGCGGCGTGCGCCGTTCGTGAGGGAGGGGGCGCGTCGGGTGCTGCGGGAGAGGTGTTCGACGGCTTGCATGTCGAGGGAGGGGAAGGCGATCTCGTTCTCTGCAGGATGAACAGCACTGTCAGACATTGCTGGCGCCAGAGTTGGAGCATGTCCTTACCTCCTGGCTTCTGGCCTGGCTGCCGTGGAGGCGTCGAGCTACGGGTACGCAGGCGGTTGACCCAGTCGCCGCTGATACTCAGCGTGCGGCGGCCCCACTCGCGCACGGTCGACCCGCGCTTCTGGTACACGACCTCGCCTCGCGAACCACGCGTGAGCGCCATGAACACCAGGACTGTTAGGAGCAGGCACAGTTGCGCGATGCCCAGACGCTTCTCCAGCACGACCTGTCAAACACGGTAAGCGACATGAAAACGACTCGGGTAGGGGAGGCTGGACAAACCTCGTCGGCGAGATGGTTCACGTGCGAGACGAGTTGCTGATGCTCGCTCTCCAACCTCCTGGTGTGCTTCTCGAGCTCAACGACAGAGCGCTGGTACAGCTGGGCTTGTGTCTTGCCCTATATGCGCCGCATTAGCATGATACTGCACAAAATCACCACATATATGCTACTCACTATGCTCTCCAGACGGCCGATATCCTCGCTGAGGCGCCGGAGAACCTCCCGCATACCTGCGGTCTGTTCCTCGACGTACCTCGCGTAGAGGGTCGTATTCGCCTCGAGGGCGGTGAGGCGGTTCATAATGAGCCGGTAAATGGACTCTCCGCCGGACGACGCGGGCGGGGCGGGTGGCGCGGGATGTGAGTATGATGAATATGAGGGGGAGATGACTGCGAGAGAGGAGACGTCGGGTGACGCGGCGGCGGAGCGAACGGAAGAGGAGGAATGAGACGATGCAGAGTGCGAGCCCGAATCCGAGTGAGGGTTGATAAATACGGTCGAATGATTGGCAGATGCGGTGGAGAGGTTCTGAGAGTGGATGCGGAGAGAGGACGAGGATGTCAGAGAGGATGGGTGGTGTACACTGGGAGAAGACGGTGCCGTGGCGGCTTGGGTGTTGTACAGAGGGTCGGTCGATCGTGAGTGGTCGTCAGGCATGCTATCTGCACAGGCAGAAGTTTTCGGTGTTGGCGAGAGTGTCTCCGTGTGTGTTTGGTGTTGGGACCCGACGTGCGGTTCCGAGGTCTTAGGAATCTTTTCCACAGTATGTGAGGAAGGGGAGGGGCCGGGAAGCGTAGCAACCAGCGTGTCGGAAGTGACAGTTGCCACAGACTCCGTAGAGAAGCCTGGAGAAGGAGGAATATCGTTGGGAACTACTGATGGAGAGCCGGCCTTCTCCTCGGGCTCGACAGCGGGGACTGGTATGGGCTTGGGCGGTTCAGCGATAACCTCTATGGGCGAGCTAGCCTCCTCCACAGAGCGTTTCGCGCGGCTTTCCGCGTCCCACGTTTCCCACTGCCACTCCTCCAGGTGGGTCAAGCCATAGACACGAAGCAGGGACAGAGGGCAATAGTACTCGCTCCCGTAGTGAGAATGGAAGTCGATCCGGATGAAGCGGTAGAAACCGCGGAGCGTTGGCGGTGGGTGGAACGACTTCACAATGTTTAGCGTATGGCCACAAGCGAGCTGATGATGCGCCTCACCTGCACGCCGCGCACGTTCTTCGCCCGGTACGTCCCCGCAAAGGTCCAGCTCTCCGGGTCGTTCGGGTAGTACTTCTTCGACACGCTCACGGTGAAGTCCTTGAACACCCCGCTGAAGAACTCGTAGTTCGCGAGCTGCACGGTGTCGATCCGGATGTCCTCGCAGAGCTCCACAATCACGAACTGGCTGCTCTCCGCGCACGGGCTGAGCATGTACCGGTCCTTCTTGTGCGAGAGGATGGACGAGGGCGACTTCGCGGTCTTGTGCGCCGCGTGCACGCGCGCGGAGCAGTCGAGCGAGGCGTAGTTGAAGCGGTCGTGGATGGGGATCTGGAGGTGCGACGGCACGCTCTCCTGCGTGCTGGCGGTGTCCTGCGCCTCGGAGGGGGCGGCGCCCTGGACGTCGGTGTGCGGGGGAGTCGCGTCCGGGACCGCCGCCTGGGAGGCGTTCTCAGCGCCCGGTCTGCCGTGGGTTGCTGATTGTGCTGGTGCCGGCTCCTTCTCTGTTGCGTCTGACAACCGCTTCGCCTTCCACTCCTCAAACGAGAGCAGGAGGTCGTCCTCCGCTGGAGCCTCTAGCGGCGAGAGAGGCCGCAAGCAGCACACGGGCTCCTCCGGCTGCTTGGGTGTATGCAGCGCTATGTCGTGAAAGAGATCATTTGGCGTGGTGGGGCCCGACAGGACAGGCGAGGCAAAGAGGAGGGCAAGCAGAGATGTTGGCAAGTTCAGCAGCATCCTGCGGCAGTTGGTGCCCGCCGTCGTTGACGATGCCAGCCACGTCGTAGGTGGGACGGTGAGAGACGGAGAGTGGGAGGTGGCAGAAGAGGGGGGACACCGTCGGGGAGCACATTCAATTCCCTAGCCTAATCTTATCTCTAGATAGACGCGCGCGCCACGTCAGACCGCCATCTCAAGCACAACGTCCAGTCCACGAATGCATTCCGCTGCGTGCAACAGAAACACTTCAACGTCAGCGGTAGACACGCCATAGTCATGCAGAAGTGGCGGCAGCAATGAAGGTGAATGTTGAATGATCTGAACTCTTTGCTGGATGCTCAGTGCAATGGACAAGTACTTGTGCCGTAAGCTGCGGGCCAGGGTCGCACGTTCCTAGCGTGTGCCTGTACGCTGTCGGGCTCGCTGGGAAAGGGTGGTATTATATGTACCGTACAGCACATGTGTGTAGAAGCGAGAGCATGCGGCAAAAGTTCATGAGGCGTGCGGGAAGCTGTCCATGAATAGAATGAGTGACCTCATCCTGTCCTCCGCCGCAGGTCTTGGTATCGGGTCCTCAGCTACTTCATGCAGTGCACTGGTGGTACTTGTTAGCGTCGAGACGCCGTCAAAGGTCTAGCTGACTTACCACGCCAGCGACGTCACCCGCTCGCGAGTTCATGATGAGGGCGACGATGAGGCCGTACAGACCCAGGACTTCGGCGAAAATGAGGATGAGGATCTGCAAGAGCGGGTAAGTATCACGTTGCATGCAGCGCAACAAAGGGCACCGACCATGCCGACGAAGAGCCTTGGCTGCTGAGCAGTTCCCCGCACACCGGCGTCACCGACAATGCCAATCGCGAAACCGGCGGCGAGACCCGCAAGACCGACCGAGAGACCAGCGCCGAGCTGCACGAAGCCCTGGAACAGGGTCATTTGCATGGACACTGTCATAGAAGCGTGAGCGAGAACCCCAGGCACGTAGGTGCATGCACTACTTACGGTTACCGGAGATGAGGACGGAGACGACGAGGCCGTAGATCTATTCGGGACACTGTCAGCGCAGCTCGCGCGCGCATACACGCAGGAAAACACTCACGGCGATGATACCAGCCATGATGACGGGGATGACACACTTCATCATCAGGTCAGGCCGGAGGACCGACATGGCAGAAATGCCAACTCCTGACTTCGCGGTACCATAACTGACGCGTAGGGCAATCAGTCGCTGCGCAACGCTTCCAGCACGAGCGGGCGTGCTGCTCACCTGGCACCAATGCCTTCATAACGCACAAACGTGAGCTCGAGAACGCGAACAAGAAGGCGCAGCGAGACTTACAAGTGAAGACGATGGCGCTGGTGCAGCCCTGCAGTTGACATTCGTCATAGGTCAGTCGCGCCATGTCGCACCATGCGGGGGCGGGTACGCACCATGGCTCCGAAGAAGGGCGCGTAGACGGGGCAGAGCTCGGACATGGCTGCGAATACAAAGACAGGAGTTGGACGGTAAGGAGGGCGAGCTCGACGATGTGGACGTTGGGTCGAACAGCGGCGACGACCGCTAAGCTGCGTCCTGCGTAATCGGCGACCGCCGAGGCGCCGTCTCAATTGTTCAGACTCAGAGACGCCCAACTACGTCGTAAGGAGATCTCAGATCCCGCCTCGTCACACTACTTATACTACTGGGTTTCCTCAGTATTTCTGAGCCTGACCGCGTTCGTAGGCGACCACCTCGGTCGATTAGCGAGGTTCGCAAAGATACTGGTGTGTAACACAGGTCGACGATGCACAGTACATAGCAAAAATACATAGAAAAAAGACAGTAACAAAGTCGGTTGCGGGCTACGAGGACGAGTAGGTACGCGTTGTGGGCCACCAATATACCTAGCTCAAGTTCTGACAAGAACAGGATGCATCCCATGGCGAGTTGCCGGACAAGAGATGCCGCCTACCTATAGTGCAAAGAGGACGGCAAGCGCAGGGTTCGAGGACTCACCTCATGGAGCCTTTGCACATAATCCGCCCTGGGGCATCCAAAGTACATTGTTACGACAGACCTCACCCGGCTGCATGTTAATGGTCCCGAATAGAAAAACGCGGGCACTCATCAAGAACGCCAAATGATGTTCGCTGGCCAGGTGTAGGAATTGACTTGCAGGGCAGTGTTTGCGCCGAGCCGCCACTCTCTTGGAAGGTAGATCGAAGTGCAAACCATCATCTTTGCCACAACGCCGGATGAATATGCAACTCACGACACTGTCGCGCGGCTTTTCACATGGACCACCAACGCCCGCCCCGTCTTCGCGCAAGCAACACCGTCACGGCAAGCAGAAGTAGGAGATTCGCATATCTTGTACATCTCAGTGGAAAACGCGCTGATACTACGCAAACGTACCTGCCCCAAGCACCGCACTCGGAGGCAACTCCTCCCTCCTCTCCGGTATTCGAGCGAGTAAGAGCAAGAAAGTATGGCATATGGGGTGGTGGCGAGCGAGGGCTTAGTCCACCATGAGCTTCTCCGTGTGCAGGCCTTCGCCGTAGGCCATGCTCTCGAAGATGATCTGGCGCCAGATGCTGATAACGAACTCGGACGCCTCTTCTTCGAGTACCTGTGTGCGTCGTGTAAGTCAGCGGCGTTCGTGGAGTGCGTCTGGGACGTGAGGTACGGCACGAAGGTATAAGTGGACACGCACCGGCTCGAGACCTTCGATGAGCTTCGAGGGCCCCTTGTGGTCCTTCAGGTGCTCCAAGACGAACATGATCAGGTCGTCGTCTTCCATCTCGCCCAGGTACTTGGTCATTTGCCGCTTGACAAGTGGCTCCAGTTTCCGGTCGATCATGACCTGGTTCCGCGTTAGCACCATCGCGCAATGTGTGTTACGCCTTTACTCACATCGGAGACACCATCCCATCGGACCTTGCTCTTGAAGAGCGTTTCCTTGTCGCGCGGCACCTCGCCCCGGATCTTCTCCAGACGCTCCTTCGCCTTCTCCCCGCTCTCGGCCAAGTCGAGCTTTGGTAATGGCACCTTCCGCTTCTTGATCGCCTCCTCCTCCTCTTCCTCCTGTCCGAACAGGGTCGTCGCCTTGTCCTTGGGCGCCGTCTCTGTCTTCTTCGCAACCACGGCCGTGAGAGAGACACCGAGCTTGACGGGCGCCCCGTCGTCGAGCAGCATGCCCGCCTTGCGCTGTTCGTCTTGTAGCGCCTGCATCTCGTCCATCTGCCGCGCAAGGAACGCCTCGGACTCGCGCCGCAAGTTCTCCGTCTCCCGCTCCTCGTACAACCGAGACTCTTCGTCCGCTGCCTGTTCCGCCGCCAGCCGCCGGGAACGAAGCGCGCGCCACCGTGTACGGTCGGTGTAGAAGAGCTCGTCGCTCTCGTCGTCGTCCCATACGTCCAGCCGCGCACGCATCTCGGTCCGGTCGCGCTCCTCCGCCTCCTTCATCGCGCGCTCTCGTTGGATGGCCCGTTCGAGCGCTGTTATCCGGTTACGCTCCCGGGGTTCATAACGGCGCTCTCGCTGCAGCACGTGAGCGGATGGTACCCATGGATGAGAGTTGGTGCACTCACGTCCTTGTACGAGTTCTCTTCGTCCCGTCTCCGCAGCTCCCTTCGCTCCGCCTCCAATTCTTCATCAGTCTTCGATGGTCGTACTGATGACTGCCTCTCGGATCCAGGTGTGCGACCTCCATCCTCGGCCTTGACGAATCCGACGGGCTTGCTGTACCCCTGCGCACCCTTCCCAAAGCCCTTCCCTCCCTGTGGCAATTCCGCCTCCGGTAGCTGGGGCTTGCCCCACTCACGGACTTTCGGTCCACTGGGTGCAGCGAGGACGTTGGGCATCGCTTCCCGGACGTCGCGCATCTTCTCGCGCTCGCGCTTCGCCGCCCGTTCGCGAAACTGTGCGATTTCGGTCATGACGAGACCGCGTTGTGTCTCGGGCAGGTCGGCCTCCTGGAGATCGTGCAGATGGGGTGGGATAACGTACTTCTCCCGGTCGATGAGCCCGTTGCTGGCCGCCTCCTGCGACTTCTTGTTGATGTCGGAGAGCATACTGTCGACCCGGCCTTTCGCCTGGCGTGTTTGCTCCTCGTCGGACTGTGTGTGGTGCATGGTTTAGCGCTCATTCACAGTCGGAACCGTCTGAGACGGGTGTGCGGACCAGAGCTCGAGTCCTCGACGAGGGCTAGTATAGCTGAGACGCGACCCAATGCCTGTACCCGTTGGGCTGCTGTAGAGGTTGCACACATGTCCGCGCTCTCACGTGCTGACCCCGACTCCAGGTCAGACCAATTCGGTAATGGGGTCCGGCCGCGTTAAGCGGGCCCCAGGTCTGCGCAAAGGACGCCATTGGCAAGATAGAATAGGCCACGTACATCTGTCCTCATCTTCTGGGCCTGGTACGCGTCGAGGAATGACTTTGTCCGTTCGTCTGCTTTGACCTGCGCGAGCAACGTTGTAATCGGGCGGACGCATCATTCGGGGAACCGCACCCACCAGGAGCTTTTTGTTTACGCACCCATCTTCTAATGCAGGTAGCTCAACGCCATTCAAGAGCGCCATGGCACGAAGAGCACTGTCAGGATCTTGGAACTCAGCGAATCCGAACCCTTGCGGCTTGTTCGCGGGCGTAATCAGCCGCTTGAACGATATGAGAGGACCGCATGCCTGCAATATTGTCAGTCGCACACTCGCACTACCAAGGGCGTGTCGCGTACGCTGAGTATGTCGTTCAGGAACCCATCGGTAATGCCTCCGGAGATCGAGCCGATGAAGAGAGTAATGGCTTTTGGCTGTGGCGGCACGAACTGAGGATGTTGCATTTGCTGTTGCGCTGCGAGGGCAGATATCGAAGGCCCCTGGCCGTACGATTGCATTGGAGGACGTGAGCCCAGTCCGAGCCGGTTAGGCTGCATGTCGGCGGTAGCGTTGAGTAGCCTAGCACAGTTTGCGAGTTTGCGAAGTTGTGGCAGAAGGCAGGTCGCACAAGCTGCGGCATCGCGCGAGTTGCGTGCGGTAGCGCCCGTCGAACTCAGACGTCGGAGATGCAACGCGCCCCCATCTCGGAAGGCTGCTCCGACATATCTGAATGTTAGCGGGCTCAAAGTCCTTGCTTTTCTCTCCAGTACTTCTTCCTCTGCTCTCCTCTTGAATGATACGCATTTCTCGGACCGCCTCGCAGGAGACAGAGCGTCTGGAGCTGCCTTCATACCAAGGCTCGCGCTGGACGACAAGCCTGAGACTGGATTTCTCGACGATTGATGCATCGCCCAGTCGACGTCTGGACGCTAGGTCTGCCGCCCATCATCTAAGTGTGGGGAAATAGAGTGGCCGTTCCCCACATCCGCTGCTTCCGCCGTACGAAACACCGGAGATGGAGGCCTTTCTGACGGCTTCACGGATTCATGTCTGCATTGGACGCGGGTGAGCTCTGGCATTCGACTTGCGAGTGGTCGGCGTTCGGTCGGGGTGGACAGCGCGCGGCGCGCATCCACGGGATCCCGACCTGCGGCGATGACGTCGGATGCATGGAAGCTGTCTTGGCCGGTGCGGTCAGGCCTGGCGACCGCCCGCAGCGACGTTCAGGCTCTCATCCACGGCTCTGTACTGGCCCAGCTCAGCGACGTCCGGCTCTCGTCGACGGCCTCGAACAGACCGAGCGTCGATTTCGCGCCGCCGCGCTCCCTCGCCAACCGCTCCCATTGGCTCCCCGTCCTCCGCGCAAGCGCCCGTCAGACCTGCTCGACCGTGCTTTGGCGGCGTCGAGCGCGCGAGTGAGGGACCTCTCGCCCATGCACTCGCCGACTCGAGAGGCCGCCTTGCGCCTCTCGGAGTCGTCTTTTGCTGCCTCCTGTGCTGCTAGCTCGCGCTTGTGCAGCCCGTCCGCCGCGTCCCGCCCGCAGTTCCCGCCGTCCCTCGCCTCGGACGCTCGCGCGGACTGCATATATCCACGCCCCGCCCGCGCCCCGTGCGGAACGACACCCATATCGCCCGGGAAACCCGGGAAATGTCCTCAAAGGTGCGTCCTACTTACACTCTGCCAAATGCCTCTACTCACTCCGTCCGCAATCTGCAGCCACTCCCACGTTTTTCGACCATATTATATTCCTACTCGCTCGCCTACATTCGCAAAAGGGCCCGGACACATGGGGTATCCGCCCCTGACATGCGGTCCTGTTTTCATGGCGAGAATCCGGCGTCCGCGCTCGCCCCGAGCCGAACACTGTGGCATACCACCCAAAATCCCGCACCGCCCCTCGAATGTGAGTGCTACCGCCTGCGCTCTGCTCCCTCCCCCTCCTACGAACACTGGGGCACCGTACGAACCCATTCTCGCGCGATTCGGCGAAGGTGTCGTTTCGCCTCGCCGCCCGTTTCCGCCATTCCACCCCGCGCTCTACGCCGTTTCCCCTCGTATCGAATACCCTGGCTCTTCTAACCGCTCTCGCTTAGGATATGTGAATTTCCGCGCCGCCCCGGACGTGTGGGGGGAATTACCGGCGCCGCGGAGTACGTCCGTCGACCTCTCCTGTTTAGGCGCTCAAGATTTAGACTTTTCGGACGCGCCTCGCGCCTCGACGTTTGCGCCCCGGGGAGCGAATTGCACGACGCCGGTGAGTCCCACTCGACCCTACACGGACTCACGCACGGAAGAGAGGTCGCTGCGTGCGCTCGTACAGCGTCGAATCGCGTTCTCGCGGTCCGCGGCGTCTGTGCACCGAGCGGAAAGGACCCGCCGATAGCAGTCTCCCCCGGCTCGCCCGTGCTCGCAGCGGACCTCCCCCAAGGCATCTCCGCGCGGCCGCGTCCGCGACGATGTCAAGGGCGGCCCCGGAACATCGCCAGGAGCGAACGGGCCGCGGTGTGGGACGTTCCCAAGCGTCCCCACGCATCCTAGCACGTTTCTACGACGCAGACGCACGGGGGTCACGCCTCCGGCTCAGAGGTGAGCTTCCCCGCTTTGTCGGCGACTAGTCAACCTCCTGACACCGTTGCTCGACGTCAGGCACGCCGGACGTCTTCGTCCGGCCGACCGTGTTCGGACGACAGCACGCCTGGCGTGCGATCTGCGCGCCGCTACAGGGGCCGGAATAGGCGACGACGACGCCGCGTGTGCACAGGTGCGCGGCCGCGGCCAGTCGTGGCGGGGGCCGTGCGTGTCGAGGCCACGACGGTCGTCTCCACATGAGCACCAGCCCGCCGCCTGTCTCGTCCGCCGACGCGTGCCGTCGCGGCTTCGGACGACAGACGTCGCCCAAGAGCAGCCACGACGCGTCTGTGCACGCGCCGCTCAGGCGCGCTGTGTGGCCGCCGCGTGCATCTACCCCCGCTCACCCGTTCCGACTCTCCACAGCACAAATGCCACGCCAGGCGCGTCGGACGACGTCGCCACGCCAGGGGCGCCCGCGCCCGCGCCGGTGTCCGTACGCCCACAGGCACCCATCGCGCACGGCGCAGGCCCGCCCGCGTCTTCTTCGGTCCCGACGACGGCGCACGGAGGCCCCGGCCGCACACCGCACCTGCCGCTCCCGCCCCGTCTGCGCCGATGACGCAGCGATCGAGGCTCGTCGTGCCCGGGCGCCGCCTGCACAGCGCCTGCGCGCACGGCCGGGACGTGTGCGTGCGTGTGTGCGAGCGCGATCGGGCCGCTGTTGGACGGCCCGCGCGCGTCCGCTGCTGTCTGGTCGGGGCACGTCCCCGCTCGCCCCGACTCTATGGAACGATGGCCTCGCGCCGTTGCTCGACACGCGAGGCGTGCTCGAAGCCGGCCCCCCACTGAGTTCGTCGCGCCCGCGCTACCGCTTCCCACTGACCAAGATCTGCACCTTGGCAGCCCGGACACCGGCCGCGGCACGATCGAGGAGCGGGCGCGGGCGTGTGCCGTTCGGCCCCTTCTCCTCGATGCAGACAGCGCGCCCACGAACGCCCCCGCCCGCTCCGTGAGCCCCTGCGAGGTGCGCCGTGGCTCACCGCTCGCTTGAAGGCGTCCCTCGCCGCGTCCCTCAGCCACCAAGACCCCGCCGAGGTATCTACGACAGTGCGGGTACGAGTACGGGACGACCATCCTCCTCGGCGTTCGGAATCCGGTACGTCGCGGCTCGTGCATTCCGCGAGGACGCTGCGCGCAAGGTCACGGTGAGTGAGACGAGAGCGGCTGTGGTGCGCGGTGCACGGTATATGGTTGACGGTACGTGCCTTTTCCGATGATGTGGACGCGTGCGGCTCGCAGTGCGGTATCGCGTGCGGGGCGGTATCGAGGGGGCGGTGAGTTCCGCGAACGGGAGCGGCGTGCCCGTTCGGTCCGAGTTCGCGGCTGTCTGAGACTGTGAGAGTGGTGCGCCCGGTGCAGGCGGTGGGTCGGAGGTACGTACGGCGTGTGCGTGTGTGTTTGAAGGCGAGCCGTTCGGCGGCGTTGAGGATGTCCAGCGCCGTGGCGTGCGCGAGGCCGGCTGCTTCGACGTGTGTGAGCGGTGTACAGTCGCGAGCGTACGAGCACTAACTTTGGCTGCAGGTGCGTCCTACCCAGCTGACTACGGTCTTCGGAAGATGCGGCGGGGATCGACACGCGGAGCGGACGGCGGGATGCTGCAGGGCGAGGACGGTGAGTGCATCGCGCACCGACGAGAGAAGAGCAGACCTGCGGCCGCTCAGGATGACGGGGGACGAGGAGGAGGTGATTCCCCCGCTTGGCTCCCCCACGCCCTTATCACTGACCGCGCCCCGATCTGCACCGCTAGCGAGCAAGGACGGCGGCGACGTCCACCCCGCGCCATGCCCTCCGTCATGCGGACACGCCAGCGGAAACGAAAGACGACCCGCCGCCCCTGCGTCCCGTGCGCACACCCCGCAGCCCGGGACCAACCAGCGCGCGGCATGGGCAGAGGGCTCGACGCAGGCGTACGCACGCTGCGTCTACGTCGGACGCCGTCTGCTCGGATCGGCGTTGGAAAATGGGGCGACACCCCGGGGCGTCGTGCGGCACCAATGGGCGCGCGACACGGCGGGAGGCGCGTCGGCGGGCCCAGGTGCGAGTTCGCACACTACGTACCGCCGCCATGCACGGAACCGCGGAGCGGGCGTCGTGTTTGCGATCTCGTCCCGTTCGGCTCGCGTAGCCACTCGCCCGCCCGCCCGAGCGTCTTGCGCTCGCGTCCCGCGGCGAGGGCGAATGCGCGTGCAGAGAGGCAGTCCCGCGCCCCCGTTTCGTCGCAGCGGGACGGTGTCAGCGGCGTGCACGCGCTGCCCGTCCGAATGCTCTGCATGCGTAGTGCGACGACCGGGGCGGGGGCATCCACTCGGTGCGCTCGTTGCGTGTACGACGGAGCGCAGGGCGGTAGCGAGAGGCGTCCGCGAACGCAAGATCGAAGGTGGGTGGCCCGAGGTCACCAGTCCGTTCTCGTAACGGTGCACAGCAGGTGTTTGATTGTTCGGGAGCCGCGTGGTTGCACGCCCGGCGTCCCGTGTGGGCCGTCTGCATCGCCCCGGTGTGTTACTGTACATACAATATAACGATTTGCTTCGAGCTGCACGCCGGCGGACGCCCCGGAAACCAGAAACCCACAGGTCCGGTAGGATTGATTTACGAAGCCTCAGCCTTACCGACATTCGCTTTCTGACTCGGTATCGGATGTCCCTCCGTCGCGACAATGCCTGCAGCTGGCCTAGCCTAATTAGAAGCGGGCGGGAGAGCGGGGCGTTGCTGGAGAAAGAATCCGCCGCGTGCCTCACTCCGCGAGAGCCCTCGAAGCTTGTTTCGACCGTAATCGGTACCCACAGCGCTGAGCGCGATTGGACCGACACTCTGGGCCCTATCGGTTCTCATAGTGTTCTCGCGGGCATGCGTGTAAGTCGGGAGAATAATCAATAAACTTCCGTGAGGAGGCGGCATAATATCAGGTTGAGCTTCCCTCGCCGACACGAGCCCGAGGCTATTGATTTCTAGGCGTTCACGGAGTTTCGCCGAGCCAGGAGTCTCGGGCATGGGGCAGCACATTCAGCAGGCGGGCAGTCGTCCCGTACACTCTATCAGACCGTTCGGGGCACAACGGAGCCGAGATTTATTATACAACAGTCGAGGAGATGTCTACCTAAAGTACGCGACATCGGGGCCCACGCACAGTGTTTGCGGGATCCCATCGGCAACGCACGTCACCGACGAAGTGCCACAAAAGCTGTGAACGGACCGAAGAGCGTCGCGGGAAACAACCTACGGGAACCTGCAAAGAATGATGTAAATGCTCACCTCGATGCCGGCCGCACGCCCACGGTGCAGCAGATCGCGCTCGAGCATGCACCCCGCACGGCGGACTCCGTACTTCGTAGTTCGGCCGCGCCGGTACGGTGCTTGAGATAGTCTCGCCTGCCGACATCCGCTCGTATTTTTCACCCCACGTCCGGGGACTCTCCCTCTCCCTCCCGCCGCTCCTCGGCCAACCTCACGCTCGATTGCCTGTTGCCTCGTCGCCTCTACACGGCTATGATCAGCGGGCCGTCCATCACTGGCACGGAGAAGATGGGTGATTTGAGGGCGTACCAAGGGCCCGAGCACGGCGGCGGCTGGCCTTGCATGGCTGGGCGCGGCGGGGGCGGCACGGAGTCTGGTACGTGCTTGAATGGCATCTCCCGGCGTGCAGACCACCGCACGCGGGCAGTCGAGATTCTGACGTTGCGTGCTCGTGCGTCTGTAGCGGCGGCCGGCTGCCACTCCTACGCCGAGCTGCGAGCGACTGACCTGCAGTCGTTCGTGCATCACACATATTGCGGACGGGCGGCTCCCAGCGACTTCGTCTGGCATTCGTCGCGCGCAAAGAAGGCGCTATTCGAAATGTGAGTTCAGTTCCGTGCAGAGCGTCGATCAACTCACATAGGCGCGGCGCGCGGTGCCGCGTTCTCCGAGTCTATGGCCGCAGCGAAGAGCACAACGTCGGGGCGGGCGCGCAGTGGGCTTGCACAGCCGTGTTGGGTGGTCGATGCGGAGGACGCGGAGGCGGCAAGTGCGAAGCAGCGCCGCCGAGCCGCGGGTGAGCGGTGATCGACGGTGCCAGCTTCGGCCGGCTGCTGCGTCTTTGGCCACCAGCTCGGTATGGCGCCTGTATACATACCAGTGAGTACATCTCTGCTACGCCGTGCATCCAAACCCTGACCGAACTGCAATCGGGGCGCGCATCGGCCGTTCGCGAGGAGCGCATCGGCCGGCCGTTCGGCATCTTGAAGAGAACACTGGGGCCGCCTCTGAATCGAGTGCGCCCAGACGAGGCGTCAGTGGCCGGCGGGCTGCCGATGCGGGCTGCTTTCTACTTCAGAGGTGAGTAGTCCGGGGCGCTGCGTTCCTAGCGAGTCGCTGACCGCATGTTTTCTGAAAACCCGGCCGCCTTGGCTTCCAAGCACGGCTGCATCGCGCGCATCCTGCGCGGCCGAACGCAACTATGCGGGGCGAACGAAGTACGTCGCCGGGAGTGTCGCCGCGCTCGCCTGAACGTGCGGGCGCACGCGCGGTACGAATACCGGTGAGCAGACGCTTCTCTTTGGCTGAGACAGACCAGAGGCTTACCTTGTTGTGCGGGGCGCTCTGCATCCGCTGTACCCGCGGCCGAAGACCGCGTTCTAGTCCGCCGCGGGCGCGGTGGTGCAGACCGCATCCGTCCACAGCGCCGCCGGGCGGCACCCCTGTACTGCTCGCCGGCGGGGCGTTCTCGTCGCGGCCATTGGGGTTTCACCTTGTACGTGCAGTATTCTCTGCAGGCAGTCCGCCCGCAGCCACAGACCGCGTTCTAGCGGCGGAGGCCGCATCCGTCGACGGCGCCGTCGCACAGCACCGCTCCCCGGCCGTACGTGCTCGTCGTGCCCGTTGGACCGGGCGGAGGGAGCCGTTGGCGGCAGGTGTGACGCCAGAGAAACCGCGAGCTTGCGCTAGTGCGACGCTTCCGGCCGATCACTCACGGCGCGATGTGCAGGGTCTGGCGGGGCGGCGGCACGAGAGGGCGGCACGAGAGGGCGAGTGCACCGGCGTCCCGAGGCTGGGCACGGCGGGGGAGCGGGCGGGGGCGCAGGGGCGGACGGCGGGCAGCGCGTGGAGGCGGCGGGAGACCAGGCTGTACATATCTGCGCGATCAAGAAGTCAGGGTCTGCGTGCCGGCCCTGCGAGCGGCGAGTGCACGCACCTTCCCCCCAGCTCCTGCGCGCCAACTAGCCATCCCTGTACACGCAGAGGTTGCTTTTCTTTCCCCGTCCCCTCCAGATCCTGCCCCCAGATCAGGCACCCCGCGGCTCGGTTCCCGTTCGTCAGCGCACGCACGAAATATATTGCAGACGGGCGGTACTCTACAAAGCTGCTGTACCCCTGCGCGCCCTTCCCAAAACCCTTCCCTCCCTGTGGCAGTTCCGCCTCGGGCAGCTGGGGCTTGCCCCACTCGCGCACCTTGGGCCCGCTCGGTGCCGCGAGGACGTTGGGCATCGCTTCCCGGACGTCGCGCATCTTCTCGCGCTCGCGCTTCGCCGCCCGCTCGCGAAACTGTGCGATTTCGGTCATGACGAGACCGCGTTGTGTCTCGGGCAGGTCGGCCTCCTGGAGATCGTGCAGATGGGGTGGGATAACGTACTTCTCCCGGTCGATGAGCCCGTTGCTGGCCGCCTCCTGCGACTTCTTGTTGATGTCGGAGAGCATACTGTCGACCCGGCCTTTCGCCTGGCGTGTTTGCTCTTCGTCGGACTGTATGTAGTACGATGTTTAGCGCCCATTCTCACTCGAAGGAGTCTGTGAGACAGCATGCACACGCGGAGCGGGCGTGCATGCTACCACCAAACAAGGTGTCGTTTGCGGAAAGGAGTGGACCACGCACATCTGTCCTCATCTTCTGAGCCTGGTACGCGTCGAGGAATGACTTTGTCCGTTCGTCTGCTTTGACCTGCGCGAGCAACGTTGTAATCGGGCGGACGCATCATTCGGGGAACCGCACCCACCAGGAGCTTTTTGTTTACGCACCCATCTTCTAATGCAGGTAGCTCAACGCCATTCAAGAGCGCCATGGCACGAAGAGCACTGTCAGGATCTTGGAACTCAGCGAATCCGAATCCCTGCGGCTTGTTCGCAGGCGTAATCAGCCGCTTGAACGAGATGAGCGGGCCGCATGCCTGCAGTTCTGTGAGTTTGACTCGCGTACGAACACGGACATTGTCGCGTACGCTAAGTATGTCGTTCAGGAAACCATCGGTAATGCCCCCGGAGATCGAGCCGATGAAGAGAGTGATGGCTTTTGGCTGTGGCGGCACGAACTGAGGATGTTGCATTTGCTGTTGCGCTGCTAGGGCGGATATCGAAGGACCCTGGCCGTACGATTGCATTGGGGGACGTGAGCCCAGTCCGAGCCGGTTAGGCTGCATGTCGGCGGTAGCGTTGAGTAGCCTAGCACAGTTTGCGAGTTTGCGAAGTTGTGGCAGAAGGCAGGTCGCACAAGCTGCGGCATCGCGCGAGTTGCGTGCGGTAGCGCCCGTCGAACTCAGACGTCGGAGATGCAACGCGCCCCTCACTCGGAAGGCTCTGGCAGCCACACAACTGCTCCGACATATCTGAATGTTAGCGGGCTCAAAGTCCTTGCTTTTCTCTCCAGTACTTCTTTCTCTGCTCTCCTCTTGAATGATACGCATTTCTCAGACCACCCCGCAGGAGACAGAGCGTCTGGAGCTGCCTTCATACCAAGGCTCGCGCTGGACGACAAGCCTGAGACCGGATTTCTCGATGGTCGATGCATCACTCAGTCGACGTCTGGACGCTAGGTCTGCCGCCCATCATCTAAGTGTGGGGAAGTAGAGTGGCCGTTCCCCACATCCGCTGCTTCCGCCGTACGAAACACGGGAGATGGAGGCCTTTCTGACGGCTTCACGGATCCATGTCTGCATTGGACGCGGGTGAGCTCTCGCATTCGACTTGCGAGCGGTCGGCGGTCGGTCGGGGTGGACAGCGCGCGGTGCGCATCCACGGGATCCCGACCTGCGGCGATGACGTCGGATGCATGGAAGCTGTCTTGGCCGGTGCGGTCAGGCCTGGCGACCGCCCGCAGCGACGTTCAGGCTCTCATCCACGGCTCTGTACTGGCCCCAGCTCAGCGACGTCCGGCTCTCCTCGACGGCCTCCAGCAGACCGAGCGTCGATTTCGCGCCGCCGCGCTCCCTCGCCAACCGCTCCCATTGGCTGCCCGCGCCCCGCGCAAGCGCCCGTCAGACCTGCTCGACCGTGCTTTGGCAGAGCTCGGGCGAGCGAGTGGGGCACCTTTCGCCCATGCACTCGCCGACTCGAGAGGTCGCCTTGCGCCTCTCTGAGTCGTCTTTTGCTGCCTCCTGTGCTGCTGACTCGCGCTTGTGCAGCCCGTCCGCCGCGTCCCGCCCGCAGTTCCCGCCGTCCCTCGCCTCGGACGCCCGCGCGGACTGCATATATCCACGCCCCGCCAGCGCCCCGTGCGGATCGACACCCATATCGCCCGGGAAACCGGGGCAATGTCCTCAAAAGTGCGTCCTACTTGTTCTTTGCCAAACGACTCTACTCACTCTGTCCGCGATCTGCAGCCACTCCCACGTTTTTCGACTATAACATATTTATACTCGCTCGCATACACTCGCAAAGGACCCGGACACATGGGGCACCCGCCCCTGACATGTGGTCCTGTTTTCGTGGCGAGAATCCGGCGTCCGCGCTCGCCCCGAGCCGAATACTGTGGCATACCACCCAGAATCCCGCACCGTCCCTCGAATGTGAGTGCTACCGCCTGCGATCTGCCCCCTCCGCCTCCTCTAAACGCCGGGGCACCGGACGAACCCGTTCTCGCGCGATTCGGGGAAGGTGTCGTTTCGCCTCGCCGCCCGTTTCCGCCATTCCTCCCCGCTCTCTGCGCCGTTTCCCCTCATATCGAACACCCCGGCTCTTCTAACCACACCCTCTCAGGCTATGTGAATTTCCACGCCGCCCCGGGCGTGTGGGGGAAATTACCGGCGCCGCGGAGTGCGTTCGTCGACCTCTCCTGTTTAGGCGCTCAAGATTTAGACTTTTCGGACGCGCCTCGCGCCTCGACGTTTGCGCCCCGGGGAGCGAATCGCACGACGCCGGCGAGTCCCCCTCGACCCTACACGGACTCACGCACGGAATAGAGGTCGCTGCGTACGCTCGTACAGCGTCGAATCGCGTTCTCGCGGTCCGCGGCGTCTGTGCACCGCGCGGAAAGGACCCGCCCATAGCAGTCTCCCCCGGCTCGCCCGTGCTCGCAGCGGACCTCCTCCAAGGCATCTCCGCGCGGCCGCGTCCGCGACGATGTCAAGGGCGGCCCCGGAACATCGCCAGGACTGAACGGGCCGCGGCATGGGCGTTCATACGACGCAAACGCACAGGGGGTACGTCTCCAGCCAAGAGGTGAGCTTCCCCGCTTTGTCGACGACTTGTCAACCTCCTGACACCGTCGCTCGACGTCAGGCACGCCGGACGTCTTCGTCCGGCCGACCGCGTTCGGACGACGGCGCGCCTGGCGTGCGATTTGCGCGCCGCTACAGGGGCCGGAACGGGCGACGACGACGCGGCGTGTGCACAGGTGCGCGGCCGAGGCCAGCCATGGCGGGCGCCGTGCGTGTCGGGGCCACGACGGTCGTCTCCGCATGAGCACCAGCCCGCCGCCTGTCTCGTCCGCCGACGAACCGTCGCGGCTCCGGACGACAGACGTCGCCCAACAGCAGCCACAACGCGTCTGCGCACGCGTCGCTCAGGTGCGCTGTGTGGCCGCCGCGTGCATCTACCCCCGCTCACCCGTTCCGACTCTCCACAGCACAAATGCCACACCAGGCGCGTCGGACGACGTCGCCACGCCAGGGGCGCCGCGCCGGTGTCCGTGCGCCCACCTGCACCCATCGCGCACGGCGCAGGCCCGCCCGCGTCTTTTTCGGCCCCGACGACGGCGCACGGAGGCCCCGGCCGCACACCGTCCCTGCCGCCCCCGCCCCGTCTGCTCCGATGACGCAGCGATCGAGGCTCGTCGTGCTCGGGCGCCGCCTGCACAGCGCCTGCGCGCACGGCCGGGACGTGTGCGTGCGTGCGTGCGTGCGAGCGCGAGCGGGCCGCTGTTGGACGGCCCGCGCGCGTCCGCTGCTGTCTGGTCGGGGCACGTCCCCGCTCGCACCCGCTCTATGGAACGATGGCCTCGCGTCGTTGCTCGACGCGCGAGGCGTGCTCGAAGCCGGTCCCGTGCTGAGTTCGTCGCCCCCGCGCTACCCCTTCCCACTGACCAAGATCTGCACCCGGACACCGGCCGCGGCACGATCGAGGAGCGGGCGCGGGCGTGTGCCGTTCGGCCCCTTCTCCTCGATGCAGACAGCGCGCTCACGGACGCCCCCGCCCGCTCCGTGAGCCCCTGCGAGGTGCGCCGTGGCTCACCGCTCGCTTGAAGGCGTCCCACGCCGCGTCCCTCAGCCACGAAGACCCCGCCAAGGTATCTACGACAGTGCGGGTGCGAGTACGGTACGTCCATCCTCCTCGGCGTTCGGAATCCGGTACGTCGCGGCTCGTGCATTCCGCGAGGACGCTGCGCGCAAGGTCACGGTGAGTGAGACGAGAGCGGCTGTGGTGCGTGGTGCGCGGTAGATGGTAGACGGTACGTGCCTTTTCCGATGATGTGGACGCGTGCGGCTCGCAGTGCGGTGTCGAGTGCGGGGCGGTACCGAGGGGGCGGTGAGTTCCACGAACGGGAGCGGCGTGCCCGTTCGGTCCGAGTTCGCGGCTGTTTGAGAGTGAGAGAGCGGCGCGACCAGTGCAGGCGGTGAGTCGAAGGTACGTACGGCGTGTGCGTGCGTCTTTGAAGGCGAGTCGTTGGGCGGCGTCGAGGATGTCCAGCGCCGAGGCGTGCGCGAGGCCGGCTGCCTCGACGTGTGTGAGCGGTGTACAGTCGAGAGGGTGCGGGCACTCACTGCGGCTGCAGGAGCGTCCTACTCAGCTGACTACAGTCTTCGGAAGATGCGGCGGGGATCGACACGCGGAGCGGATGCTGCAGGGCGAGGACGGTGAGTGCATCGCGCACGGACGAGAGAAGAGCAGACCTGTGGCCGCTCAGGATGACGGGGGACGAGGAGGAGGTGATTCCCCCGCTTGGCTCCCCCACGCCCTTATCACTGACTTCGCTCCGATCTGCACCGCTAGCGAGCAAGGACGGCGGCGACGTCGCCCCCGCGCCGTTGTTACAATTTCATCCTCGGTTCCTAATACGGCCAATGACTCGACCTGACTCATTCTGACTCAGCCCCTATATTTAGTCCATATGACTCGTCCTGACTCCTCATGACTCATCCTGACTGCGGTGTACTATACTTAGCTCAGACCTGACTCATACTGACTGCGGACGTGCTGCAGCAGTGCTGCGCTTCACTGCGGATCTGCTGCGCAGATCCTTCCCCCACAGTATATAAGGACCCCCTCTCTCCCTCTCTTTTCCCCAGTTTCGATCTCCTGTTTCATCCTGTAACAACCAATACTCTTGACTCATCAATCTACTTGTTATTTATAACTCTTTGAGTGCGCTCGAACGCCACTTCAAGTGTTATCTTAACATTAGATCGAAACTCTGGATCCCTCACCTCGTAGCGGTGTAAGGGCTCAACTTCGTAGGCGTGTAACCCGAGCGTTACTAGCCCCACTCCGTCGACTCCACAACTTGCCCACCACGTCGTCACCATCCGAAACATCTGTCCGTTCCGGACTATTCTCAAGTCCTCTCCACGAGGAAGAAGAACTTCACGTGTGGAGTCCCCAGCCAATCCGACCAGCATCTCCGTACTGGTACCATCAAGAACTACCTCCGCGTCCGCACACCATCACGACCCTCGAAGAGGCCGCTGAACGTCCAGAGCACGTCCCAGGCTTCAACTACGATCAACTCGACATCAGGAACGTCCAGTTCTCTGACGAAGAACTCGCTCGATCAATCGACGAATACGTTGACCCTTCAGTCATCGAAGAATCGGAATCATCACCCGACCCCGCGAACGACGAAGAAGAACTCGCCTTTGACCCACTCATCTTCGAATCACAACTCATTGGCGCGCTCAACGCAGCAACATACTTCCACGACCCTATCCAATTCAGGCCAGAAGTAGACCCGCTTATTTCGCGCCATCTACAAGACGCTGTATTCCATTACCGAGAGGCACTTCGAATCTTCCGCGGCGAACCACCGGTTAATCGAGACAACGACTATATTCTCAACAACTTCGGGATTTACCTGGAAGAAGAAATCCGAGCAAACCATAGTCGGTGGACAAATCTTCAGTCTACGGACCCAATCTATCCCGTCGTACTCAGCTCAGGACAAGCTCTATTCACGGCCAAGAACATATACCTCCAGTGGGTCGCAACAAGGAACGTGTATAGTCACACCCCATACACCCAATACTAGTCGTACCCGAGTGTATGACCACAGACATCATCCCGAAGGATCGACTCCCTTGCAAGACCAGAGACCACTACTTCAACGACAATACACATAAAGACATTCACTGGGCTCCTCAAGAAAGGGAATTCCAACTCTGCAAATACCAACCCTGTCCTCATCGACTAAACAAAAAAGTCGTCAGCAAACAAGGATTCTTCGCTTGCTCCAAAACAGACAACGTCACCACAGGAGAAGGCGAGAAATACATCGAAACCAAACCTTCCACTTCGACCGCTCCTACTCCCTCTCCTAGGCCATCGACTCATCGACGGACAAGCGCAATATCCCCAAGGACCCCAGTCGCAGAAACACCAGCCCCATCTCCTCTGGTAGGAGTTGAATATCTCAGAAACCCGAACACGCCGATCAGTGATCCCGAGCGATCACCGGCATCTGCATCCGAACCAGCCACAGAAGAAGAAGACTTCGGCGGAGAAGACCCTTCTCAAGAAAGACAAGCCAGTCCCGAACCGGACAACCTACGAACCATCAGACCCACAACACCAATTGGGGTCAGAATACCCGCACGAGAATTCACGGAAACTCTCAAGCGCGTCGAGGATACAATGACATCAGTATCAACAATCACGCAACCTGCTCCGACAGCAAGCACGGCAGCGCCGTTCACGACGGCCGTAAGGGCTGGACGGGGAACAACATCACGAGCCCCTCAACCACCAGGGGATGACGACGACCCTCAAGGAGGTGGCGGACCACCAGGAGGAGAACCTCACGGTGGAGGAGGAGGAGGCAGATCCGGAGACGAAGACGATGACGATCCATATGGAGAAAGAGCACGAGGCGGAGGACCTCCAGGAGGAGAAGGACCACCAGGAGGCGGAGGACCAGGCGGCGGAGGACCAGGCGGCGGACCACCAGGAGGAGGAGGAGGCGGAGGAGGACCACCTGGCGGTGGACAACCGGGAGCGAACGCACAAGGCAACGCTCTAGGACAGGTCAACCCAGGACACAAGAGCAAGGTCAAAGAACCCGAGGTCTTCATGGGAGATCGCTCCAAGGCCAACGAATTCCTCACGGACCTTCAACTCTTATTCCTCAGTCGCCCCCAAGACTATCCTAACGACACATCAAAGATCGTCTCAGCGCTCTCATACATGCGAGGCGATACCCATTGGTGGGCCGAGGCCAAGGTCGACGCAGCAAATGGAGAAGACGAGCACGGCGCTCCACTTGGATTTGGAACTTGGAGACAATGGGTTGCCGATTTTCGCCTGGTCTTTGGCGAAATAGACCCTCAGGGCAAGGCTTCAGTAGAACTAGCCACCCTGAAGTACAACCCGAAGGAAGATCTCTTCAAGTTCAACTCGAAGTTCTTCGACTTATGCGTCAGAGCAAGAATCAACGACGATCACGCTCAACAAACCTTGTACAAGACCAAGCTACCGCAATACTTCCGCACCAAGCTCGTCCTCATATACCCCGCTCCCACCACGATGCACGAACTCATTGACAGAGTTATACACATCGAGAGGGGATGGAGGACAAACCGCGAAGTGGACGACTATCAAGGTCTAAAGACCAACTTCAAGAAACGAGGGGACAACCCGAAAGTTCGCGCAATCAACACCAACACACGAATGGATCCGAAAACTCGACAACAACTCCTGAAGGAGAACAAATGCTTCTACTGTCGAGAGCCCGGACATCGTGCAGCGAACTGCCCCAAGAAGAAAGGTCCTACCACCAAGACACGTGCTATCAAGGAAGACGAATCGGACGATGCCGAAGAAATGGAAATCGGTGTCGTAGCCCTAGGAGATAACGACGACGAAGAAGACGGCTTGGATTTTTAGGAGGACGAACGGACCCGGCGCCCGTCTCGTCCTGTAGCTGGGACTACACCATCTCATTTGTAACTATCGGCCAGCAGCGCAGAAATGCATACCTGCTATCCGGATATGTTGAGTGTGGACCCAAAGTCGTCGGAATCCGAGCCCTATTCGACTCAGGCGCGGATGCAACAATCCTCAACCGTCGCATCGTCAATCAATATAATCTCCCTACGGTCAAACTACCAAAACCAATCCGATTCCGAAACGCGGATGACAGCATTAACACCATTGGAGAAGTCACCCACCGAGTGGAATCCAACTTCGTGGTCCGAGGACACGAACTACCCACGAACTTCTACGTCGCTGACCTAGGACGGGACGACGCCATCCTAGGCATTCCATGGATCCGACGATACAATCCAAAGGTCAATTGGGACTCGGGACATTTCGAGTTTGACCCGAAGATTATCAAGAAACAACAACTCCGTCGAGAATACCAGCAACATCACGACCCCCCACCAGGAGTCCCAATGTGGGGACTACCACGAACGACAACAGCAGACCCAGAAGGGGTCCACCAATTCATCAGGAGAACCTCGGAAGATCTAGAAGACGACGATACCTGGAACGTCCAGGCCAATACAATCTTAAGTTCTCTCAGACAACAATCCAAAGACCTCACTATCGGACGAGCAACAATGTCAACCAATCTAGCAATCAAGGCGCACGAAGGGCAAAAGGTCAAGACACTCGAAGAACTACTACCAGAATATTTGTTAGACCTACGAGACGTTTTTGACAAGAAATCCGCGGAGCGCATGCCCATTACAAGACCATGGGACCATGACATCAAGCTAAAGGCAGAATTTGTACCCCGCGACTGCAAGATTATTCCATTATCCCCAGCAGAACGAGGAGAACTCGACAAGTTCGTGGACGAAAACCTCGCCAAAGGTTATATACGACCCTCCAAATCACCAATGGCATCACCATTCTTCTTCGTCAAAAAGAAGGATGGCTCACTACGACCAGTCCAAGACTACCGATACCTCAATGATGGAACGATCAAGGACGCAGGACCTCTACCACTCATATCCGACCTATTTGACAAGCTAGGCGGAGCGAAATACTTCACCAAACTCGATGTTCGAGCAGGATACAACAATGTCCGTATCAAGGAAGGCGACCAATGGAAGGCAGCGTTCAAAACCCCTCGAGGACTGTTCGAACCAACAGTTATGTTCTTTGGGCTCTGCAACGCCCCCGCAACCTTCCAAACCATGATGAACGCCATCTTTCACGACTATCTGTCAGAAGGATGGCTAGTAATCTATATGGACGACATCCTACTCTTCTCTGATAACCTCGAAGATCTACGCAAACACACGCGGCTAGTAATCGAACGACTACGCGACAACGATCTATACCTCAAGGCAGAGAAATGCGAGTTTGAAGTTCAACGGGTAGAATTCCTAGGGGCAATCGTGTCGCCAGGACAAGTATCAATGGACCCAGTCAAGCTCGACGGACTAAAGGACTGGCCCACTCCAACAACAGTCAAACAAGTCCAAAGCTTCCTAGGATTTGCGAACTTCTATCGGAGGTTCATACGAGGATTCGCCGACCTAGCAAGACCCCTGAACGACTTAACTCGGAAGGATAACCCATGGAAGTGGACCCCCGCATGCGAACAAGCATTCCAAGACATCAAGAAGCGCTTCATCGAGGAGCCTATTTTGCTTCAACCGGACGTATCAAAACCATTCCAAATCGAGTGCGACGCGTCCAAAGTCGCCACCGGGGCGGTGTTGAGGCAAAAAGGGGAGGAAGGGATATGGCACCCCTGTGCATATCTATCAAAATCCTTTACCGAAACCGAACGCAACTACCAGATCTACGACCGCGAACTCCTCGCCATCATCCGAGCACTGGAAACATGGAGACACTACATCGAGGGCGCCAAACAACCCGTAGAAATCCTGTCAGACCACAAGAACTTGACATATTGGCGCAGTGCTAGAAAACTCAACCGAAGACAAGCACGATGGAGCAACTTCTTATCCGAATTCAACTACGTCATCAGACATCTACCAGGAAAAAGCCTGGTCCAAGCCGACGCTCTATCCAGAAGACCGGACCACGACCCAGGAGACCACGATAACGAAGAAGTCACTATGATCCCGGGAGATCTATTCGCCAAGGCAGTCCACGTTGACCTCCAGGAATTAATCCGCAGCACCACTTCTCGTGACAAATCAGTCATGGACTCAACCAATGGAGCGTGGCACCTCAAGAAGGAACCTATTTTTGGAACCAAGACCGACTGGCGCATGGACGACGGCATTGTTCTCTTCAAAGGGAAGGTCTATGTCCCGCCCGAAGACAATATCCGCCGAGAAGTAGTCCGCCTACATCATGAACCAGCAGTCATGGGACACCCCGGAATCCAAAAAACCTTCGAACTTGTCAACCGAGAATACTGGTGGCCAGGCATGCGACACTTCATTACCCAATACGTCAAAGGATGCGCAACATGCCAAACCGCCAAAGTCAACACACATCCCACTCAACCCGGAATGATGCCTATTCCACATAGCGGATCAACAAGACCATTCGGCACAATAACCATGGACTATGTCACCGGGCTCCCTTTATCCAACGGGTTCGACGCAATTCAAGTGGTTGTCGACCACGACGAATCCAAGGCTATTGTTCTCTCGGAATGTACAAAGGAAACCAACGCCATGGACACCGCACATCTTCTCGTGAGAGATGTTTACTCCCGATTTGGACTTCCGGACCGCATCATATCCGACCGAGGCCCGCAATTCATCTCACATGCATACCAAGAAATGAATAAACTCCTCGGGATTGGCCAATCGCTCAGCACGTCTCACCACCCTCAAACCGACGGACAATCAGAACGGACCATTCAAGAAATCGAAGTCGCACTGCGGATCTATTGTGGGAACTACCCCGACACGTGGAGCACCCTCTTGCCACAATTTGAATTTGCGCACAATCACCGGACTCATTCAGTCACTGGGAAAAGCCCCTTCGAACTTCTGATGGGATATCAACCACGAGCTATAGGCACCGTACACCCTAAGCCCAAGCACCCCAGCACGGAAGAACGATTGAATCACCTCAAGGAACTCCGAGAAAACGCCATCGCCTCCCACGCAAAGGCCGCCGCCGCCATGGCCAAGAGACAGGCAGCAGGCAATGTGACCTTCCAGAAGGGAGATAAGGTGTTCCTCGAATCCACGAACCTCAAGTTGCCCTATCCCAACCGGAAACTCGCACCAAAACGAGAAGGTCCCTTTGTCATCGACGAAGTCATGGGACCTACCACCGTGAAACTCCGACTCCCAAAGGCATGGAAGATTCATCCAGTATTTCACAC